>VZTA01023790.1:204445-230485 GCA_013398855.1 Mohoua ochrocephala | reverse complement strand
GGCGTCGGGAAAGGGGCGGATGGAGGAGAGGCTGCAGCCCCCGTGTTTGATTTTCCTTCTAAGCCTCCTCCAGTGCCTGGCACGTGTCCCGGGGAGGGATCGCTGTCTGCCTTCCTTGGAGAGGCACAGGTGCTCATGGCCTTTCCTCAGCACAGCGCAGGCTGGCACAAGCGTCCGTAGTACCCAGAGATTCCTGCCCCTGTCCCAGTGCAGCGCTCACAGACAGCGGGAGCAGAGCCGCTCCATTGCCTGCAGGGAATGTGCTGCTCCAGTCCAGCCAAGTTCATTTCACGCTGTTTGTCTTTTACAGGATTCGTTCTGGGAGGCGCGTTCGGGATCTTCACGGCTGGCATTGACACCAACGTGGGGTTCGATCCCAAGGATCCCTATCGCACGCCCACGGCCAAAGAGGTGCTCAAGGACATGGGGCAGCGAGGCATCTCCTACGCCAAGAACTTCGCCATTGTGGGTGCCATGTTCTCCTGCACGGAATGCGTGGTGGAATCTGTGAGTAAGAACCTCTTAACCATTAAGAAACGTTTCCTGGTACTCTTTAAAATCTTTTACTAGATCCAAATAAGTACATATGTCCTCTTTGCAACAGGGCAGTGGAATGGGCTGCTTTGTTCTTTATTGGCCAGCAAAGCTTTTCAGCTTTGAGATCTGTCTTCAGAACTGCTGTTCTCTGACAGAATGAAGAACTCTTTTGCAAGAGCAAAGTCCTTTTCAGTTCAAGTCCTGAATGTATTGGCAAGCATAAGCATTACTTTTTAAAACCCCAGCTACAAGTGCTTGTGTAAAACGTCAAACTGTGAGTTGCAACGTGGCAATTTGAGTGTCTAAAAATTCCATATGCAGAAAGGGATCCTTTGGTGGACGTTCTTGAGTAACAGGCCGGCTTTCATCTGGCCCCTACAGCCAGAAATGACCTTGTGCAGCTCGGTGGTAAATCTATCATCTGCTTTTTTAAATAGGAAAATTACCCTGTTATGAATCTGAGTCCTGCTTTTTAATTGAAAGGCACAATTACTTCTTCACTCATCCAGAAGAAAAGTGTATCTGCTTGCACAAGGGAGCAGAACAAAGAGATCTCTGCACTGGTGAAAATCCAGCCTGTCCTGGCTATGGAAATAGTCCATTGTTGTCAGCAGGTGCTGTGATTCTCACCTGTGCCAAGGACCAGCTGCATGGCCAGGCTCAGGGCTGCTCTGGTGTAGTTGCTGCACTTTTAAACTCGGGGCTGTGTTCTGGGGGCTGTGCTGGCTCACCTGAGGATCCTTCCCACAGCACTGCATTGCACCATATGGTTTTGTCTTACCTCTCCCACTTACCTGCTCCTTCCTCCCTTCCTGGCCCTGCAAGTTTGGGAGTGCAGGGCCATCTGCTGAGAGCAGAGGGAAGAACATCCTCAGCTGAGGAGGGGATGGAAGGTCGTTGAATCTTTCTGGCTGTTAGCACAGATACGGAGCGGTTATTCCATATTTTCTTGTTGACTCTGATTTCCAATTCCACAGTACCGTGGGAAGTCAGACTGGAAGAACAGCGTTATCAGTGGCTGCATCACGGGAGGAGCCATCGGCTTCAGAGGTTGGTGGTGCCTGCTGGGAACTGTTTCTGTGATAACTGTGATAGGACTCGAACTTGGTTGTGCAGCACACGATGTTCTTAGTGCAACACGCGCTACGAACCTCCTTGCATGGGGTTGTGGTGAACGTGAGAGCGTGCTCCAGGCTGGCAGAACTGCACCCTCACTTTCCTGTCAGCTCCAGGGATGAGTGTGGATGAGGAAGGGTTGGTCGTACGAGACAGTGAGATTGGAGGAAAATCAGCAAAATTCACTTGAAAGAAAAATCAGAAGATGGTGGTGGCTGTCCACACTCTTCTGTGGTGTCATGGGAGAGAGCCAAAAATACAGAGCAACTCAGAAGCTCTTGTGTTAACAGAGGTCTACTTAGCTCTGCCATTTCACCGTCTCTGCTACTCTCCTTTGAAATTAGAACTAAGGAACTCTACTCTCTTCTTTTGTACCATGTGTGAAATGCTTTTCTCCTTTCTCATGTATCAGTTCAAACAGAGAATTCTACTTACATGTGAAAGAGAAGGAGCACGGGGGTTTTAGTCCAGCAGCACTCGTGGGTTTCTTTCCTTTAGTGGTAACAACATCTGGGAAAATCCCCAAGTAGGAGAGAGCTGCTCTGCTCATCAGAAATATCAAACTTCTCTCACCTCTCCTCAAGAAAAAAAACCTGTCCATGGAGCATAAAAGAAAAGAAAGCTCTTGAAAGTGCATCTAATTGAGCTTGTTAAGTTGTGTCTGTCCTCGACCTAATCCTCTTAGAGTTGTCAGAGCAGTGGCTGCTCTTCCTATCCCTCCCTAGTCCCACCAAGCCTCTTGCAGGGCTCAGATCAGAGCGCGCTGAAATCAGCAGTGCCCACTGGAGGGTTCTCTCTGTCCCCTGGGTGAGGCTGAGGACGCAGCACCCAGAGAGCAAACCCTGCTGGCCCCGCTGAGGGTCGTACATCGGGCAGCGGCAGTGCCAGTGTTCCCCGGGAGGGCACTGCCAGGTTCCTGCCAGTGTGAGCTCTTTGAGCCAGCACAAGTTACTGGGGAAAAAAAATATTTTTCCTACTTTGCCTCATTGTTTGCCACCCTTGTCTTGCAGCTGGGTTGAAGGCCGGGGTGATCGGCTGCGGAGGGTTCGCCGCTTTCTCCGCTGCGGTCGATTACTACCTCCGGTAACGGCCGGATCCCTCGGGAGCAACGTTCCCCGTTCTGGTGCTGCCGCTGAGAGCCTGCATCACGGCACAACCATCAGGCTTACCTTTCCACTGCCTCTGGAGTCCTGGTCAGTGCGAGCGGGGCGGCGCTGGCCGCTTTCTGAATGACTAACAGCGAGCTGGCTCCGAGCCCTGGCGAGCTGCTCCAGGCGGGCTTGCGGGAGCACGGGAGGATGGAGCCAGGCACAGAGCGGCCTCTCCAGGACGGATCAGCTGACTGTCAGTTTCCAGGAAACACGCCTGGACTCTGAGCTCTTTCAGTCCTTGGGGGCTGATTTTGATTAAGTTTGTTGCTAGCATCAAAAGAAGGCAGGAGGAGAATCTTCGAAGAGAAAAGCACCGATTTAGGTTACCGCATATTTGAAGGTGCTGCAAGTGTTTTAACAGTCACCAGTTTGCAGCTCGCTACTCCGTTGGGGAGAGGTAAGATCCTGTGGAGAAATAAGTTTGTTCCAGGCTTTTCTTAAAATACCATCTGAAGACAAACCACCATCTGTACAACTTGTCTTATTTCAAGTACAGAGAGGAGCGCCAGATTTCTCTACCGTGTTTTAAAGGGAAAAGCAGAAAGGAATCCTTAGCCATAGAGCTGTGTGGTTACTGGCAGATGAACAAAACAGTTTAAGGGAAAAAAAAGAGGTTGTTGCTGAAGTATAATTCTCTGTAGCCACTTGGCTAGCCTGATTTAACCTCACTGTGGGAGTACAAAAAATCTTGCTACTGCTTTAACTGCCCCAGGCTCACCTCATTAGTTCCAGCAGTTTGATAGACTTAGAAAGCAGAGTTGTGAGAATAAACCAGTGTCTGACAGATAACTGGGCATTCACTCAGCACACAGCCTGCTTCCCATCACGTCCCTGTGCCACCTCTGTGCCCCAGCGTTAGACAGGGGCAAGTGAAGTGTTATTTCTGCACTGCATTGGTGCTGAAATCGAAACGTTTGTTAGCTCAAGGAGCTGCTGCCTCTTTGATTGGCGTTCCTATCTGCCCTCCTGCTCCTCTGACCAAGCTCTGTTCTCAGACCTCAGAGGGTCATTTTTAACCTTCATTGAGCCACTCCATAAAGGCAAACACTCCCTCTCATCTCTTTGAGGCAGTGGGATTTCAGATGCAGCGCACACGCCCAAATAGGGGTTCTCCCACCCACTTCCCCTCCTTTGCATCCCCAGTTTGACGTCCCAGAACAGTGACAGCCCTTGTTTACCTGGAAGAGCAGTGCTAGCAGTGTGTTTTGGCTGATATGGCGGTCAGTGGTCAGTTTGGAGGCACATTGGCTCCCATTCCCACATGGAGAGAAGTGGGGAGACAGCACCATGTGATCTATCAGATGAGGTTTCCAGATCTCCTGATGTCCCTTGCTGTGCCTGTTCAGTATCCTCAGGCCAGAAGCTGTGCAAGTCAGCTGAATTTTAAGCTTGAGTAATTCTAGGCTGATTAAACAGGCTGGCTCCAGACAGTCCAGGTTTTTTTCCTCCAAAATGCAAGGATGTAGCCCAAACCATAAGAAGTCTCTTCAAAGATTGCCTGGCACAATGCCTGTGCTTATACCACTGGCTCGAAGTGCAACTAGCAAGAATTCCACGACAGAAAGAGAAGCAGCTGTGATGCCAAGGTGATCAGTTAGTGCAAACAGCAACACCACAGGGCTTCTTTTGTGCAAATATCGGGGCTTTGCATTTTTATTAACATTTTTTTTTCTCCTCACGAGGTTTTACAGCCATTTAAAGTTTATAATCTACAGAAATTGAAACAGAACACAAACAAAAATATATCCTTAACAACTTTTGAAAGTCAAATATTAATTAACAGTTCTATTCTACCTGTAGCTGCAAGAGTTCACCCCCCTCTTTTCCTTCCTGTGGGGACAAGCAAAAGCCAGTCATGGGGACAGCCACAGCCTGTCGTGCTGGGCTGTGGGGACCGGGCCTCCAGCCACTGTCGTGGGGAGAGATTTGGCTGTACAGAGTCTCCATCTGGAATGACAGTGTCGTGGACAGAGACTTGGACACATGTAACAAATCAGACACACACAGGGGTCCGTTGTGCAGTCAGATCTAAAGCTCGGCCTCCTTACTGGGTCCAGGGCCAAGACAGACGCCTGGTTATTTTCTGCAATGCTGTTTCCCTTCTGTTTAGCTGGTAGTCAAGAGGAGCAGGGTCTGGAGTGTGAGCCCTTTGGAGGGGGACTGAGACCTCCCCTCCTTGGTTGCTTTGCTGGTGCAGGGCTGGCAGGTGCTGCCTTCCCCAGGGAAGTGGCTGAGGACATACCTGGTGCATCGGTGGCCGGGCTCTACCTGGAACAGTCCGTTGGTTGGGAGGGTAAAGGCAACGCCGCTGTGAGGGACACGCTTGGTCACTTCTCATCCATCTCCATTTGGCACAGGAGAGCACAGGGCCAACGCAGTCGGGGAGGTGGGGGGGGCTTTTCCCACGAGAACACGGACTCAGCTCACAGAGCGAAAGGTTTCGTGTCCCAACAGGTACCAACACCTACGTGGGAGTGTGGGGGACGCCCGGGGAGCCGGGCGCTCGGGCAGCCTGTCCTGCCTTGGGACACGGCGCGGTAACTCCAGCCATCAGCTTGGGAGGGGTCGAGAACTGGAGCCACTAACAAACAGACCTGAGCTGGCCGGGCACGGCTAATCCGGCAGCAACCGCTTTGGGAGAAAGACAGAACCAAGCATTTCTGCCTTCAGTCCTGAGGGCCATGAAGGCTTTCCTCCTCCCATCCTTCTGTGCTGTTTCCCAGGCTGGCTGACCATCCAGCTGCTGCAGAGCGCTTGCCTCTGGCAGCCAGGCTGCCACAGAGGCAGGGCCATGTGCAGCCATGTGCCCAGTGCAGCAGGGAAGGCCAAGGAAGGAAAAATCTCCTCCTCGTTCCCATGGCCATGGCAGGAATGCCGGTGCCCCGGCAGGTTCTGCCACGGGGTGCACGCGGTGCTCATGGCAGTGCTGGGCTGGCAGGGGCGTGAGTGCCTCACTATGGCAGAGACAGAACTGTACAGCAGGGACCCTGTTCCCCACCAAATTTCCAAACTGGGGAAATTTGGGACCCCATCAGTGCCAGAGCAGGCGTGGGGTCAGCCCATGGTGATGGAAGCAAACCTGCCTGCCTGGCTGTCCCTTCAGCCTGCTGTGGATCAAGACCAGCACAGCACCTCTGGCTCCAGCCTTGTGTGAGGGGTTACCCCAAAACGCTACTCGGAGGCGAAATCCAGCAAAGGGGAGGAACCGCCGCGCCACACGCACACGGGCAAAGCACAGGGCTGGGGCTGGAGAGGGGACTGGCCTGAAAACACCCAGAAGAGCTGTGGCTGGGAGGAAGCAGCACCCTGCTCCTCTGCTCTCGTGGTCGCAGGTTCGCTCGGGCCGGAGCAGGATCCGGGCACAGGGTCCAACGTTTGCGCAGGCAGCGAAGCCAAAGCGGAGCTGGTCGTCACCGTCACCGGGGAGGGAGGCCCGCGAGCTGCCGGCCTCGGAGGGAGCCGGTGCTGCACATGCAGGCGTGGGCAGGGGAGCCGGGCAGCAAACAGGCACTCGTGGGGCACTGCAGGCTTCAGGCGAGGGGTGCCTGGTAGGAGTGAGCGGGCGGAAAGGAGTCCAGGAGAAAACTAGCCAAGGGGGAAGCCTGTGTCCACAGCCCTTGTCAGTCACTACCTCTTCCGTTGAGCAAATATACATAAAAACAATTCTTGAACACAAGAAGGGACATAAGACACGACTACTTTACAGAGAGGGCCTGGCACCTGGTGGGACCGGGCCACTGGAACGCGATTGTACAGGAGCTGCAGGCGGCACCGTCCTGGGTCTGGGCTGGTCTCCCTGGGGGGCTGTGATCCAGTCCATGTCCCCCAGCAGGGAGCTGGAGTGTTTGCAGCTGGTGCCTTCTGCCTGCACGCTACACGTCCGTGGAGAAGTAAAGTGTGTTGCGTTTCAGCTCGGTGAAGGAGATGGGAGGATGCTGCAGGTAGTAGAGAAGGACCTGGACCTGTTGAAGGCAAATGGGGGGTGTTACTCCAGAAAGGGAAAGAGCTGCCACCTCCCAGCTTGTCCCTCCCGGCAAAGAGTAACAAATCGACCCAGACAGGCAGGGGAACCCCTCCATTACCCGGCTCTTACCTGGGCCATCACATCGTGGGACCAGATGTCGGAGGCCAAGGTGAGGTGCGCCTTGCTCTCCCCCTCTGAGGGTCTCAGCAGTGTTGGCCCAAAGACCGTGGCCAGGTTGTGGAGAGACATTTTGTTGATGGGCTCCTTTTCAGCCACCCTGTGGGGTACGGGGAGAGAGGCAGTGTCAGCACTTAAACGCCGTTCAGGAGCGGGGAGCCACGGAGCGATTTAGAGGCCGAGGGCTGCTCTCCCTTCTCCCAGCCCTAGTGGGGCACCTCCAGCTTTCCACTGCTTTTTGCAGCCCTCGGAAAACCCAGGTGCAGGGCAAGGAGCTCTGCCCCCTTCACGGCCTCCGCCGGAGCTGCCGGGCTTGGCCGGGAGCCCCGGGTGTGATGTGGCAGCGACCAAGCCCTCGCTCACTTCTGAGCTGCAGGGCCTCCACCCTTCCCGAGCCTGCAGGGTACAGGGAGCTCTGCACCAGCCCGTGCCCCCTGCACCCACTCCCCTCGAGGCTCCCTGCCCCGACAACCCTGTGGGAGCCCTGCCAGCACCGAGGGAACCAGGACCACAACATTGCCATGTTAGGAGGCAGCTGTGCTCCCCGGCACAGGCTGCTTGCTTGAGCCCTGGCCAGGGGAGCAGATGTGGGAACTGGCTGTGCCCGGTTCTCAGGATGGAAATGGATTTTTCCTTCTCCATCCCCCAGCATCAATCACTTTTTCTGTTTGGTTTTAGCCAAACCAGAGGAACAAAAAAAAAAGCTTCATGATGCAAGTAACATGAGCCATGAGCCCGAGTCCCAGGCCCTGGCCAGGCTCTGTGTGCGGCTCTGTTGCCCTCCCACAGCCCCGTACCTTCCACGGGTTTTGGGCCCCCAGAGAGCCCCAAGTCCACGTGTCCCCAGGTTCGGATGCGCCTCATGTGGGCCAAGACAAAGCCTGTCAAACCACACACTGCTGCACTCACTCTGGGACAGGTGACACGGGGTGTCACCTGCAGCTCTGGGACATGTCCACAGAGCTGACTGTCCCTGGTTCTTGGCCACCCGCTGCTGCCAGGTGACAGGGACTGTTGCACCTTGTTTTGCAAGGGCTACTGCTGGACTGGTGGGAAGGGACACAGAGCTGTTTTCCTGCTAAGGGGAACACTGCACAGCTCCCAGTTGATTCCTGTCCTGTGCTGAGGCCAGCTGCTCCCTGCAGAGCTCATCCAACCAGCTGCACACTGGCCGCAGCGGCCAAGAGTTCCATGTTTCCAGAGGTCGTGTGTTCCCTGCAGAGCTGACCCTGATCGCTGGCCAGGCATGGCTCAGGCCCTGCTGGCACTGTGGCCGGTGGTCCTAGGACACCAGGGGCTGCTCTGGAGGGGCAGAACAGCTCCAGGATCCTCCCAGCATCCTACAGGGCCCAAGGAGAGATGTGGAAAGCCAACACCGACATCACAGAAGGGTCTGAACAAGCTGCAGCCTGGCAGGACCCTGGGGAATATGCTAGAGCCCAGAGAGACGGGGCAGGAGGGACACACCTGGGGCTGTACCCTCTTGGAATGCCTGGGAAAGGACCACTCTGTGCCTGCCCAACACTGAGCTGCTGTTGCTGGCCCTGGCTGCTGCCCACAGCCCTGCTCTGCACCAGCACAGCACCATCTGCCTCCAGTTTGGGATCAGCCTGCAGCTGTGCAGGAATCAAACAGCAGCTCCAACTCCATTCATGTCCCATCCCCACAGCAAAGCAGTGAGACAGAGCCATCCTGCACCTCCCACCCATCCCAGGCAGCCCCCAAGCCATTACCTTTTCAAGTGCTCCAGCAGGAAGAGGAAGGTGATGAGGTTGGGGTCAGGCAGCGAGCGGAGAAGGTGCATCATGCAGTTCTCCTTGGCAGCAGGATCTGAGAGGGCTGGAGGCAAGGAGGGAGAGGACTAAGGACAGGGTCTGGTGCAGCAGCAGCACCCACCACGGCCAGATCCCTCCTGGCAGCCAGTGTGAGCACTGGGGAACAGCACCACGAGCCCTTAGCTGGCCTGGAGCCGGCAAGAACAGCCAGGACCGAGCGGGCCGAGCTGGGAAGGACCCTTGGGAATCTCCCATCCCAGAGCAGGCAATGCCAAACAGAGCCACGTTTGTGCATCAACCCCTTCCCCATTCCCGAGCCCTTACCGATCCCTTCCATGAAGGCGGGGTAGAGTCTGTCAGTGAGGAGGGGCTCGGGCAGCTCACGGAAGTACAGCTTCAGCGTGCCAGCGATGGCATTGATGTCCATGTCACTCAGCATCACCAGGATGTCCTTGTTATCTGTCCAGAGAGCACCCACATGTGATGCCTCCCGCCCTCCTTCCCCTCTGGGTCTCCACCCTCTGTGTCACTCCAGCTATGCAGACAGGCTGCCAGCTGGAGGGCAGGGACAGCACTGCTGGGTTCACAGCCCCGTTAGCCAGGCTGAGGCTGGGAAAAGCCGAGTGGTTCCCGCCTGGCTGGGCAACGGGACGCGGAACGATTTGCAAATGCATTTGCAACGTTTCCCTGACTCAGTGTCTCCCAGGAGCCAGCCAGGAGTGGCGGCAGTTCAGAGGCATCGAGGCACAAACAGGGCTGGGATCTCTGGGTGTTTCTGTCCCTCCTCACCCCCAGCCCCTCCCTGGGCACAGCAGCACATCTGGCACACGCGCAGTGCAATAACCAAACCCTGGGCTTGCAGGGGGTTGCGGGGGGTCTCGGTGCCTGTGAACCCTCCCATGGGAACATCAAGCTCCCCCAGGACACTCACTCGCATCAAAGACAGCTTTCAACGCCTGGATGTCAGTGGCGACTCCAGAGATCCTGTAGATGCCGACCTCTTCGATGCCCCTCTTCTCCACCTCCTCGATGCACTGGCGCACGATGTAAGGCACCTTGGAGCGCTCGCGCCTGGCTCGGGAAGCGGAGCCGTCAGCAAAGATTTCCAGGGGAACCCCCGGTACCCAGCCCAGCCCTGCAAACCCCGGGCCAGCGGCAGGATGGGCATGCAGGTGGGAAGGATGGGAATGGCGAAGGGAACGGGCAAGTCCCCAGCAGAGAGCAAAGGCCAAGCTCCCCGGTGTTGGTGGGAGCAAGGGGATGTGGTGCAAAGACACAGCAAGGGGACCCAGTGCCACCCCACACCCACAGGGACCGGAGCACATCAGCCCCCACAGCCCTGCATTTACTTTGTCACGACGCTGATTTTGACCCCAAAGACACCGGTCTGCTTTTTGGATGGGGTCCTCTTCAGGCTCATGTCCCTGCTTGTGAACTTCATGGAGAACTCCACCTTGATCTGTGGGAGACAGGGAGTGAGTCCTGGCGAGAAGGGGCTGCATTCACAGCGAGGGGCTGTGGGTGCCCCGGCCTCACTTACCCCGTTCATCTCAATCACGTCCATGTGCCAGTTTTTCGTCTGCACGGCCTGTGGGTCCAGCTGTGGGGAGAGATGGTCTGTGAGTTCTGTGGGGACACAGCCCCGCTGTCATCCCAACCTGGTGGCCCCCAAAGCCCCTGATCTGCAGATGGTGTAGGGCACAGGACATGCTTCTCCTGGGCAACGTGCTGCTCGTGACCAGAGGATGGAGAGGTTCCCCTTTGGGATCTGGGGTCCTTCTGGCTGTGCCCTGAAGCCAGATGGGCTCAGCTCCCTTGTCCTGCCCTCTCCCCAGAACCCCTGCAAGGCAGTGCTTTAACCCACACCCGAGAAGCAAGAAACTTCCAAGAAATTAGGACTATTTCTGGCAGCAGATTGATGAAACAGAACTAGGGCAGCGTTTTCCATGCAGAAAAACAACATCTCCCCATAGCCAAGGCTATTTATAACCCCTGGGAATGACAGGCTCTGCTATTTCTGGCTTTGGGGCTAGCGAGGGACTCGGTGACGCTGCCCCGGCGCCCGGGTGCCGTGGCGAGGTGCTGGCATTCCCAAGGCCCCGGCACGTGCCATGGTGGGTTCCGGGCCCCAGGGCTCGGCAGAGGCGTGTGCAGTTGCCTTTTGGGGCTTTTTGGTCCCCAGCTGGTGGTATCGATCCAGCCCCATCGATCCCTGTAATGCACGGGGCGGGCAGCCCGGCACTAATGTCCCCTTGGGGAAGGGGATGGGATGTGGGAGCTGGCGAGGGCTCCCAGGGCTGGGGACACGCAGCTGCCAGGCCACACTTGCGCCAGGCACGTGGGGTCACTCTGCAAGGACACGGGAGTTTCCTGCAGCTGCTGGGTCAGGAGATGCTCTGGGCGAGTGTAAAGATGTCCAGAGCTGCTGCTCCAGCCACAGAGCTGCTGTTCCCCTGCCCATAGTCACTGCATGTCATGATGGGGGACACTCTGAGGTCCCTCATGTCCCTTCTTGCACACCAAGACCCCACAGTGCCAAGGACAGGCTCGATCTGCCCCGGCTCTTGGCACAGACCCAGCACAGTGGCATTGCCACATGCCCAGCCCTGTGTCACAGTGAGCCCGAGCAGCTCCTCAGCCATGGGAAAACTGTGGTCCCCAGCAAGGCAGAAATGCTGCTGTCTCCAGCATGGCCCAGGAATGGCTCCTGACACGGAGCCCTCCCTGGTGCTCCAGCCCAGCACATGGAAGGCCCGGGGAGTGCCACACTGCTTCCTCCGTGCCAGCCCTGCGGCTGCTGGAGAGCAGGAAGAGAAGGAAGGCTGCAGCTGCCCTGGGCTCCCATGGGACCCTGCAGCAGGTCTGGACACTGGGATCACGAGACTGCGGCCAGACCACAGCCAACCCCAGTCCTGCTGCTCCAGCTCCTCTGTGTTCCCCCCCAGCACCGCATCCTCCTGTGCCCATGCCACCTGTCCCAGGGACTTTCATCCGTCCCTGTCCCGCTCCTGGCAGCGGCAGCGAAGCCCCTTTATTCCCCAGCCAGGTCAGGAGCCTCCCTGCTCTGCAATGCGATTTTAACTGCAGCCACCACATCCTTCCCCTTTCCCATCCCCATCCCTCGGGTCCCTCCGGCTCCGATGGCCCTGGCAGCTCACATCTGGAAGGGCTTTAGCAGAGCTCTGAAGAAAGCTTTAATAAAAGCCAGGTTGGCTGCCGCCAGTGCCGCAGACCTTACCCTAAGCACGTCACTTCCCCGCAGCCCCTTCCCCCTGCCCCTTCTGCATGGGCAGAATCATCCCACAGCAGCCAGCAGGGCCCAAATTTGGGCTAGTTCTGCTGGCACCATGGACCTGAGCCCCCTTGCAGCTGGGTCAGGTCCCTGTGCACCCCTGGGGCACTGGCTGTGGCCTGGCCCTGGTGCTCTCTCACCCTCCTGGCCAGCACCCCGTGCAGCAGCAGCAGCACACGATGCTGCCACTCCCCAATTTAAGCAAAGCCGCGTCCAATACTTCGTCTCCAGGCATGGGAGGGTGGACAGGAGCATCCACCCACAGAGCCAGAGGCAGCTCCTGCCCACACAGCGCCGGCTAACACCCCCTCCCAGCTCCCACCACCGCTCTGAAGGGAGCTGCCTTGCTCCATCCAGCAGGATGCAGGCACATCCCAGGTCAACAGGGAACTCCTGGGCTGGGAGCCCTGGGCAACAGCCCCCGAGCCAGCACTGTGCAGGATGAGATGTCAGCTCCTCTTTGGAAGGTCAGACGGCTTCAACCACCACCCTGTGCCTGGGGAAACATCTCAGCCAGGTCACCAGCACGTCTTCCAGGATGTTCCCTCCTGCGTCTCAGGGACTCTCAGCCATGGTGGTATCCATGCCCACTACGGTGCCGCTCTCATCCGTGGCGAGGTGAAACACCCTCTGCTTGTTGCCACAGGGATGCGCCATCATCCTGGTTTCCCAAATTATCCAAAGGTGTTTGCTTGTAGGACAAGACCCCGGGTTGTGGAGGAACAGGCAATGAATATCCTGGCAGCCTTGCAGCACTTTGTGTGTCCTGGGGAGGTCCTGCTGGTGTTGACCCCCTCTCCTACTGCTTGTCTTGTCCATGGGGCAACTCTGGACTTAAGGCGATGAGGCCACATCCTGGAATTTTGTCCTCAAGACACCTCCAGGTCGTGGCACTGTGACAGACCCAGGCAGAGGTCCAAGGTGATGAGCTGGGAGGGCTCGAAACCATCATGGTGGCTCCCCAGGGCCCTGAACGCTGGGATGCTGTGGTGGGGCAGGGGCTGTCAGGCTGGGCATGTCCCTTCCTCATCTCAGGCCCATGAGGTCACCCAACCGTCAGCCTCGTCAGCCTCGGGTGAAGCCATCGGGAGCAAACTGGTGACTCAGTCAGCGAGGTCATCTCTGCCAGGGCCCTGGGGACTGGGATCCCGGAGGAGCTGCTGCAGCCAGCGTTGCTTCCCATCAGTGTGGCACCCACAGACTCCCCAGCCTGGCCTCCTGTGGCTGCCCTGGCAAGCAGATCCCTCACCAGACCTCCATGCCAGCAGCTCCAGACAATCCCTGAGCCCCCTGGCGCCATGGGACAAAGCAGCCCCCACACCAACAAACGCTGCCAGGGCAAAGCACAGCCCCCCAAAAAAGCAGTAATTCCCAGACCCGACTGAGAGCGACCCGAGGAGCAGCAGCAGCAGCACCCACAGCCCACCAGGACCCCGCACAGACCTGCCGGGGCCACATCCTGCCCTGCAGCCCCCGGGCTCCCTGGCAGCAGTGGGCAGGGAAGCCAGCGGCCGCAATGGGCACGGGAAATGAAACCCCTTCATGTTTTGACCCAGCAACAGCCGCCGGGCAGCCTCCCCACAGAGCCCTGCTGCCCCTTAATCCCCTGTGCGGAGCGGCGGCGGCACAGAATCGAGGTTAATGCCGCTGCGTCACACGCGGCCCCGCCGCTGCCAAACCGAACCCCCACGGGCCCAGGCGGCTCCTGCCCGCGGCCACAGCTGAGCCCCGGGCCAGCAGCTCCCCGTGCAGAGGGACGCCACCGAGGGAAACCCCCAGAGTCCCCCCATGGGGCTTTTGGGACAGCCTGCAAGGGTGCCGTCCCCCTCCTTTGTCACCTCTGTCGCACATCCCTGCACTCTGTGCTCCCACAAAGACGGGCAGCACTGGCTGATGTGGCTGCGACACAGCTGTGAGCTGGGGAAAGCCTGGATCGACCCGGCTTGCAAGAAGGGGGACGGGATGCAGGCACTGGGTGCTGTGGCAGCCCAGGAACCCGACCCCAGCCAGCCCAGAAGCATCACTGCTCCCTGGGCAAGCTCCAGGGCTGGGCAGAGGCTTCCCTGCCCTGCCTCTGCAGGACCCCCCGGTGCAAACAGCTCAGCTTCCCCGACCCTGCGAGCACACACGGAGGGAGAGGGAAGGAGGAAAACAAACACCTCACAGGCTGCCAACTGCATCGAAGAGCTCCCAAAGCACCCAAACAGCCTCCCTGCTCCCTGCACAGAGCCCGCAGCACTCACTCTCCACACAAACAACACAGCCCCCCGTATCAGAGCCCCCCACCAAAAAGCCACGGTCACCACGCACAGCAGAGCCCGGCGGAGCCATCCCAGAGCCCAGCACTGTCCCCTGCAGCCACCCCCCGCTCCCGGAGCACCTTCTGTCGGAGCAGTTTGCTGCGCACTCTGCCCCAGAGCCGGGCGCCCGTGTTCGGGGGTCGCTTCCCCTCGGGCTCCTCCACGCCGCGCTCCGGCTGCTGCTCGCCCCCGGGGCCGGGGCTGCCCTCCGGCTGCACCAACACCTCCGTCATCGCGGCGACCGCTTCGGCTCCGGGCAGGCGACACGAGGGCGGCCGGGAGCGTGCCCGCGGCTGGGTTAGCACAGCACCCGCATCCCTTCCGCCGGCGGGGAGAGGTCAGCGGGGGCCGGCCAGGGGAGCCCTGCTGGGGCGGCGGGGCGGCGAGCGGGCAGGGCTCATCTTCAGGGTGTGAGCCAGGCTGGCGAGGCGGCGAGGCAGCCCCAAAACCCTCCCTCCCCCTGCGAGGAAGTGACTCAAAGGCAGTCCCCCCCCCTCCCCTCGGCGGCCCCCATGCGTTTAACTCTCGCCCTGCCGCCCGCCGCCGCTCGGGAGCGCTGGGGGGGCTGGCCCGGGCTCCCCGCCGCCGTTATCCGTCGTTATCCGCTGTTATCCCTCTGCCGTTATCCGCCTCGCAGCGCCAGCGGCAGCCGCGGCCCCCGAGGCACCGCCGCTGGCGGCTGCAGCATTCCTGGCTCCGCGCAGGAGCCAGGCTGGCTCTGCTGCTCTCAGCCAGGGACGCGGGGATGAGGCTTTTGCGGTCTGTTGTCATGCCTAGGCACAGCTGGGGACCCCCATGTCCCCTCTGCGCACCCTGGCCCTTGTCAGCCCCACTGCCAGGGGGTGATGTGGGCGGGGAAGCCCTGGAAGGGTCCCTGCCTGCTGCTTCTCCTGACAAGCAGGGACACGGTGAGGTGCAGGCTTGGGGGGACTTGCACTGCCCCTAGTCCATCCCTCAGCAGCCCCCGGAGTCCACACGGGTCACTATGGCTCCCTGCAGGTCTGGGGTGCCCCAACATCACAAATCCCCCCATCCAGAGTCTCTGCCAGCCCAGGGAAGGGGACAGACAGACAGGCAGCTATTCTCTGAGGGTACAGCAGGCACTGTGCCCGTGACAACACAGGCTCTGCTCCAACAGCCACATCCCCCCTCTGCATCAAATGGGCTGAGGAAGGGGCTCCTGAGACCCCCTTCATGCATCCACTGCCTGTCTCCTCGTGTGCCCCAGGGCACAGGGGGCAGATCCATCCTCTGCCCTCTGCAATGTGGGCACAAGCACTCGCAGCCTGTTTTGCCCACCACAACATCCGCCTGCCAACCTGGCACAGCACCACGCACCCCTGCCAGCACCCAGCAGACACAGCCCAGCTGCTGGGAGCAACTGGGACAGCTCAGAGCAGGGCTGAGCCCTGCAGCGCAGGGGACACAGGACCCTCATGGAGACGCAAGCCAAACATAGCAGCCCTGTCCACAGCATGTTCCAGCTTTAAAAACTGCAGACAAAATGGGGTTAACAACAACAACACAGGGCTAATGCCAACCAGGAGTCGCACCTTTCCACTGAGCAGCCAGTGCTGCGATGTGGAACCAGCAGCAGCTCATGATGAGGAACCAGCCGGGGTGAGGAACATCCAAGGCAGCATCTCTGCCTGAACAGCTCAGGGAGAAGGCAGGGGGGCAGCTCTGGGGCTTGACTACAACCCACAGCTCCAGGAGCAGCACTGCCCATCCTGCTCACAGCTGTCCTGCCCTGTCACCCAGCCCACCCCTGGGGCAGAGGCCAAGCTGTGGCTCTGGGTGACGGCAGGACAGCCCCAACCCCGACACTCTTCCATCCATCCAGGTCCTCCTTGGGACAAGCAGCCCCAGGGCCTTCTCCTCTCCCTTACTTCCCCCACAACTTTTGCACAGCGGGTACAAGCTGTGCTGTCCCTGTCCCGACCCCCGCATCTCCCAGCATGACTCATGTTTGTTGATCCAGGCTATTTCCGAGAGCGCAGCTGGACTGATCCCCGCGGGACACCGAGCCCCTTCCCTGCCCTGGCCTTCCCACTTGGCCCAATGCCCACCCCCACACCACTGTTTCCTGGGGGAGACAGCAAAAGATGAGTGATTTCGGGTATGAACAAGCCACTGGCAGAGCTGAGACCCCACCTCCCACCCTGTGCCCCCTCGAGTGCTGTTTCCCCACAGCATCCCCTTCCCAGCAGCATCTCCATGCTGCTCTCTGCTCCCCTGGGACCTGCCCTCAGCTGCTTTCCCACGGAGCAGGCAGCTATGATGGGCCCTTTGAAGTGGCCCTGGGTCGAGGGCTGTGTCCCAGGCGTGACCCTGTCCCCAGCAGTGCCAGGAGGGCAGCCGGGTTGGGGTGCCCACCAGGAAAACACAGGGACAGCCCCATCCTGAACTGTGTCCCCCTGCCCTGGGCTTCCTTGCAGCCTGGCCAAGGTGGCTGCAGGGGGAATGTGGGGTCTGGGGGTTGCCAGCCCCTCACTCCATCCTCCTGGTCCTGCTCACCTGGGAGCATCTCAGGGCAGCCCAGGCCTCCATCCTCCCTGCCTGGCAACCGCCAATCAGAGGCGGCTCAGCCGTTGCCCTGGAAACCCCTGTTGCCATAACAGCAGCGGATGGAGGCACAGGGAAGGCAGATGGCGGCAGAGGGGGACACAGGAGGGACGGGGGGCTGCACATGCAGAGCCCTCCCTAGGGCAGCTGCCGACCCCTCCCCACTGCTCCCCGGGGCCACAGCACGGAGAGCAGCAGAACGGAAACACTTCCAGCCCAGCTGGGGCTGGATGCACCTCTGCGGGGTAGGTCTGGCTTTGCCACCTCCACACGGCCCCTCTCACTTTGTCCCACCTTCTCCTGCAGCCACTGTGCCCCAGGACCATCACTCTCCATGCCTGATGCCCACCCACTTCACCACCTTCAACCCCACAATCACTGTACCCCACTCCCAAAAGCAGAGCTGCCCACCCCAGGCATCACTCCAGGACAATCCTCCCAGCCCAGGTGCCAGGCCCTAAGGGGTCCACCTTCGGGTGAGAGGATGCCCAAAAGCCCCGGTGCATACCTGGATCTGTCCCTTGCCCATGATCTTGTCCACGATTTCGTTGTTGTCCTTGTTGAGTTTGGTCTTGTCGTAGCACTTCTCGTAGCAGAGGATACGCAGGGACTGGGAGCCCTCCAGCTCGATCTCAAACTCCTGGGGTGTGGAGGGAGGGTGGCTCAACCCCAGCATGCCAGAGCAGCTCCAAAACTGGGGTTGAAGGGAAATGGGGAGCACAGCCTCCTCCCTGCATCCCACCCTCCCTCACCTCGTTCCACTGCGGCTCCGTGGTGTCCCGGAACACCCTGGTCTTGGCTTTGCTGACAAAGTAGCCAAAGGAGTCCACCTCCAGCGTGCAGTAGAGGTCTGGGGGAGCAGACATTGCTCAGCACCCGAGGAATATCCCCACCATCTCCCAGGGGACCACTGTGGGCAGAGTGGGGCCACGTGCTGGACCCCAACTCTTCTGAGCCCACTCTGAGCAGGGTGGGCACCCACACTTACTGGCTGACTGCTTGAAGCCCTTGGCAGAGTGGACGATGACGTGCAGGAACCCATAAAGCCCTGGGGACTCGTCATCTGTGGCAGGAGAGCAGAGGCTGTGTCAGGGCCTGGGGCTGGCCATGCCCGAGGCAGCCTTTGCCACCTTTGCCACAGCAAGCACGGTGCCTGCAGTGACACCCAAATGCCCCCAACCCCCTGGAGGGACATCCCTAAGTTCTGTATCCCCTTCTGACAGACAGCCCAAGCTCTCCTGCTGCTGGACAGCCCTGGGGGAGGTTCCCAGGGGGCTGGCTGGGTCTCACCCTGGGGACACTCCGGTCTTGCCCAGCCCATGGGGTTGCTGGAGAGAGCCCAAAAGCAGCCCCGTGCTGCAGCCGGGATTGCGCTGCCTGGGAGCCCGACGCTGCTCCAGCAGTGCCACCTGGTGGGAAGCTGTCCCCTGCACAGCAGGGTCCCTGCTCCAGCCCAGGGACACCACAGCTCCTGCCCGGCATCATCCCGAGCAAAGCAGGACCCGCCAGCCCAGCGGTCACTCACCGTCCTTGTTGCTGGTGACCGGGATGTTGTGGACAGTGCGTAGCTTGAAGCAGGATCCCGTGAGCACCTGCAGCTCCACTGAGCTCAGGACAAAGGCCTGGAGGTCTGAGAGAGGACAGAAGCTTCAGAGGAACACAGCCAGGGCTGGTCATGGAGAGCACCAGGCTGGGATCCTACACGACCTCCCTGTGGCCTCTGGGCGGGCCAGGAGCCCCAAGAGGGCCTCGGCAGCCCCAAACTTACCCTTTTTCTGCAGTCTCTGGATGGCCTCCCTCCACTCAGACCGCTCGTAGTCGGAGGAGAGCAGGAAGAGGTAGCTCTGTAACAGAGAGGGGGATGTGGCAGGCTGCGTGCAGGCAGGGCTGAGCCCGGCCCCAGCCCGCCCTCCTCACCTTCCCGTTGCGGTTGTGGATGCGGAAGGGAATGGCAGGTGAGTTGAGGAGCAGCCAGAACTCGTTCTCAAACATCTTCTTCTTGAGGCGCTCGATGGCCCGGCTCTGCCCCTTGTTGGCTTTCTGCACATGGGGAGCAGAGGGGACCTTTCACAGGTGCCCCTGTCCCCCACGTCCCATCCCCGATCCAGAGCAAGGCACCCACCCCGACAGCAAGTCCCACACCCTTCTCTCACCTCCTTCTGCACCTCGCTCTTGATGGCTGAGATCTTCATCTTCATGTCCTCCAGCTCGTGGTCGGGGATGACGTGCACCTGCGGGCAGTGCTCCGACTCCTCCGGCGAGGGGAACACCAGGTCGGCCAGGGGCACGTACCACTTGCAGTCGTACTGCTGGTGCTTCCTGCAGCCAGGGCACGGACGCTGACCGATGCCTGACCCCCTCCCTGGCACATCCCCCGGCCCGCTGAGGGACAGGGGGGGTTGTGACACATTCCCCTCGTGCCCAGCGCCCTCCTTACCCCACTGCTGTCTTCTTCAGCTTGGCACAGAGCAGCACATCGGTGAAGAGGAAGACGTGCCGCAGCTTCCGCGAGCCCTCCGACAGCTCCACCAGGAAGCCATCCTTGATGAGCTGCCGGGTCTGTGGGGCGGAGGGGCTGCCGTGAGAGCAGGCAGGGAGCAAAGGCCAACAAACCATGGGGAAAGGACGACAGTCCTGTCCCTCTCTGGGGCTCAGCCACCAGGAGCATGGAAAGGTCCATGTCCTCTATGTTTAATAAGGTACCAGCAAGCAGCAAGGACCAGGCAGAGCCCTAATCTTGTACCTAGAGCTGTATCTGGAGGAACTCCTCCATCTCCTGGCCAGAGACACCAGCCAGGGGCTGGCAGAGAGCTCAGGCCTCACCCTGTGCCCAGCCACTGCCCACCCCGCGGGCTCACCTCGCCCTTGGGGGTGGTGACCGCTGTCCTCCGGGGATCGATGTCCTCATTGATGCTGGAGAGGAAGTTCTGGGAGATGCGCAGGGCATCCTGGAGCAGCGGGTAGTCAGGGTGGTCGGCTGGGGTGTGCTTGAGGAGGTCCTGGAAGGAGACAGGCACAGGTGAGTGGCTCCAAAGCACCCACCCTGGAGACCCCTCATCAGCACTCCTCGCAGCTGCAGATCCCCAGGAGCAGCAGAGACCCCCCACACCCCTCCAGGACTGGCGTCACACTCACGTGCAGGACGAGGGTGCTCCGTGTCACCCGGTCGATGGGTTTGTACAGCAGCGCTGAGGGGAGAGAGAAGGTGTCAGCAGCCGCCTGTGGCTGGAGCCCTGGCCCCTCTCCCACCTGTCACAGACAGCACGGGGGCAAGGAGGGGAGCCCAGATGCCCAGAGAGCCCCCGGTGTGCACAGAGCCCTGGGCGAGCATCTGGGATCTGTCCTGCACAGAGCCAGCACAGCCGGACAGTCACGGCAGCGCCAGGAGCAGTGGGGAGCCACCAGCGCGGCAGCCCCGTGTCCTGCTGTGCTGGGGGCATGAGGAACCACGGCCGGGCCGGGGTGTGGCCATGGGCGGTGACCACCACTCCGACTGCAGGACGGGATGTCCCACCATGACTGTGCCAGCCCTCTGAAGGGCAGGGCCTCCCCGGGAGGGGTGCACCCACGCTCGCTGTGCGGTGGCTGAGGAGCGGAAGAGCCGCTCGTCACCCTCGGCAGCTTTTTCAGTTTCCCTTTTGGCTCAGCGGTGGGTCCTGTCCCTCACCGTGCTCTGCCACCCCCCTGTGCCCACCTCTGTGCACCACCCCAGCCAGCCCTGGGTGCAAAGGGGACCCAGGCTGCTCCAGCAGCAGCGAAACCCCCACCTACAGAAAACACCGGGGCCGAGGCATCATCCCAACACCGTGTCCCTCCCCACAGCCCCCCATGACCGCACGTGAGGCCCCACCCAGGGCAGGGGGGCAGAGCTGCCTCACACACGGGGTACAGACAACCCCTTTCTCCTGCCGTGCACCCTCCCAGCAGGAAACAGCCCCAGAGGCTCTTCAGAGGCACATTTCAGTGGAAGCAGACAGACCCTTCTCCTCCTCCCCAGCTCCTCGGGCAGGCAAAGGCACGGAGCCCACTCACAGCGCTGCTCCCTGTGCCTGGCCACATTCGTGTCTCCCCAGGCTGCTTCCAGCCAGGCTGGTGCCTCCGGGTTTTCCCTTCACTTTGGAGCACTTCCCCAAACTGCCAGGGCCGTGCAAGAGGAGCCAGGTTTCGGGCCGTGCAAGAGGAAGGAAAGGTGCCACCTCCTCCCCCTGGGCTGAGTCGTGGAGAGTTCCCATCCCCTTTATCCCAGAGGGTGCTGCCTCGTGGCACCCAGTCCTGAGAGAGGGTGAGCAGGGGGTCTCTGCTCAGGAGGTGAGGATGCCAGCCTGAACCCTAACCAGAGGCTGCACCCCCACAACTCCGTGCCAGAGGGTAAAACAAGAGCCCTGCTCCCTGTGACAGCCAGCAAGAACCCTGCTCTGGGATAAAGGGGGGCAGCCAGGGTGTCCCCCCTTTTCCACCACCCTAGACCCACAGGCAGGATGGACCCTCCTGCTGCCAACATTACAGGCACATGCAAAGCTCCGGGGAGCCCCGGGAGGGGTTGTCCCAGCACAAGAGAGGAGCAACGGGCTGCCACAGTCCCGCCAGCCTGGGACCCACGGGCAGCAGCAGGCAGCGATGCCCGGTGCCTCTCCTTCCAGCCCCACGATGCTGGGGCAAATGGGGACCCCTCCCCATCACCATCCACATGGCACAGCCCGGGCAGAGGGGGTCCCCCAGCCCAGGATCCCCCTGCCCACCCCAGCTCCTTCTGTCCCATCACCGGCACGAGCCCCTGCCCGAGGGGACGGCGAGCGCGTGGCTGCGTGTGCCGGAGCCAAGATGATTCAATCGAGCCTGGAACAAAGACGCTCCCAACTTCAGCCTGCAGAGCACGACGCAGCCTCCACCCCCCCCGGCAAAGACCCCGCGGCATCACTCCCCACCGGCACCCCAAATCGGAGCCGCCCCCCTCGCCTCACCATAGGTGCAGTTACAGCAGAGCCGGACAATGACGAGGATTTCCATGGCAGCCCCGTCTCCGCGCAGCCATCGCTGCCGCCCCGCAGCAGCTCAGCCCGGCTGCGGCACAGCTCCGGCCCCTCCGCACGGCTCCCGGCACAGCCGCGGGCGGGGAGGAGCGGTGGGCAGGGGCTGGGGGGCCGCCGCACGCCCCCAGCATCCTAAAGAGCCGCGACCCCCTCCCCTCCCCGCCGGCTCCGGGCACACAAAGGGCTCAGTAATTCACCCACGCCGGTGCCGTGCACACAAAAGGCTGCGTCCCCCTCCCCACGCCCGCCGTACCCTCCATGGTGACGGACGTGTGGCTCTCCTTCGAGTCCTTGGGGCCCTTCACCTTCAGCTCCTAGGGAGGGAAAGGCCCATCAGCACAGCCCGCGGGGGGCTGGGGTGGGGGGGGAAGGTCATGGCTCAAGGTCATGGGGTCCCCTCCCCACCCTTCCTGCACCCTGATATCTCCCCCCGGCTCCAGCCTGGCCATGCTGGAGGCCACACACGGGTGCTGGGTGGAGGAATGGGGGATGCTGCCTGGCTGGGAGCAGCTCTGGCAGTGATGCCACTGAGCTGAACAGGATGAGGGGGGCCAGGTTGTAGCCACGGAGGTCCCCATTTCTGTAGGGGATCCAGGCATGGAGATGCAGGCAGCAGGAGATGAGCCACAGGTGCCCAGCTCCCACAGACACTGGACAGGGTGGTGACAGCACGGGGTGAGCCCAACCTGAGCTTGCACAAGGTGGGGACAAACTTCTGCAATGCCCAAAGACCACGGCTCTCCAGCACAGCCCCCCGTGGCCCAGGCCTTGGGGACAGTCCCTGCGAGTCCCCAGGGCAGGGAGAGCAGCTCTACCACGAGGACAGTGTTCGGACACCGCCCCATCCCACTGGCACAGCCCCATCCCAGCTTACCTCCGAGATCTTCTGGAACTGGTAGTTGCTCTGGCTGCACTTCTCTGCCGTCTCCAGGGCGATTTTGTAGTTATCCACAAAGGCCTTGTAGACCCCCAGCTGGCTGGCCTGTGGGGAGTGGGGGTTAGCTGGGCACCAGCAGGGTGCTGAAGCCCCCCCCTGCACCCAAGGGGTCAGGCAGCCCTTGGGGTGACACTGCCCAGAGCTGTCCCTTCCTGGCAGGACACTCAGCCAGCTGGGGGTCATGTGCTTGGCTCCTGCTCAGGGCAGGATGGTGGAGCTCCTGCCCAGCCCTGTGCCTCCATAAACCTCCGAAATCCAGCAGAGAGATAACAAGTGCCCAGACAGCAGAAGGCGAAGCTACAGCCCTTCAACCTGGCCTCTCCTTCTCCTCTCCCCAGCATGGTCATGGCATCCATGGGCACAGCCCCTGCTGGCATCACAACTCCAAACTCATCACAACTCCAGCCCTTCTCCTCTTCCAAGTGGAGCAAGACCCGGGGAAGGTGCGTACCAGCTTCTGGAAGAGGTGGCCCATGGTGACGTTGCTGTCCCACTGCTGCACCTTCGGGCACAGGCTGTCGTAGAACTCCTTGTGGATCTCATAGATATCCTGGATCTTGTAGAAAATCGTCTCGATCTGCTGGAGGGTGAGGACAGGCTGCGACGTGGTGGCCGTGGCCTTCAGTGGCTTCATGGGCTGCCGAAGAAGGGAGAGTTTGAGATGAGGGCTAAGAGAGGAAGGCTGGGGATGAGGAGGATCTGAGGTGGCAGCGAGGGCTGCCCAGGACAGATGGACCAAGGCTGGCAGCTGGACCAAGAGGCACTCAGGGCTCGTGCATCCCTGGACTTCCCCACGGCGGTGGTGACCCTGTGTTGTGCAACAGCGTCTCGCCATGAAGGTCAGCAAGTCCACGAGAGGAAGCAGGGCTATAAATATGTCCCCAACAGGGACATGGGCAGTGGGGGAGGTTAGATGGGGACAGCCAGGACAGGGCAAAGCTGGCTCTGGTGTGGCTTCTGGAGCTTTGCTCCCACCCCAGGGCTGGGAAAAGCTGTCCAGGAAGAAATGACTCCATCCATCCATCCATCCATCCATCCATCCATCCATCCATCCATCCATCCATCCCTGCTGGGGGTGTCCGGTCTGGGGGCTGTGCTCACCAACAAGAGGGCCTCCAGCTGGTTGATGTAGATCTCCTCGCTGGCCAAGAAACCAGAGAGCACCAACTTCCGCATCTCCAGGCCTTTGCCAGCATCCCGCTCGCCCTGCGGAACACAGCGAGGAGCCTGCCTGAGCCAGCAAATGGCACAGGAGGAGACCCCCTATCCCACCAGCCCATTCCTGGCATCCCCACATGGGCACATCTCCCTGCCAGCGACAGGGAAGCTCCGTGGCATGTGCCCGATGGACAGCAGAGCCCGTCGGGAGCCAGCCGGGAAAGCCACGAGCTGCGCTGGCTTCTCTCCCCTCCGTGCTCCGGGCTGGCCACGAGCCCGGCGCCGCTGGCAGCGCTCCAGGATGGTGCACGGCATGGCAGGACTCTCCCAGGGCAGAGTCCAGAGACGCCCAGTGAAATCATGCTTGGCGCTGGATGGTGCCACCACGTGACGCGGCGCCACCCTTTCCCTCGGCTGAGGTTTCCCTTGGAAAGTGCCACCCCAGCAGGCACTGCCCAGTGGCACCGGGGCAGGTCCCGGTGCCCAGGTCCGCTGCAGCGCTGATGCTCCTGTGGCATGACCCCCACGGCAGGGGGATGGCCAGGCTGGGGGGCTCTGGGACCCTCGGCGAGGCTCTGCCGTTGCCCAGCCACGGACACCCCAGCCCCTGGACCATCCTTGGTCACGCCTTGGCCTCTCCCCTTAAAAATCACACTTGAGGACCGGGCTTTGCCACCCAGACAGGGACCAAGCAGAGCCATGGGGGCATCACTCTGGGCCATTCGGGATGGTTTAGGGGGGGACATTGGTCCTGTCTCACCTCTGCCCATGCCAGCCCTGGCTGTTGTGCCAGGGCGGGTGGCAGCTGCAAACACCTGGGTGGGGGGCACAGCCCCGGGGTGGGCATGGCTGAGGATCAGCATCTCCCCACCCCACTCTAGTGTCCATCAGCCAGCCCTGGGCACTGCTGTGACAATCTGAGTGTCCACCCTGCCAGGCTGCCCCATTAAGGCTGGGCCACGGTGACCGGCGCAGCAGGAGGGTGCGCGGGGGGGCCACTTTTATTCACTGGGAGCTCGTGGGCTCTTTGCCACAGATTAGTCACGGGCTCTTCCTGCTTCCCCCAGCCTGGGCCCTGCAGGAGCTCAGGAGATAAGGGGCCCACCCACGCCCGGGGCCCACACACCCCACGGGGACAATGTCAACTGGACCCCCGTGACCCAGAGCAGTGACTCTTACTCAGGGCCCTGCGGCTGCCCCATGCAGGAGACCCCAGGGAGAGCGGGGCCTGAGCCCCTCTTCCAGCACCCAGGCACCCTGGCAGGGTGGGCACAAGAAGGATGCTGAGCTACACCTGCCAGCACAAGGGTCTCTCCAGGTCCACTCCCCAGCTCTGTTTTGGGACCGTTTAGGAGTTTCTGGCGGCCGAGCAGCAGGGCAGAGTGTGAAACCAGTCCCTTCCTGAGCATCCGGTGCCGGCTCTGCTGAGCTAGGCAGCCCCCACCCGGCAGCACGTGTGGCCCTACTCCCCCCTGGGAGGACAGCTGGGTGGTCGCCCCACTCCGAGTCCCTCACACCTGGAGCCTGGCACAGCCCTGCCCTGTGCCCCGGCCGCATTCCTGGGGGAGTGGTGGGGCCGCAGTGACGCTCCCGCTGCCCCCCGCTCTGCCCCCCGCCAGCACCCACCGCATCGCCCCAGGAGATGTCCCAACACCTGGGCATCACCTGCACCAGCAGGATGCCCCTTGTCCCACACCCACTGCCCAGCAGGGTCCCCCCCGCTGCCCACCTTCTCGCCGGCCGAAAACGGAGACACGGGGCTGGTGGGGGTTCCTGGCTCAGAGTCATCTTCATCCTCCAGCACTTTATCCAGGTACCCTATGGCCTCCTCTTCCTCCTCCATGGCCGGCCGGGCAGCGGGGCGCAGAGGGGACCCCACAAGGCTCCAGGCAAGGGGCTCACGCGGCTGAGCTGTCCCAGCCTGACTCAGCTCTGGACGCCGGCCACCAGCGCGGGATGAAAGGAGCCATTATGGGATCCCCGGTGCTCCAGCCTGACCCAGCTCCGGCCTCTCAGTCCCCGGCGGCCCGGGCGCTCC
>VZTA01023790.1:132101-179563 GCA_013398855.1 Mohoua ochrocephala | reverse complement strand
GGGGAGCGGCGCCGAGCCCGGGGCAGCGCGCGGGGAGGCGGCGGGATGGAGATGGAGATGCGGGGAGGTGGCGGGATGGAGATGGAGACGGGGGGTGGGATTCCAGGGCAGGGCTCCGGGAAGCCCGGTGGCTCCGGGAAGCGCGGTCCCCTGCCGCCAGGCAGCGGTCCAGAACGACTCGCCGGGCTTCCCCGGGAAGGAGCTGCGAGGCGAAGCACTGACAAGGGATCTCTCTCCGCCCCTCCTAGCCCAGCCCTGCAGCACTGGGGAGACCCTGGCTGGAGGCTGGCGCCTGGCCTCAGGCACTTCAAAGGGACCGGCTGCACCTGCAGCTCTTTAGTTGCCCTGGAGAAGCAATTTTTCTCCATTAAACATCCCCCACACCTCAGCAAATACACCAAGAGCCGAGCAGGGGAGAACGAAGCCAGGCGGCCTCCCACCCATCTCGGGTACAGGTGGCTCAGCACAGCCCTACAAGCAGAGCCACCCCCTTCCCCATCAGATGCTGCTCTCGCACACACCCAGCACCTTCTATGCCTTTGATTTGCAACAAAGGCAAATCTTTTCTTTGAAAATCAGCTCAGTTACCTGCTTACCCTGCAGAAATACACTGAGGGGCACCTGCAGCCAGCACTTCCCCCCAAAACCACCAACAACTTGAAGGCAGGCATGGGCACTTGCCACAAAAAGCCCTCTAGAGAGACCAATTTCCATTTTGAGGAGGAATCATCGTTTCTGCCAGTGCCAGCTGTCATCTGCGTAGTACAGTTGTGTGGCAGAGCCTGTTTAGGCAGCACACAGGGAAGCCAGCCAGCCTTGTTTGGCTTTGCACTGCAAGGAGAGGGAAAGCAGCTGGGTATTGCATATCCATGGTAATAAACAAGGGCTCTCACGGGGATTTTCCAGCCACATTCGCCTTCATGCAAAATAGATCCTCACACTGTCCCTTGCAGGCATCAGAGCCTCCAGGGTGGTGGGGATGTGCCTTGGGCCACACGAGCCCCGTGGAGGAGAAGAGCAAACAGTGGAAAAAGAGCAGGAGTTGGTTATTCCCGGCAGGCAAAGAGGGACCGGGGTGTGGTGACTGTCACACCCCCGGGGGAGGCAGGACCAGCAAGGCAATAAGATTATGTGGCTGCCCTCTGCTTCCAAGGCCACTGGCAGCACTGACCAGGGCACGTCCAGAGCTGGGGAAGGGGAGGCAGAAGGTGCATTCAGCTGGGCTTGTTCTCCAGGACGAGGTTTATGGCACATTAATAACCAGTGCCCATCCTCTGGCCCCTGCACAGTGGTCCCTGCACTCCCTGTCCTGTGGTTTAATTATTTTTTACAGCCCTTTCCAGTCCTGGCCCTGCCTGCACCATCACCCCCTGCACACACCCACCTGCCAGCCAGGGACCTCCAGACGGCACCAGCGGAGCAGGATGAGGAGTGATCCATCCTTCCTCCCTCCCTGGGGAGCCGGGAAACATCTGGCTGGGTCCTCCTGCCAGCAGGAACAGCTCTCAGGGCACGGGTTGATGTTTCACCTGCTTCCAGCAGGGAGGAACTGAGCTCCCAGTAACCCCCAAGGCCCCCCCAGGCTGAGGTCTTCTCACAGAGTAAAGCCCAGGTGTGCCTGATTGTGCACAAATCTGAGCAGGAACCAGGTTTTTGTGATTCCCATCGCCTGGGGAAACAGGAGGACCTTTCCACAATGTGCTGACATTCCTTTAGCTCTGCAATTGTGCTTTTCTTTCCTGAGTCAAAGCTTTTGCACATGAAAGCTTTTCTTTTTTTTTTCTTCTGGGTAATAAGCAGCGTCCAGAGAGGAAAGTAAATGAATGCTTTTGAGCTTAGTGTCTCATAAATCATTTTTCAAAAGCTGCTCTCAGATCCCAGCAGGGCCTTTGGCCAGAGGTGGAAAAAAACCCTGCTCTACCCCCCCAGCCTGTTCCTGCTAATGATGGTTTCATGGAAATGAGTTACCTGGAGGCTTCTTGGATGTGTTTTGCTCACCAAGTGATGATCTGGCTGCTCTGAGGGGTTCAGATCAGTCCCCAAGATAGAGAGTGGGACTGGTGGAGACAAGGATGGTGCGTCCATCCCATGGGACCCAGCTCACAGGAGTGCAGGGCAGGGCTGGGGACCACACCCCCCCTGCATTCCAGCTGTGAATCCCTTCCCCTTCCCACCAAAGCGCAGACACTTCAGGGGAAGAAGCAGAGGAGCCACGTACCAGGGTACAAAACTGCAAACAAATGAAGGAAAGTGAAAAAAATCCAACCAGAACCACCACAGAGTAACAATCAAGGGCAGTTCTGCACGGCACTCGGTATCCAAAACAAGTTCTGTCATTCCCAAAAGATGTGGGAGAAGTCAGACCATCCTCAACCCATTTTAAGTGCCACAGTCATCTGCCTGACTCTGGAGCTGACTTACACCTCTCTTGGAATGTTTCCTTCAACAAAAACACCAAGTGTCGAGGATTAATGATTTATCCTGAGTAATTGGTGGAAGGCGGCAGAGAGCATCCAAAGCCGGTTCATAAATTGGGAAAGATTGCAGGAAAGAGGATGTGATGATTTGTCTTCTCCATCCCTGGGACTAGCACAGGAAAGTAATTGCCTTCATTTGCAACAAGGCCACTTAGGGGGAAAAAACCCCATTTTGAGCAGTAACTGGCACAGACAGCAGTGGGAACCAGGTAAGATTAATAACTCCTGAGTCACCCAGACTTACCTGGCCCACGGGTGCTGCAGAACAGCACCCACTCCCCAGGTCCTGCAGATTTCCCAGCTTGGGGCTGTACCGGGGAGTCTCTTGGCACTCACGCAGTGACTCACTCCCCCCTCGAGCCTTTCAGAGATGTTCTGCCTTGGTGAGCCTCGATTAATAAACAAGATGTTAATGTTTTTATGTGGAAAGCAAAACACGGGATTAGTGATACTAGAGAGCTATAATCAACCCGTTCCACACCGATGAATAATATATGTACAGCACCAAAGGCTTGCTGAACGCCCCATGCCACTGCTGATGTGCTTCTCATAATTGTTCAGGATAAACGAGCAATAAACACTTCCAGAAGCTTGTAGTGATAAATACCCTGAATCCCTTAGCCTATATATTTTGCCTAGAAGACAGCTAAAACTGCATATTTCACTGCAATCTAACCCACACCCTGCCAAAATATTACACTTGTTTCAAAAACCAGAGACTGAAAAGCCATCTCCCCAGCGCTGGAGCTGTCAGTGAGCAGGGCAGGGATCCTGTCGATCCCCGGGCTCCCGCATCCTCCCCATCTCTCACCACCAACCCATGAGGCTTCATTTTGTCACCTCCTGTTCTGGGATGAAAATAGCTCTTGGCTGCATCCCATCGCTTTCAGAGCGGGTCTGGCAAACCTGCTGGTGAGACCAGGAGGAACAAGGTCCTGAGCTCTCCTGATGTCACTGGTGGGGACAGTGATGGCCGGGGTGGCTCGTGAGCGGAGCAGGACGTTGGCAGGGGGGCAGTGGGAGCAGCCACGCGCTCGTTTGGGGCTCTGCTGCGTTCTTTACGTGGGGACACGAACTAAAACGAGTCCCTGGAAACCTCCAAAGCTGCATTTTTTTCCTACGGAGCAGCTGCCCATGCACAGCCTGGGCTGGGGATGTTTTTGTTCACGGTGCTGCCAAGAGGCAGTGGAATTAAAGCAGGATGAATGGGAAATGGGGCAGTAACATCGAGTTCAGGTTCTCGGTGATGTTTCATGGTTAATGCTGGAGCTGGACTAGGCCTCCCTGCTCTTAATTTTTTAATTTTTTTAACATGTGGCAAGGGATCCTTTCCAGCACAGCTATTTCTGCAATACACATTTTTTGAAAGGAAACTGGGATTGCTTCAAGGCACTTCCACCTTTATCTCTTTTTAACTAGTCCACTTGGGTTTTTTTAACTGAGAATCTCCTCAGTTTTAGCAGCCATGCTCCAAAGGGAGGAGCTGCCACACAGCACAGGGCTGTGGGAGCTGCTGGCCCCACAGCCTGCCCCAGATCCCCCTCTTCTCTTCCAAGGCAGCATGGCTGGAGATGGATAGGGCAGGGAAAGAAGCCTTTAACTCATGTTAAAGTGTTAAACACATAAAAGCATCCCTAAAGGAGGAATATCTGCTTCAAAGCAGTTAAATCATCAATAAAACCCCATTCCCAGTGAAGTTTAGGGGAGTTTTGCCTGACTCCTCCACTGGATCAAGGCTGCTGGGCTCCCTTCTCCCCCTGTGCTACCTCGCTTCTCCTTCCCCTCACTCCAAGACTTCCCAACCAGGTGAAAACATCCCCAACGTGCCTTAAAACCCCTTACCCGCTTTTCCTCCCTCCAAACCCTCTTCCCAATGGGTTTTGTGGGTGGCAGAAGGGCACTGCACGAATTTGGGGAGGCTTTTAGGTCCGGAGAGCCGGGCCGGTGGCAGTTCCGCCGCACGGGCAGCAAATGCTGACGCACGGTGAGTAATTCCACCACAACTCCTCGCACAGCTGCCCTCCTGCTAAGTGCTGGGTGCTCCCTCAGCCAAGGGCAGGACGCCCAGCACTCCCTTTCCAGCAGGATCAGGAGGCCCTGCTCTCAGCAGTGATGCTTCTCCCTCACCAGGAATCCTTACTTCCAGTGTTTTCCGCTTGGGAACCAAGCGATTGCCAGTTAGAGGAGCAGGAAAGAAAATGGGTCTCAGCTTGGGGCTCCACAGCCAGGGAGTCACCCCAGAGCTGCTGCCACTCTCAAGGGACTCTTTTCTGTGTCTCCCCAGTCGAGGAACAGCGGCCAGCAAGGGGACACGGACGGAGCCCGGCGGCTCGGACGCATGGCCAGGCTGCTCAGCATCGTCTCCATCGTGCTGGGGACCATCATCATCGTGCTCTACATTTCACTCAGCGTCAGAGGTAACGCCTCCTTCTCCTTCCCCTCACCTGGCTCCCAGCTCCAGCCCAGGGGATAGGATAGACCTGCCCCCAATCCACCCCCACCCCATTCCCAGCCCAAGTGCAGCGGGAGGGCACTGACTCCAGGCTGGCTTGACCATCTCCAGCTCCACACACAGAGAAAAAACACCTCAGAGAATGGGCTCCCTGCAGTAACAACACACACTGCCCAAATGCCCAGCATGGAAAGCCCTCCCTGTGCTGTCCAAAGTGCCCTGGTGACCATACAAGGTCTCCCTGGTGAAAGGTCCCGCCCCGGCAAAGCCTGCGGTGGGTTTAAAAGGGTGAAGTGCTGTAAAAACGGGAGGGTTTCAGGACACCAATCAACCTGCCCAGAAACACGATCCCAAAATGCCTTGGGAACCTCCAAAACACAACCCCACCTGCCAAACCAGCACAGCTCAGGCAAACGGGGACCTCAGAAACACCCAAAGGCCCAGCCAGGAGCGTAAGGGGAACATCTGTTGACTGCTGGAAGCTGCCCTAAGCCTCTCTTTCTTTTACAGTTTCCTAGAAGACGTTTCAGCATGCAAATACCTTGAAGAGGAGGAAGACAACTTTCCTTTTGGGGTTTTTACTTTCAGCCTTGCAACAAAACAAAAAATTGTCACAGTGTAGGTGGGCAGCCCTAGACAGCCTGCTCTGGAGCGCCGTCGGAAGGAACGCATGCTTCAATTCACCGCCTCTTGGGAATGAGCCTGTACGAGGGATGGGATAAAAATCACCCTGAGAAGGAATGGGAGAGGCCACGCGGAGAGGAGAAGGGGGAAATCCACTACCTCATTCCCCTCCAGCAGAACTCACGGAGTGGGGAGACAACTAAAGTGCAAGAGGAGGAGAGAGTCTCCAGAACGAAGCTGGTTTTGGAAGATGAATACAAGGCGAGAACGGGACGTTTTGAGGAGTCCTCCTGAGAATTTTGGCACAAGTCACTGGATTTTTGGGGGGTCGTTGGTTTTTAAATCGTCAAATTCTCTGTCTCTACAAAAAAAAACAACAACAACAAAACAAAACAAAACAAAGCTCAAACTGCCATCAGGAGCTGAGAGCTGTTCCACGGAGGAGGAGGGAGAGCAGAGCTGCAGCAGGACCACGGCTCTGCTCCGAACGAAACGCAGCCGCCAAAGCCGGAGGATGTGGTGGGTGCTTTTGTATTTTTGATGAAAAAAAAAAAAAAAAGAGACAATGACCATTTGCATGCCTTTGGGAATGTTCTCCATGTCTGTTCCTATGAGCTCTTTTATCACTTAGGGCAGATCTCAGAGCTGGCAGAGCGGGATGTTGCTGCATGAGAACCCCAGGCTCCTCCTCACCCCCATCCCATGGTGGGCTTTTTAATGGAAGGCAAAACAAGGCGTTCCCTGTGAACCCACGGGTCTCTCTGTGCACCCAAAGGGAGGTGAACACCCCTGGCACCGAGACAAGAGCCTGGTTAATGCCCAGCAGCAGCGCCGAGGCACGGAGAGCCCATTCCACCCACTCCCACCCTGATGTCATGGCACGTCCATCACGCAGAGGCTTCAGCGTGATCCAGCCCCCACCACTGCCAGTGCTCATCTCCCCGACCCTCTGGGGCTTCAGCTTAGGGTCCTCCAAGAGATTTTCAGGAGCGTGGAGGAGTTTTAGACCCCTGCTTCTCTCCTTGCACCCCTCACCCAGCTCTCCCGCAGCTCTGAAAATCTCCGGTGTCCCTGGAGCTGCCTGGGGTCAGTTCGGCGAGTTCTTGTGTTATTTTTTAATGTTTTGTATTTAACATAACAGGAAAACAAACTTTGCTCTTCCCACTCTGTCTGTAGGTACCACGGGCCCCGCCACGTCTTCCACACCACCCGGCTCCCTCGGCCCCTTCCCCTGGGATCCGATCCCCCCACGCTCCCTCGAGGCTCCATCCAGCCCCAGCCCTTCTCCTCCCCGCTCACCCCGTCCTTGCCGTGGGCAGTCCCCGGGGTTGGCTCTCTACCCACCCACCCAGACTATGCAAAGCTCCATTGCCTGTTGTTTTAGTCAGGCTTGGTGACTTCTGGCCATGTCCATTGGCTCCCTGTTTCCCGAGTCTCTCTGATCCAAACTTTGGGGACACACGACCAAGAGCTGCACTCCCCGGCCTTTCTGTTGTCTCCAGCTGACAACCTGTGACCTAAAAACCACAGACTGACTGAGAAATGTGGTCCTTCAGGGCACTTCTGCTCCCTAACACCAATCTCCTGAAAAACACCCCGATTTTACACCAAATTCAATGCTTCCCAGGGCTTGTCTACATGGAGAATCCACCACGCACCATAAGAAGCTTCACACCATGGTAACTGCTTGGCACTCATTGCTTCCCTGGGCTCTGAGTAGGCACAGGGGGTTAGCACAGGATAGGGGTGAACAGTAAATCCACGCTGTAGTTACTCTGTAGTAACTAATGTGCAAAGCCACCACGAAAGTTCTCCTGTCACCTTTTTGATTGCTCCTCTTTCAAGTGTTTTTTTTTTCCCCTCTAGACGTTATTTGAATGCAGGGGGTGAGAAAGCCAAATCCCCCAGACACGCTGTCAACGTTTTTCTCTCCACTGAAAGGGATCCCAGGGACTCCCAGCAATAGCACATCACTACAGCACTTTCTCGGGCTCCATTCCCATCCACCCCTTTGCCAGCACTCCATCACAAACTACTGGCGTCTAAAATGGACCAAATCTGCAACTTTTCTTTTGCAATTTTATCTTCTGCAAGTTCAGCAAACAGGGACTGCTGAGCACTGCTGGGTGGGAGCTCCCTCTCCATCCTCTGTCCAGGCACTGCATCTTTTCCTCCTGAGCCCTTCAGAAACCCTCCCTTGGATGTTTCATCCTATGGCTGTTGCAATCTCATCGAATCCCCCAAACGTTTCCTTCTTTAACTCTTGGACCCAAAAGCTGCTTGCTGGGGAACACAGGGGGGGTTTTTTTTTGGAAGTGCTGCCTGTCCCTGCATCTCCTGCCCTTTGCCCTTGGAGCTGCTGGAATTCAGCTGATGGGAAGAGCCCAGGAAGCTCCTCCTCGGGCAGGAAGGGCCCTTTTTCAGGGAAAAGTGCTGGAGGGAGTTACAGGACTTGAGAGCGCCAAGCGTTTATTAAGTAAGAATTTAAATGCTCTTTTATCATTGCATAAAGCCTTTCATCTAAAGTGCTTCCCTGCATCCGAAGGATCAAACCCTGCCACCCCCCACGAGGTGGGTTCACATTACTGCTCTAATTGCAGGGATGGCAAATGCTCAGGCACTGAGCAGCTCCCAAACCAACCCCCTTTTCTTCCTCCTCCTTAACAGAACCATGTATGAGCACAGATTTCCTTGGAATCTGGTTGTGGGGTTTTTTTCAGTGGAATCTGGACAAATTATCCCCCACTGTGGTTCCAAATGGGATTCCTGCAGCCAGAGGAAGGAGGGGGGCTCTGTGGGGCAGCTGCAGTGGTCCTTGCCAGGAGCAGTCCCAGGCCAGGGGAGGTACCAGGATTCCCCTGGATGCAGGATAAGGCAGAAGATTTCCCCAAAACCCCGGGGTGATGATTTGTTTGGGCCTCCTGTCTCACTGGACAGTTCAGGTGATGCTTCTCAGCTCACCAGTAAATGTAACAAAAAAGAAGAACTAAGGCACCTGAATCCCTTTCATTCTAAAATCTTCCCGAATGGATACAGCTGTACTGCACCCTTGAACTCAGCTTTTTTCCTTATCCTGCATTTAAATCCAGAGGAAAGCCTCTGCAGTTATCCCTGACAAAAGATTTGCTCTGCTTGTAGCCTGCCTCTCCAGTGCTGGAGGAATAAACTCTCCAGGGACATCCGGAAGGTCCCTTCTCCCTGCTCCCCCCTCAGCTTCTCCACACATTTTGCAGCCCATTTTGCAAAGTTTTTTGCCACTTTGCTCTCCCCATCCCCCACGGTTTTATCCCAGATCAGCTGCCTCTGTGGCTCTTTCCGGGTGGAATTTGCTCATATTTGTGAAGGAAGAGGTTGCAGAGCCCCCAGCCCTCAGCACACACCTCGCCTGTGCTGTGTTACAGGGAGCTTGATGATGGCAGAACTTCACCCTGAGGCCACCAGGCATAGCCACTCCTTTGACTGCATCCACCAGGGAACTCATCCTTAACTCGGCTTTTAGCACCCAGGAGGGCAACCATGACAGCTGTGCCACGAGACCTTTCCTCTCCATCCCCACCAAGCAGCCCCGTTTCTTATCCCCCAGCTCCTTACCACCTGCTGCAGCCTCCTCCGAGCGCACACACGGCAGAGCTTTCCGTGTTTGCCTCTAAAACAGTCAGGAAATCCTCGGGGTCTGGCCAACTTCTCCCCCCTGGTGAAGGAAAGGTGAGAGCACGGTGACAATGCAGCCCTACCTGCCAGGGAAGCTGAGCTGGTAGGAGGAGAGCTCGCTGAAGGGATGGAGAAGGTGGGAAATATCTCTAAATGTAAGCTGGAGTAGGAGTTACGATCGACAAGTGTGAGGTCCTGGTGGGATATAAATACGTGGGAAGGAGCCTCCGAGCGGAGCACGGGGCTGGTGGCACCTCTGTGGCACGGCTGTCCTTGGGCTGCTTTCCCAGGATTTGGGGCAGAGCTGGGCTCTGTGGGGTGGCACAGAAGGGCTGCTGGCTGCATCAAGGCTGGATTGAAGCTTTAAGCTGAACCAGCAATGAACTGGTTTGGTTTTGTACCAGCTCCTCGTAGGATGCGGTGACCGAGGGTCGGGAAAGGTCTGGCACGAGTCACTGGGTCACTGCTCCACGCTGGGTGCTGCCTGCAGAGACCAAAGGCATCTGAGCACAACCAGAGGAGAGAAAGGCACAAAAGGATTTCAAAGTTCGCCCTGTTAAGGATGGGTTTGCTTTTTCTGGTTGGCATTTCACCCCGTTCCAGTTTACCCCTCTCCCCCCGCTCTGTGCCAGCTCCACCACGCTGTCCCCTCAGCATTCCTCCCCCCAGAGCATTCCTGAGTCCCACGGCTCTTTCCTCCCACCCTCTGCCTCTCCTTCAACCCCGACAGGTCTTGCTGCAATGAGATCTCATCTCTGGGCTCCGCTGGAAGGGGTTAGAGAGGGCAGGGAACCTCTGCCCCGGCTCCCTGCAGGCTCCAGCACGCGGTACCCGACCTTCCCCTCGCAGATTTCTCCATGTAGACAAGGGGAGCAGATCCTGCCTTTTATACAAAATGAAATCTCCATTTCCATTCATTCTGAGCCCAGGGAGAGGCTGCAGAAAGGCACCCACTGGGCTGGCCCCACCCTTGCCCTGTCGCTTTGTTACTTGTCACAGAACCGCAGCCAGGGTTGCACTGTCAAGCTGAAATAATTCCGATTTAAGCTCGTTTTTCTTTCAGTATACAGCCTTTAATTTTGGCAAAAACCAGTTAGGTTTGGACTGAAAAACTCCCCTGCTTGGGCACAAGCCAAGGGGGTGTGGGGAGGGGGGAAAGCAGCCTTTTCAAAGTGGGAATATTTGTAAAGCATTTGCTGACACCAGTAGGTAGCAAAATTCAAACCTATAAATACCCATCCGGGATAAGAAACACCAGAAAGGGAACGTGTGCAGGATTCACCAAGGCAACCCTGATACCACCTGGGAGCCCTGGTTAGAAGGTGCCAGGATTCGATCCTCGGCATGGAAGTGCAGGGTCCATCCCCCCACCGGGAGAGCCACAGCAGCTCACACGCAGCATGAACACACCAGGGATTGCAGCTGGGTGCTTCTCTTTGCTGACGAATGTTTCTTTTTCTGCAGGATGGTATGGTATATCTTATATACTTTCTTTGTATTTCTTGGCATGAGAAAAAAAAAAATTAAAATGTAACATGCATGGTCAAAGCTGAGCTGGTTTCTTCTGTCTAAATGAGGAAAAAACCCAAACTTATCCAAGCTACTCATTCAGCGATTGCTTCACACTCTGAGAGCAACCAGTTGGTATTTTGGGTGCAGTGGGTTGCAAATAACATATACAGGCAAAGAGTAAAGGAAACAGCACAAGTCAGAGCAGGGAGAGGTGCAGACAGAGCGGCCTCGTGCTGGGTTTCACCCAAAACACCGGCTGTACTCTTCCCAGGAGTTTTCCCAACCAGACGGGGAGGCTGCTGACTGTGTCACACCCACCTGGGGTCACCACTGGGGTTTATTTGTGTTCATTGGACAGGCAAGGCTACTGCTCCTCACTGAAGCTGAGGTGCACAACCGCTTCATTCAGCTGAATCCTCTCACTGCCCGTCCCTGGCATCCTCTGGGAGTGAGTGGCAGCACAGCTGCCAACCCAGCCCAGCCTGGAGGGAGGACCTGCCAAGCCTGCAGGATGAATTGGTTGTGCCACACAGCAAACTCTGAGGCTGGCCAGACTCCAGCGCAGGGTAGGACTTGCAGGAGGTGACACAGTCCCACAGCTTCCCAAGGACAGCCCCTTCCCTGTCCCAGCAAAGGAGGCAGTGCCACCACCACCAGCAAGGATCACAACCGAGGCTTCCAGGCCTCTGGTATCAGACACAGCACCTCCACTTCCATCCACATCTGTGATGGAAGAAGACAGAGGTCAGTTCTGCAGCATCATTCAGCAGCAAGTGGACCTGATGGCCCTGCCTGGAGCACATCCTGCCAGGATTCCCTCCGAGGCAGGGGCAGGTCCTTCCCACCGGAGCACGTGCAGGGACCTTGGAGGGCTGAGCCACCAGCACGAGGGGTCTGGGACTCTGCTCCCTGACAAAGCCACCAAATAACTCCTCAGCCAACGCTGCAGTGGAGCAGATCCAGCTGCTGGCCTTGCTGTGGGCACCTTTAGGAAGTGGTTACAGCCGGAGGGTGAACAGACCCACCCCTGGGATCCAACCCCAAATCCCTCTGCTGTGCCAATCTTTGGCCTGCCTCTCATTTTCACTCTGACAAACACCTCTTGCCCTTTCTTAAGGATGCAGGCTGTAGGGTTTTGGGGCACTGAAAAACGAATAAACAGCAAAACCCCCACAGGTACCCAAAGCCAGAGAGGATGGAGATTAAATGTTTGTGAGCTCATGGAAAACAGAATTGTTATCCTCACAAGCATCTCAGAAATCAATCAAAGGAACAGGAATTAGCTCTTCTAGATCAGCTGCTGCCCACAACACAAAGCCCAGCCCCTATAAGCCAGGCTCAACGTTGGATCTGTCCCTAAGGTTTCCTATGGATCAGGCACCAAGCATCCCCAGGGAGAGAGAGCTGCCCCACAGCCTCCAACACACCAGCATCGTGCTCAGCCTTCCTGTTCACCCCCCAGCCCTTCTCTGACACTGCATTCTCCCCCTCCCCAGCTCTGCAGCTCACTCAGGCATTTTTAACAAATTAAGCCCATTTCTTTGGTGCATCCATTCCCCGTTGCTTTGAAAACTGCAAGTCTAATGAGATCTGCTGGTTCTTACTCCTGAACACCCTCCCCTCGTAACACCACCTAAATCGGTGCTCTTGATGTTCAGCTTCACACCCCAGGGCTCAGAAAGCAGCTGCTCAAACCTCTCAGAGCCATCAGCCAGGGTTAATTACTCACAGCCACGCAGGTCCAAGCTGACACCACGCTACAGCTACTCCCATTTTACACTGAGGCCGGGGTTGCACAAAGCCTCTGTCGCTCAGCCACAGCATCTCCCCCCGCCTCTGCTCAGCCAGCAGAGCCAGAGGCATCACTGCACAAGGTCTTTGGCAACACAGCTGGGATTGATTACAGGGCAGGTCTGAGGAGCCACATTTATTTGTCCTGATGGAGACACAAAACGCAGATGTTTAGAAAGTCCGGTGTAACTTACTCCCCACGATTCAGCACAGCAAAGAGGGTTGGGGTTGGGGGTAGCTGTGTGCAACAAAAGGCACAGAGGGGTCTTGGAGGGGAGCACTTGGAAGGAACAGATGCCATTTGCATCGCAGCACAGGATGTCTGAGGCTGCTTTAAACCATCTTCAGCCTTCTTTGTGCATCGCCTAAAGAACTCAGCAAGCCAGAAGACTGAGCAGAAAAAAAGCGCAACGGCTTTGTCCTGGAGGCGAAGGAGGAGGAGGAGGAGGAGGAGGAGGAGGATTTGAATCACATAAAAACCCCCACGCCGTGGAGAGATTCCCCTTCAGTGGCGAGATTCCCCCCGGAGCATCCTGACCATGTCACCGCCGCAGCCGGGCAGATGCAATCCCAGACTTCAAAGGCCGCCGCCGCCAGCCCGGCCTCTGATGTTTCACTGAAGACAAGGCAGTGCCAAGTGCTTCAGCTCCTGTTTTATTAATACCCTGCTCTGATGGGCTCATGTATAATAGATTCACACAGGAACAGCGAGAGGTTTACATCCAATTTCCACGTTGCATACGTTCTCTGCTGAACACGATGGGCTCTCCCTTCATCTCCCAGTGTTTGTCTTCACCGATGAATTTGCATGAGTTTGGGGTTCAGGCAAAGGACAAAAAGTTGGCCACCAGTTCCTCAACTGGTTTCCATGACTTTGCTCCAGTCAGGAGCTGGGAATTAACGGCGCAGGGAGAGCATTTCCATTTTCTCTCTGGCTCCTAATGCTGGCTGCTGTTGAGAGTGAGCAGCTCAGGGATTCCTTGGGCTCTCTCAAAGCCTCTCGGGAAGTCATTTGGGAGGTGATGGAGCTGGAGCCCTGGGCTCAGCAGCCACAGCAGGAGAGCTCAGGGCTGCAGAGGTGCAGAGACACTTTGTGATGAGCAGCACATGAACATCCTGGCTCTGGTGGTGTAGAGTTGCAGCCCCCAGCACCGGGCCAAAAAAAGAACAGATTGCACCCTAAATTCTCCCTGCTCACAGAACAGCTTCTTGGCTGCAGAGATTTAAAAAAGATGAAATTTGGATGCATCGTGGACACCTTCAAAATTTGAAGCAGCTCACCAAACACGCTCCTGGTACACAACAGTAAAAGAGCAGAGGAAAAAATGAATTTGTCTTTGTGAGGGTGCCGAAAGGCTCCATCTTCCTGTTTTCCTACCCAGATCCAGCCTCCCCTTTATGCAGACAGGAGCTGTTCTGCAGCTCTGCACGTTGCACCCAGCTCAAAGCTGTCGCTGCTCCCCTGCAAACGCAGCGGGAGCCACACGGCCACGGCTCCCACATCCCCACAGAGGCCTTGGATCAGGAGTACAGCTCATCATGGAATCAGTGAGGCTGGAAAATCCCTCTGAGATCACCCAAGCCAGCGCTGCCACGCTCACCACTAAACCGTGCCCCCGAGTGCCACATCCGTGTGCCCTTGAACGCTTCCAGGGATGGGGATTCCACATGATCCCACACGGTGGATGTTTCTATCACATCTCAGAGTAGTTTTTCAGTCAGATGAGACATGTTTGATAGACTTTGCAGAAGCTTGGGTTAGGTGGTGAGGATTTAGGATTTATGTGTTGGAGGAGAGCCCGGCGTGCCCCAGGTAAGTGCGAATTGCACCAGCAGATCTGCTTTAAATGAGGAATTTTGCTTTCTGGTGGTTATTGCTGGATCCTTCGGAAGATGAAACCTCTTAGAACACCTAAAATAGAGAAATGGGGATTTCTCCCTGAGCTCAGCTACCTCGTTTACGGGCTAAAAAAACCCAACCAACTGACGGCTGCTGGCCCTCATTGTTTCCAGCTTAGCTGTGATGTGAGATGCTATTCTTGGTCAAGAGTTGCCAATGCTTCTGGAGCTTGTGAAGTTGTTTGCTTTAATAGCACACAGCGTGAAACAAAGCAAAGGCTTCCCAGCAAAATGCCTCCTTCTACTGAGCTCCCTGCACCTCGCTGCCTCCTGGAAATGTTTAATTACAGGCTGCGGATTCCAAAGCGTTTTCTTCCAATTATTTGACCTCAGGTCATAAAACCCATGTTTTAGCCTCCTTCCCAGCAAGGATCAATGCAGATGGATCATTTCATCAGCTCCAGATGGGCAGAGAAATAAACCAGTCCCTCACACCCTGCACTGTCGTTCCTCACCGGTCTGAAGCAGCCAGCGCAGGTACACAGCAAACAAACAGCAATCAAACAAAAGGAGCTCCTGTCTTTAAAGCAATGCTCTGGTTTCACCTTGATGTTTGACTGCAAAACAGAGTGGGTATAAGCTGCATTGTCCCAAAAAGTGAGTTAAGAGCTCTTCCTCCCCTGCCCAGATCTCCCAGACCACGGCAACCCCAGCACTCACCTCCCAGAGGCACCACAACTGCAGAAGGAACTTGGCTGCTGAGTTAAGGAACAGCATTTCCTGAGGAAGAGTGGGAGAGGCTCATTCCCCTGGGATGTGGTTGTTCTTAGACCCGAGGATGCTGGGGGTGGTGCTGGATGGCCAACACGTGCCTGCCTGCCATGGCAAAGCTGACTCCAGGAACTCAGGTTTTCCAAGACCAAACAGACACATGCACCTGAGTGAATGAAAAGGATCTGAACACCAAAATCCCCAGGGCAGAATCCCTACTAATCCCTCCTTTGCCCTCCCAGAGTGGCACAACTCGATCTGAAGTCACCCTGAACTATTACAAGAATTGATCGTTCCCCATTGTTTGTTGTTTTTTTATTTTAAAACAATTTCATCTAAGCCACAGCGTAGGCTTGGAAATTATTTACATTTCCTGAAATGTTTGGAAAGACAGGAAGAGCTGGCCAGCAGCTCCTGCTCCTAGGAACACACAACCCGAAGGTGCAGTTGCTCTCCAGTACAAAGACCTATTTATGCAGAGAGGGCAGACACACACCAGGAATGGTCCCTGCTGGAGCCCGAGCCCCCTCCTGCCTCTTTCCAAACTTACTTCTTTACATAAGCAGTGCATGCTTTTATAGACCTGAGTCACAAACCTCCCCACCTCAGTAGTATTTTGAAGTAAATTTAGCCCTGGTGATACATGCCTGACCTAGAGGGAACTGCATTTATAGCACAGCAGGGAAATATCCACATATCCCCCCCTCCTGCACTTGGGTGTTGTCCCACATCAAGGCTGACCAAGCCCCAGGATGATTCTGGCCTCCCCTGACACTGAAAGTGGGGGACACTCACAGGACCCCCCCCCACCAGGTTCCCACCAGTCTCCAGTGGGGACAAGGTCCTTGCATGGTCCAGTTGCTTTTCAATGTAAAAAACTGTGGTTTGTGTTAAAGTTGGACCTGCCAGGGCCACCTGGATCAGCGCTTTCCCAGCTACTCACGATTTCTTTTTACACCTGCAACATTCCTGAGCGTCCTGCAGAGTCTTTAGAAAAGGCTCCCTTAAAAATCTGACGTTTCAGCAGCATTTCACCCTGGAAGAAGCCAGCTCAGCACAGGTCTGGAGCCGGAGGGCTCTGTAGCAGATGACATGCCCAGGCACAGGTACCAGCAAACATCTTGGGGAAGTTTCCACTGTACAGCTGGCAGCTCAATGGGGCTTTGCAACCTGCAGAGAGAAGCTTCTATTTTCAGTGCAGCTTTAGAAAGACAAAAGATGAAGAATATTATCGCCACTTCCAAGAACTCTGCATCAGACGGAGGGGTATGGGCAAGGGAGATAAGAAAAGAAATAAACCATCTAAACCTTCCCTGTTTACAGCACTTGTGGGAGAGCCCCACGCTGTGCTCGTCCACCTGAATGGTTATCAGTGAATTTCCTTCAGGTTTGGCTTTGATTGATAAGCTTCAAGTCACCCCAGACAACCCTTCTGGACTTCAAAGGATGGATTTTTAAAAAAACAAACGAAAATTACGAAACCAAAAATAAATTCATGTGTTTGAAAGGTCTACGTGAAGCCAAACACCCAGGAAGGAAGGGAGGAGAACTGGATGGGCAGTGCAGTGAGCAGACAAAGCAACACAAGATGTTAAGATCTGAGGAGCCACGATCGCAGGAGACCTCTCAAAATCTCACCACGGGCTGGCAGAGGGACCACAGGGTGCCAGAATCAAGACCACCAGAAAATAACCCGCAACGAGAGAGCGGCAAATGCTGTTTCAGGGGGACAGAGGCTCTGATTTACAGCCAGGCTCCTCCTGCCTTACTCGCAGCGCTCTGGAATCTGGGTTAGCAAAGCCTCAGGGTCCCATTAGGAACAAAGAACACGGGAAGGGCTGCGACAGGCGGGGATGGAGCGAGGGAAGAGCTGCAGCACACGCTCCAGCAGCCCCAACAGCTTGGGAAGAAGGGGAAGAAGAAGGCGACAGCAGGCTCCGAGTGCTTAATGAGCACGGCCCAGCTGCCAAGGCACGGGCGCTGGCAGCACAGCTTTTCTACCTGGAGATGCTGGATGAAAGGCTGGCATTCGGGAAATGGGAATACCAACTGTAAACACTGAGGTTTTCTATTAAAACACTCAAAAATCAAGTTCACGGCGCTGTACGCCGCCCACGTTCGGTGAAAGGGAGGAGACAAAGACGCTCCTGTCTCTCTGTGTGAATTTGTAATGGAGCGCTCGGCTCCCTTTCAGCAGGAAATCTGCTCGTGGAATGGCACCGGGGCTGAGGGAGCAGAGCACGGCTCATCCATAATGCAGGAACACCCACTGCGCCGGAGCCTGTCAGGAAGGACAGCACTTCTCAATATGAGCAACAGTACTCTGGGAGGCGGATGGTTAAAAATATATATCCCATGCCTGTGCCACTATAAATTATTGACTGTACAGGGAGCTGGAAAAAAGGATTCAGTGCCATTAATAATTTATTTTCTAATCCAAACGAAGATGGAATTTTATGCACCACTTATTACCAGCGCCGCAACTGGAAAAACTCACTGCGCTTCCCACTATCTGAAACCAGAACTGCCTCTCCATTTTCAAAAGTTTTTTTTGAAGTTTCCCCTTTAGCTCGAGACATACAGTCAAAGCCTTCCCTTGGGAGAGCATCTGGTCACTCCTGAATATTTAGCAGGCATTAAGGATACAGAGATGTATCTCTGCTTTAAAGCGGCGTTCACAGGCACAGCACGACAGGAGAAATCCCTCTCTTCGCTCCCAGCCTCACGCACACAGACAGGTCTCACACTGCCAGGCAGCTCTGCTGGCTGGAGAATACAAATCTGGAGTGGCATGGAAAGATTTAACATCGACTGCAAAAGCACCGGGTACAGGGGGATCCCTCAGGCACGACACTGCCTGGCTGGAACACCTGAGGGAGGGAGGTGGACCACACCACAGTGGGGCTGGAAAGCTACAGGGTAACAGAGTCCTGTCCGTCCTGAAGGCAGAAATTCACAGAGAGAGGTTTTGCTTTTTAGCACTTGCCTCTAAAGAAAACCATCCTTATTTTCACCTGTCAAAGAACAGCAGGAAAAACCACCACGGCTATAATCAGCCCCCTCGCAGGTAGGAGATGAGTCCAGGACTGCACAGGCAGGCAGGAGGAACACATCCCATCAAACCATTTGGGGTCAGGAAATGTTCCATCACATCTGATATTTGATATAAAGCCTGAGAACACACTGATTTGTGTGTTCAGGGACAATTCCAAAGGGGAGAGATGAATGCTCTCTGCATCTTCCCTGAAGTTTAGGTAGGCAAAGATTGTCAAGGGGAGAAAGAACCAAGCACCTTGCTTAGAATTCTAATTTATTATTAAATTACATATCAAAGCCTTTTTTTTTTTAATACATACAGAGAATGCACAATAGGTGAGAACAAAAATAATTACAGTTACAACAGAAGTTTCAAGAACGTATATGAAAAGAAAAAAAAATCAGAAAGTGCAATCAGAAACTCATTTACAAGGTCTGGGATGTTTTGTGAGAAAGGGCTTTGTTTTGGGTGTTTATTTAACTGCTTTCCTCACTCAGTACCACACAGACCAACAGCTGCTTCCGTACTCAGAACTAAAACATCACCACTGGTTCCAATGTGCAGTGACAGGAGAAGTGCAGGGCACAGAGGGGACTTGCAGATGTCACCTAGAACATGGCTCAGTTTGTCTCTCTGCAGCCTCCTGTCCTGCACATTTCATAATCCAGGTCTGGTATAAAGAGTTTCAGAGTCATTTCCTCCTTCAGCACTGACAGCTGTTACCTCTCCTTCCTGTCTCAAATGAAAGCTTTGGGACAAAACCAGTAAAAATAGGGAAAGGTTATGTCTCGAGTGATCTTGGGAAACAAGTTGCTACATTTAGAGAGTTAAAACTCTCATTTAGGCGTGACTAAATGAGCTTCACCATCAGAAGTGGTGGAGCAGCCTCGGCTCCCTGTGCAGCAGTTTTGGGAAAGCAGCACCTCAGGGGACACAGCCCTGGAGGACAAGCTGTGAACAATTCATCTGACACTTTCATATCACCTAAAAATCTACTTTTGATCTTTCATTTTCAACATCCAGCAAGGAACTGACTCTTCTCACACTAATCTTAAGACCACTCAACAAAAGGACTTCCAAACTACAAATGAAAATTCTAGCTGATTTCTCAGTGTCATGAATCCAGCAGGAATTTATACCTCACTTTGATATGCAAAACTCCTGAAATCAATACTGGTTAAGACAAAAAAAAGTTGCCCAGGAAGGGCAAACTCATCTTTCCAGCAGCAGAACAGTGGCTGGTCAAAGCCCTGGCACTGCCCTGGGGAGAAGCCACAGCTGGGGACACAGTTCTGGGTGTTGCCCGAATGCCATCGCTCCGCTGCAGCAACCAGAGACTGAAGATCAGACAAACAGGTAAAAAATAGTCTAAAGAACAGGGATAAAAATATTCCCACCCGTGTGAAGTGAGGCATCAGCGTTACCAACACGATCCTTTGTGTTCCAGTGCCTGGCCAGGTTTGGAGAAGCTGCTTATCTAGGAAGAATGAAGCAGAAATTTAAAAAGAGTGTCTGTGTGTGTGTGTGTGTGTGTGTGTGTGTGTGTGTGAAACGTGCCCTGCAGAAATATCGTGGATTTTCCCCCTTCATTTCAGTGCTCAGCAATGATTTTCTTAGCACAGTTCTGTTTGGTTGAGTTAGGAAACCACCACTTTGGCAGGAATTGCAGGAATGAGAATTCTTTAACCACATCTTTTTTCTTCAGAGCAGGAGGAACCACACAGACCGAAAAACTCAGAGAACGCATTTAGCAACAGGAGACACACAAACCTGTATTTTGGGATTTGAGGCAGAATACTACAATCCACTGTGTTCATTTTCCAGTCCATTGTTCTGACCACAGGTCCAGGTTGTTGGAGATGAGTTATGAGGCTGATTCTCCAGAATTTGGAAGCCTTTCCCTGGGCCAGATGCAAACACGCCCCTCCAGGGAGCACAGCACAACACCCGCTCAACTCTGCCAGATGATGATGAAGGGAAAACTCCAAAGATAATTAAATGTATTTTTTCAACACAAAACTGACTCAAAACCAGCACAAACAAAAACCATGGAGGGGCTGCCAACACCGAAACCGTTTCCAGTAAAGCTTTATCAGAGATAATTCAGCATATTTCCATTATTTTATACTAAAATATATCAGTTCCTCCATAACATTTTTATAACATGAAAAATCAATTATGTTTACATATTTATTATAATCTACATATTTTCCATAGCAGCTTTTTCACAATAAGATTAAATATATGCACCAAATAATCAGTTAAGTCCAATAAAAAGACTTGTTATAAGATTAAATAAATGAATTTATTTACGGTACTGCAGGTCTTATATTGCCAACTATAGAGCAACCAAATCCTACAAATCCTAAACAGATGCACAAGTGCTGATCAGGGTCCCTTAGGGTGGAGGAGGAATCAAAGAAAAGGCAACAGGGAGAAGAAGTTTCATCTCCCAACACACAGATCCATTAATAACCCTCCTTTATCCATCAAGCTTTTTCATAAACTCCCTTAATAAACACTTCATCTCCAAACGGGAACATTCCCAAATCAACCAAATAATCACCCTTTATTTAAAATACAAGCCCCGCAGTTTTACACGTATTAATTCCAAATGCTTCCAAATCCCAATGGCAGGATGGCTGATTAGGAGCCTTTGTTGACTTTTTAGCACAGGGTTATTAAGTCTGCAAAGAAGCCTTTAAATCCGGACATTTTGGGTGTAACAGTGTGGGTTTGCACACTACACAGGCACAAGTCTCTACTCCCTCCAACTCACAGACACTGTAAAACGAAGTAAAAAATCGTGTCCGTCCCGCTGGACTCTGTTCCACAGGAGAACCTGGGGACTGTGTGACATTTGTGGGTGATGGAATACATGGAATCTGTTAGGAGCACTCTAAGTGGATTGTGAAAAGAGTTAATCAAGTTCTTAGAAAGGTATTTCAGTGCCAAGGCTCGAATTTATTGGGTTATGATATGACAGATGGAAAAGCGCCGTTGAAAGAGCAGAAAAATCCGTAATCTGGGAAGCTGCAGTATCGAAAGCACTGCAGATGTCAGCTTTGTTTAGAGACAAACACAACAGTGTTCTTTTTGCCTGTCTGGACCAAAAAAAGGTGGTTTTCCCCCCCAGATAATGGTAAATAATACTTGTTTCACTGTTCATACATTCAGCTCTTTGCTAGGAGAAGTTATGTCCACAACCTTTGCTCACAGACACCTTTGCCTCAGGAATAACCATCATCATTTTCATTTCCAATCAACAGTTTAGATCATATCCTTCTTACTGCACTATCAGAATAACTTTACCTAAATTACAGTATAGACTTTGTAAACTGCTTATAAAGATCTTTATGATGCCAGCCAAAAATCAAAGTATTTGCAACCCAAAAGATTCCTTTAGGTGAACTCATGTTTGGTCACTTTTCAGATGACTGAACACTTGAGTAAACAGCTGCTGGGACACCGTGCTCCCTTTTTACACAGGGGGACTTTGTCAGTCCCTTTAAAGCCACAAGAAATCTTATGATCTCCCTCAGAGGGTACTTTATTCATATTCTGTGCAAAAAGTGAACAGAAACCGCCCCCCATTTTTTTTTTGCGTTAACTTTGAGGAATTTGTGTGAAGCACGGTTTTCACAGCACGAATTATGCAGAAATAACTAGAATCTCAACCAGGAGTTAAAAAGAATTATAGAACATGTATTTAGTAGTAAAGCAACCTGAAGGCTTAAAGCTGCAATATTCATCTCTCAAGGTGAAATTCAGTACTAGGCCGGGATTAGAGGGAAAAGCCTTCCTGCTGAGCTTCCACCCAAGGCAAACTTAATCCTTTCCCACGCCCCAGCCAGCACCAAACCTCCCCAGCACTGCTGAGCACTGGAACTGTTCCCCCAGTTCTGGTGAAGCATCCCATGGGCACTTACCTTGCAGTGAGAAAGGGAATTAAAGACAAACAAATCCCACCAAATTTAACCCAAAGGAAGGTGAACGGCAGGGGAGGAGGAACACTGCAGCTTCAGCCCAAGCCCAGTGCCACAGTCTACCATCAGAAACTCCAGACATCATGCTGACAGCCCCAGCCACGAGCAGGCTGTGGAAGTCTGACGCTTCCCCCACTCACTTTTCCTTGGCTGGGAGGAGGGAAGGTGGTGATGAGTTTTAGCAGAGTCCAGGGGGGGAAACATCCATCAATGGAAAGCGTACAGCAGCAGTAGGATGGTGCAGACGCCGATCACGCCGCCCAGAATGAGGGAATCCCGTCGTTTCCGGAGGTTGATCCTTTGGATCAGGCTGTTCACTGCTGGGAAACGGTCTTGGAGGGCTCTGAGTCAAGGGCATAGCAGCAAACAGGAATTCACCAAGCAGCCCCAAAGCCTGGATGGGGAAATGCCAACACTGCAACTACTCCCAAGCTGGAGAAGGCAGGAGCACTAAAATCTGATGGATAGGGAGCAGGATTACAACTGCACTTCACTGATTACAGACCAGCAGAGAAAAGGGAACAGCCCAGAGCTCACATTTACAGAGAATTCACCACCTGATCACCTCAATTACCAGCATTTTAATCTCCAGTATGTGAGGCTTAGTTACTTTTACTAATTGTGTTTAAATGAGAATGAAAAAAACCCAAAAACCGGGGCGGTTACATAAAACATCTGTGGAATTTCTTCAGTGGGATTCTGTTCCTGGTGAAGGGAACAGCCAAAGGCATTTGACTGAGAAAATCCTGCACGTTGCATGACCCACACACTGTGCAAGCTCTGTAAAATCCTGAGGGTGTAAATCTATCTTCTAATGTACAAAATCAGCTTCAGAGCTTCACGTCTTTGGCATCAAGAATCTTTTTAAGGCCAAGACTTACTGAAATTTTTTCGTTGTCCTTGCCAAATGGTAAGAGCTGCAATGAAATTTCTGGGTTACCAAGATGCATCTGTCCAGGATGTCATGTGCCTGATGGAACAGGGCTGATGTTGTCCATTGACAGAAGGGAAGGAATAAGTGGGAAAACCACAAACATGCCTGACTCGACAACGTGGCACAATCTTTAGCCCTGAGACAGAATGTGCATAGAAACCAACAAGCCAAAATCTTAATCAACACCTACAAGAGTGTGACAGACAAGAGGATACTCAGGCCCTGACTAGTCTTAGCTGTAAACCACAGCAAGCACTGATCAACACCAAGCTTTTTAGAGAGCAAAAGGCAGGACTAGAAATGAAATTATACTTCTATAAAAACATACAGCAGGGAAGGCCATAAAACGTTATCGCAGATCTCTACCTGAAACCTAAATTCTGTTCATTTTTATGCAGTGCCCAAATTCGACCAAAACCAACTTATTCACCACATTTACCATGAAGATGCTTCAGTCAGGTTATCAGGTGAGATTGATAAAAACCTGGCCTGTTTGTCACTGATGACAGGACAGGTCATCCAGCCACTGACACTGCTGATCCTCCAAATGACAGAGTGAAAAATTGTGCCATAACTCTTCTTATGCACCGGCAGCACCAGTTTTTAGGAAAAAAGGATACTTGCCAAGGTATTCATCTTGCTTTGTATTGACTTCAACATCCCTCTCTGCGAAGTCATATTTTCTTTAGTTGCCATGGCAATGCTGGGGAAAGAAAGAGGATCAAGTTGTTGGTGCTAAGAATAATCCACAGCTCACACAAGAGGAGAACAAGCAGGCAACGCTTCTTCAGAGGACAATGAATGGGGTGAAGCAACATGAATGAAACCACAATTTTTCCATTAATCTCTCTCCTTTGCAGTTAAATGATTTCAGTTTTATGTAAGCTGTTAACGGTGGGAAACACTGAGATTTCTTGAAACAGGCAGGGTTTGACTTTTCTCCTCCAGCCCCAATGAAAAGTGGTATTACCTTATAAGCAACATAAGAATTATGCTCTCGTGGCTTCAGCTTTAAATTTAGAAGTTTGTTTCATCCCAAATGATGCTTCCATCACAGCACAGATAAAATCCATTTCTGAGATCTGGTCCTAATTAAGAATATCCCCCACGGTATATAAGTTTTCATTTTCTTTGTTTCTTTCCTAATGCATGCCCAAGCTGTATTTTTTTATCCAAATATAAAGAACACAATACAGGCGAACATAAAACAGAATTTCCCACTTCACATTAAATATGTTTTGGAGATCAGAAAAAAAGCAACTCTGCTCTTAAAAACAAGATATTAAATGAAGATTATAAAGAATTGCCCGGTTGACAAGTTTGGGCTCTGAAGACACAGTGCCTGAGAAAGAAAAGTATGGCAAATGCTGCTCTCCTTGCTGGCATGTGTTTCAAAAACACATAAAGCAGGACATAAATACAACGAGGCTGCATAATAACTCAAAAAGTCACCTCTACTGCTGTTGACTTCATCTACAGGAATAACAATGATTAAAACAAGTTCTTGGATGAGTTTGTGAGCCTTACATATGGAGGGGAAGTGTTCTGGAGGAGTAGAAGTTAAGTGGAACAATACAACAGATAAATGTAACAAAAGGAAACTACAGCTGTCATTTCAGAGGTAGGATAATGTGAAATGCTGCTTTTAACTGATACAAACAAACAATTTTTCAATGCTTTGCTATTTTGGAGAAGTGATAATGTTTGAAAATGAAAACCTGAGAACTCCAAACATATTGCCTCTAAAGTAAAAGGAAACAAACTGATAAAATCACTCTAAGTTTGCTGTTAAGAAGAAAACTCAGGGAATTCTGAATTCCTAAGAATCAAGTTAGGAAAAGAAAAATAGTATTTCCTATCTGCACATAGGAAAGTTTGTTCAGTAACCTACAGATTCCTATCTCACTCCCTCACAGTGACTTGATATCTGTCCAGATGAGGTTTTAATACAGTGTCTCTCAAAGCACTCCTGAATTAAGCCCCATATTTTTATAAGATGCATCCAATGACTCATTAAAACATCCATTCATTTACAGAAGTGAAAACACAAGATGAGTGCCAGTATACAAAGTGCTCCTGAGCCACCTCCAAAATGCCTTTACAAATAATTATTCACAGAACATAAGGTTCCTGCTTTAACATCTGGGGAGTGAAACTCTCTATTTCACATAAAAAGGCAGGATGTAAAGTGTTAAGAGATTGAAACCATTTTCATTTTTTTTTTTATCCAGTATTTTCAAGAATTTAGCTCGAAGGGCTGAGTTTTACTGGAGAGCTCTGAAGGAAAAAAACTGGGGTAATTACCATTTTTAATATGATACGGTCTAGTAATGAAATGTAATTGTGATATTCATGAACAAGAGTTTAACTGGATTCCAGCTCCTATTAACAAATCAAAATTCAAGCAAAAAGCAATGTTGTTCGTGTATAATTTGATTATTCAAACCTTGAGCTGGTTTATCTAAGCCTTTAGATCTGCAAAGGAGATTATTAAATTTAAGAAGCAGCAGAAAACAGAGTTCCTGGGGACCAGTCCAGAGCTTGGTCTCGTATCTTGAGCACTGCAGCTTCCTCATATCCTTCATCCGTCAGTTTTGGTTTCATTCCCATCCCTGACATATGTTCATTGACTTGCTCTTGCCATTGCCTCGCCGACAAATGCGTATTTTAAAAAATTAATCACGTTCTTCCCATTCACAATATCGGCCCCATTTAGTCACTCCCCACCACAACCTCCCCAGATCACCACGACCTGGTTCTGACGTCCCGGAACTCGCGCGCGACGTTTACGATCAAAAGACGAAACGTTTCTTTACTGGAATCGAGATGACCCCGATTTAACATTTCACTTGGAAACCAGCAGGAACTATTCTCAGTGCTGCACTGGCTGGAACTACCAGAGCTGGGTGTAAACCAAGTTTCTAAAACCAGATGGTATCTGGCCTGCTCTCTATATTTAATATTAAAGCCCTGCTCAAGTACGACGCTCGGCATTGCTGCACTACTGGAGAAATCTCTCCTGGCTAAGCCCAAGGTCGCAGCCATAAAACACCCACCTATCTCTTCCCCAGATCAGCAGGACCATCTCAAATCCCTGTGCTTGCAGCTATATTTCCCTCAAAATTTCTCCCACATTCCAAGTTAGCCCTTGTTGTTCAGCAGTGCCGTGGGTATGGGAGTGGCCAAATTTCCCTCCAAAGCAAACCCGACTGGTATTTGTACTTAGTTTGCTGTTTTTGCCACCATAAAAAACCCCAGGGTAATAAACACTTCCAGGCATTATCCCAGTTGGACAAGTCTAACATGCAGAGATATATTTTTAATGCTGCCTGACTTGGAAGCAAAGAGTTTTGACTTCAGTAAATGTTTAAGCTGTTGTTATTTCACCCCACGCTGCAGCCACATCCATCCAGTGTCACCGAGGGAAATGTACCAAAAAATCAGCTCCTGGCTTCGCCCGTTGAGACACATCAGTCAAATCTACACTGCTGGAGGACTAAAACAAAACTCTAAAGAAAGAAGTTGTGTTATTAAAAATCAAATAATGCACGTATTACTGGAACTTCTGCTTCATTTTGCATGCCATGAATCATACTTGCTCATTGAAATTCATGACAAGGTCTATGATTAAGGGAATGGACTCTGTGACTGTGCATAGAAATGAAAGCTCCAGGTTTAAATTGGTAAAAATTCTGATTACATCACTCATTCTTTGTCTGGAGATACATTTCTATATTTGTATCTCTAAATATACACACATGTGCGTGTATCAATGCATACCTACACACAAAACCTTGCCAATTACTTCGAAGAGCATTGTTTCTTTTGATGAAGCCTAAGATGAAAACAGAAGAAACATTTCCCCTGAAATGCAAGTGATTTTGCCTGGACACTCTGGCAAGGTGGTTGTGAAATGAGAGAATTCTCCAAACGTAGCTCACGCCTTCCCATTCTGAAAAGTCAACATTCAATGCAGCTGAGTTTTTCCCTTTTGTTAAATCCTAATTATTACCCAAAGAAATAGCCCAAATACATAAGGAGATGGATTTTTTTAAAATTAAATCTATGGCTTTGGTCTGGCTTCGGTCCAATCTGTCAATACACAAACACTGACAGATCAGGCCTCAGAAACAGAACTACAATAAAATCCTAAGAACTTGTCACACTGTACAGGCAAAACTATAAAAAAATATTCCAACCGAGCCAACATAAAAACACAAGTTGTTGGAAAACAAGAAATAAATGGTCTGCTATTTTGGAGGAGTGATAATGTTTGAAAATGAAAACCTGAGAACTCCAAACATATTAAGCAAAATCTCTGCTTATATTTAAATCCGGCCAAGAGAAGTGAACGCTGTTCCAAAAGAACTGCAGTACAAAGTATCACATCCCACTCGCTTCTGGAGAGAAATATGCTGCAGTAAGAACCCATGGCACGTAATTAATTTAAAAATTGATTAAAAGTTTAGTAATGACGACACATCTGGAGTGACAGCCCTGCTCACTGCTTTAGTTACTGAATCATTTCAGCTCAGGTGCCCATTTATTCCCTGGCACGGATGTTTGCTCCGTGGAGGACCACGCAGAGGAAGAGTCAGACTCCTCAGTTCTCTTCCTGACAGAAAATCAGAGCAAGGGGCTCACAATTAGTGGCTGTAGCTTGTCAACAAAAGCCTCTGCACGCACAAAAATGTGCTTTCCAGTGCTTAGAATCACTGCCTAGTAACAACCCCTGAGGAAATAAAAGTGTGAAGTGTGAAGGAAATAAAACGTGATTTCCTGACTTGCTTAATTAAAAAAATGAGTAATGAACTGCAGCAGATGTAAACCTGGAAGACAGAGCGGTAGCCAGAATAAGCTAATTGCATCTCAAGGAATCTGTCCTCAAACAGCTTCTCCTGCACAATTCCCTCTTTTATTTGGGTTACAATAGATAAAGCAATTGATCAGCTGGGTAAACTTCCATCTGGTAAATTCACTTCGAAGGCAGCAGGATTTGCCATCCATTAATGTCACACCCAAACACTTCCCATTACTGGGGACCACAAGGAAAAAAAGAGTTCAACAAAAAATTCACCCCGGTTTCAACAGAGGCAGAATTCAACTCAGATATTAAGTGGAATTACATTTCCTACTCCACGTAGTTACTAAACAAGCTCTTTTTGTACCAAAAGCTGTAGAGTATTTTTGGCAACAACTCAAGGCAAGAATTTACTACAGATAACAAGTGGTGCAAGGTTGAGAGCCCTGAGCTCCCCTGATGACACGGAATCAAGAAGCCAGGCCAATGACATAATTACAAGTAATTACAAGTAATTTTGCAGGATATTAAGAGTAATAAATCACCTAATGCTGTTTAAATGCTCTGCTTACTTGGAGTGGCAGCAAAGAAGAAATTCACCAAACACTGAGCATTTTTGAGATGGGAAAACAGGGCTACGAGCATGGCAATAAAGGAGAGGTTTTCAGTGAGGAAAGGACTAGAACCCAAAATAAAACAAATATAGCTGGGCTAAGTTTGACAAATATTTTTGTGAGGCTGTGGTGAAACTGTACTCACATTTTCAGGTATTACTGCACTGACCACTTCTGGTTCATCACTGCACATTGATGTGGTTTAACACATTCTTCCTCCATGTTAATTATCCTGAGCCCACTGTGTGTACTTAAGCCAGCCAGCCTTTAATGGACACAGCCTTGCTGCACCTCTAATTACTCTTCTTGCTCACTTATGTCAGTACCTGCATTGTCTGAAAGCATATCTTGCTTTCTTTCTTCTTTTGTTTTGTTTTGAAGCAATAATCTAGAATTTGAAACCATTAAATCGGGCATTATTATAGTTTGAGTTATTGGCTTGCAAAAGGATGGCTTGGGAAGGGCACAGATAATAAAAGTCATTTATGATGCTACGGTTCTAAAATGTCTAAATTAGTAAGAGAAGGTATCACTCAAGTACTCAAACAATGTAAAAATCCCAATAACCTCTCAAGCAGTTGTGGTAAAAGCCCTTACCTATATCAGCTGCACACTGAGTGCTGAATATTCTGAATACATTGAAAGATTATAGAAAATCAGGTTTTAGATGAGTGTCACTGTGAGAAGAAACATCCTGACTGCTGGAATAGCCCTCAACAGCTCATCCTGAGATTCACTCTGCTCCAAAGGTGATTCACCTTTGAACAGAAACCCAAATTTTCTAAGCTAGGATGAATAAAATACTTAAGCAACACTCTTATGTCAATATTGAATAGAAAAAACCCAAACCAAACCCACCAGCAATTCATTGTAATACTGCCAAGGAGCTGGAAACAATACAGTTATTGTATAAATATAGTGAGTGATATATTTAGACACAATTTAATGGAAACGCTGATTGTACGGAAAATAATGAAAATTTTTTACATTCATTCCTACCTTATTGTTTCTTCTATCAGTCGATCTGAGCTGAAAGCCAAAAGAAAAAAAAAAAACCAAGTTAAAAACAGTAACAAGCACTAAGTACTACTTTAGATCACTAATCAATGATCCCCACCATCATCTTAATAAATTTGCCCTCAGAATGTTTTATTTCTGGATGTTGTCACGTTTTGCCACTACATAGGTTTGGTTTATATAGACCTTGGAGGAGATGCACTGGAGTATCCCCTGGAGCAGCATTTCCTAAGTGTAGCAGGAGCAGCTGCTCAGGAGAACACATAAAGCACTGAGAAGACAGAAAAGGGGAACTGGCACCGTGATTTATGGAGGACTGTTTGGAAAGGAGTATTAGAGAAAGGAGCAGTTATAATTTTATTGCTTTTTAATCCTGCCCACCCCTTCAAAAAATGTCATTAATGATTAAAAAGCTGAGCCTTGGGTCCATCTCAGAACCCTGGTCAGTATTAGTCCCCCAAACATTGGTTTTTTGCTGGCAAATTCCTTCTGCGGCAGCACCAGCTGGGTGAGAACTGAACTTATGGGAACACAAGCACACACCACGTGTCAGAGAAAGCCCAGGGTGACACGTGCCCCTGCCCTCCCTGCCACACATTGATCCAGTTTCTGTGCAGCATCCCTGGGAAAAGGGCAGCCTAAAGCACAGCACCAGAGAGGACATTTCATTTAAAAACCGGACACGCACCATTAAGGGGAGTAACGAGATCCTCGGAAGACTGGAGCTGTTTCTCCTTTTCTGTACTCAACTTTCACACAGGGTTTTAATCACTGCTTTGCAGCCAGTTGTGAAATGCCAGGAAAACATCTCTTGTTACAGCAATCAATATCTCCAATGTAACCCTGACATGGAACAGGTGACTGCATCATTCCCACTTCCCACAGTGCCGAAACAACAATGCATCCCCACAGCTGCTCCGTTTACCCCACAGATTCACACAAATTCTTGGAGAATAACTGCAAAAAAATTGAGTTTGCAGTTTGAGGAGGAAATCAGCCTGATAGAAGAGCAGTTTTATGTTGTACTGGCTACTGCTTCCAGTATTAAATCAGAATTTATTGCTTTCAAACTAAGAGGTGCCGAAAGGGCACGGCCACCTCCATCTCCCACCATCCTCATTCCAAGTGTTTTGCCACTTGGGAAGGAAGGTACCCCAGCCCCCAGCGCAGCACAGCTCTGCCTCTGACTCAGCCGGAGCTGCCTGATTTGGAACTTTTCTTCTTCCCACAGGAATTCTGGAGATCCCCCCACACCTCCAGCTGGAGGTGTGGCGAGGGAGCGTGCTGGGCAGCGAGCGCACGCGTGCGTAACCTGCTCGGGGAGGGGGGAGAGGCAAACAGAACGACTTTATTTGTCTGTGAAGAGGAGTGAAAACACGAAGGTTGCTATTTCAGGCTGTCCATGGCTTGAAATACAGACACAGAACAGAGCACTAAAAATATTTTGCTCAATTTTAAACTGCCAGGGACTCAACTGGGGCAGCAAACAGAGCTACGCTCTCCGAGATTCACATCAGTTGCGAGCACGTCGGTTTAAGCAAATAAAACCAGTTTTATTCACTGTGGTATTTATTACACTGGCACAGAGGAGGAAAACACCCTAGCTGTGTACACTGAATGATGTGAGCAGTCTCACAGCATCTCCCAATGTCCCCGAGGCAGGCAGAACAGAAAAGCAATGCATTAAAGATTTCTGTAATCACTGAGTCTCCAAGATACACAATCCAGCTGAGAATGTGCCTTTCATAGATAGTCTCTAACAGACAAGTGTGTTATGTGGGCAGGGCATAATAAGAATAAACTGCAAAACCATTAGAAAACAGCCTGAAAAGCGAGAGCAGTGCACAAGAATGAATCATTTTTAAAAAGTGTAACCTGCTGGAAATAGGTTACACTTAAATTCTGTGGAAGAAAGCATTGCTAGAACAGCCCCATTAAAAAAACCTACCTTAGAAAAATCATTACCAGCTCTTTGTCCATTTAACTGATGAAATTATGGAGTTTTTATGTTGATGAGCTGAAGATGACAGAGAAGCTGAACATTTTTACAGACCTCAAGTGAACTAGGATGTCCTCCAAGGCTTTTAGAGCACCAAAATTAGGCTTGCCAGTTTGCAGCAGGGACACTCACTGCTTTTTTATGATAGAGAAAGCTGTAGTTGGGCAGTTTTATTACTGAGTCAGAGACATAAACACAACAAGTTATTTAAATGCTTCAGATTACATTACACTGCATTATTTTTATATGTGTATGTATGTTTATACACACACACAAAAATAAACTCTGGAGATGTGGCTACCTGTAAAATGATGTCAGGAGGTAATAAAAACATATAAACCAGTAATAACCAGTTCTGAACACCAACACACAGAGGCATGAGCTGCAAATGCCAACACAAGGCATTCACCAGGCATCTGAAGCCTCAAGATTGATGTTTCTCAACTTATGTGGAGTCACCCCAACTATTTAAAAGGATGAGATGCAGGGGAACTTTCTTCAGAATGAAGATGTGTAGGTAAGGGCAGACGAAAGGAAGCACAGATTTATTAACACAGCTTCCAGCGTGTTCTTCCCACCCCAAGAAGAATCAGCTCTTGAGAGGATTTCCAAACTCGTGTCTCCTTGCCAGGTGGACAAACTGCCCAGGAAATGCCCATGACTTTCATTCCCTGACATTCTGATAAAGGCAGTCAGTGTGAGCAGGAACATTTCAGGGATTTTGATGTGCAGATTTGGATTCCTTGGCAAATACAGATTGTAAAGTTCACTCACAGTGACACCCAAACAGAAGCATCTGTTTCATTCATTTTACAGCTCATAACCATAAAAATAAGTCAGATTTAAGGAAGATCAAGAACACAAAGTACAACAGGGCCCAGAGACATAAGGGAAGTTTGCAGATCTCTGCCTATTAATAACCTGTTCTCCACAAATAGAAGCTGTTCTCACAATTAAAAATAATGTTCGTTTCAATCATTTGCCAGAATAAAAAAACAACACTGAACGAGGCAATTGTGCTTAACTTACACATTCAAAACACTACAAAAAGAGGCTCTTAAATGAAAATCTATCGACTTTGTTCTCCTGCTGTCCAAGCAAAGACAACAAATCCAGAGGACATTTCCTTAAGAACATCCAAGCAAAAGATGGTTCTGGGCATTATTAATCTGACCTGCCATCTGTTTCAATAAGCTCTGCATTTTCACCTGTCCAGACAGACAAAGCCATTTAAAAATCCAACAGGAAAGAAAGGCTGGAAGATGCTGAGGCAATCACCTCCTGTAAGGAATGGCACAAACCCAACAGCAGCAGCAGCCATGCATATGAAATCACCAGGCCTCCGTGCAACTGCTGTCTGCAGAAGATGGCACAGCTTGTCTTTTAAATATGCAGGCAGGTAAATTAATCTGAAGGAGAAATTAAGTGAAATATGCCTCCGAGACAGAAAAGAGTCCTGCCCATCCCATCAGGCTTTTACAACTAAAAGAAAGCATTTTATGTTGGTTTTAAGGTAAATCTCTGTGTCTGCACGTCACTAAAATTCATTAATGTAGATGAATACTCAGCTGAGGACTGGGCTTCTCCCATATCCACAGATTTTGCTGCTGATACCCAAACCAAGCACTCGTCAGAGGAACAAGGCAGAGCAGTAAAACTCATCTGCACACAACTCATCTCACAATGCACTTTAAACCCTTCAGATGAAATTAAGGGCAATACCATCACATAGAATAATTTAAAAGGAATAAGGAGAACCCTGTAGAATAAACTAATATAGCACCTGATGACTATTTTCTTCCTTCTGTGAAGAATAACTACAGAAATAATAATTTTACTTTGTTCTTTCTCTAACTGCAAGATAAATCGCTAAGTCTCTGCTCTCTCAAACTGCCTCCAATAAATCTTTCATAATTTCACAGTCCTGGATCACCAGGCAATGTGGAGCTTCCAGGAATGCAAATCCTGCAAAACATACTCTAATACGAATATACAGGTTATGATGAGGCAAATCTGACTTACACACTCAGTTATTTCCATCGTTGTAATAACAGAATAATAATGAAAGAAATGCTGTGCACAAAAAAACCCAGCTCCAACTCGTTTTTTCTGCTTGCCATCGACATTCCTTATCGTATTAAAAATTCATAAGATCATTAAGCTCTTTAAAAACTTAAGTAGAAGAATGTAAAGCAGAACACATTTTTTTCCTCCCTGTGATAGCAACATATTCCAGATTTTATAGGACTTGTCCCAAGTTTGATTCAATTTCGTTTCAAAGTGGCTAAAAAAGACAAAAATTGGTGTAGAAGTCTATTCATTGGCCAAGACCAATATATTTGACTATGAAGCACACATCTTCCACTTCCAGCATGAGAAAAGCTGGCTGGCCAAAAACAAAGACACGAGGCAAAATAGGCATTTGCAGGGGTGAACAGTTTCCCCACAGAAACCACTCCGAAAGCAAAGAAAGGCTCAAATGCTGACCCCCAAACTGCTCTCTTTTGTGGGGTTTCTTTGGGTGTTAATTCAAGCACAAATCTGGATGCTAAGGAAATGCAATTTTGTCACATTGTCTGTCGCAGAAGGCAACGATCAAACACAAAACCCAGCACAAACACGAGCATTCATCAATGCATAAATTTGCTCAACATCATCACACCTGCAAACTCTGAACACCTAAGTAACACCTTATTTCTGCAGATTACTATACAGGGGGGTCTGATGCTCAGAAATCACTTTCAATAAGAATGAGGAAGAGTTGCAAGATTGGAAAAGAAAAAAGCACAATATCATGTTGCTTTTAATCAATGCAAGCAATTTGTTAAATCTAGAATGAAAGGCACTGGAACAGAATCCATTGCTCTAGGCAAGAGTAAACCAACATTGTCTGGTGCTGAGTTTCTTTCCAGATGGAAAGAAATTGTACATGAGGAAAAAAAAATTACACAGAAGGCATCCCTTTCACTGTAGGGAAGGATCTGCCAAAGGATTTCCAGGAAAATAATCTGGTGAAACCTACTCCCTCCAACAGCAATCCTGTAACACACATTCAGCTAAAAATCTGACTTCTAGCTACATCACAAAGTAAATACCTCAACAGCTCATCAATTCCAGCAACTTGGAATTTAGATACAGTAAGAAAAGCACTTTCTTTGCAGCTAACACCTGTAACCACATCTACATGTGCAACGTAGCCAATAAAAAAAATTAGTTGTTCTAACCCAGTTTAAAGGAGGCAAACGAGTACCAAGGGATTTTCTCCCTTCTCAGGGAGATCCCTGAGAACAGGGATCCACCTTCACAGGTCTGAGAACACCAACAGCTGTTTCCCCTGGATTTCCAAAGGGTATAGCCTGCATCTCCACTGAGCTGCATGGAGTTGTCTGGGAATTATCAACAGAGTGGAAGAGCTGTTTGTCTAAGAGGAGTTAGCCAAGAAAGCTCTTTGGCATGCAGATGGCTGGGAAAGTGCCTGAGAGCCCCAAGAGGGTGAGCAGCAGCAATACTTCTTCCTTTAAAGCCAATCTATAAGGGAGTAAGAGCCTTCTCAATACCCTGCAGTGTTCAGTTCACCCAAAGAACACAGGTAAAAACTTAAAAAATGAGAACAGCTCCTCCTGTCTCCATGAAGTGCAGCAGCTGGTTGAGCACAAACCCAGTGCCAGGATGGCACCAACATAATGAGGCCTCGATTCACGCTTGGGAAAGTTCCTGGAGAGATTGACCCTCCCCTATAATTGCTCCATATTACCCATAGGAACGAAGTGAAATGAACTGAGGAGGGCAGGCCTTACTGTAAGTCATTATCAGCAACCACAACTGTCAGAACAATTCCAGCAACTTCCTAATGGACTCTATCGGCATTTCCTCAAATTTTACATCTGCGCGCGCTGCCAGCAGCCAGTGGCAGGGCTGCCTGCCTTATTTCCCCTGCTTTAAAACATGGAATTTAGATGGGACCTTTAACTGAAGGGAAAAACCCTCAAAACCAAGCAGCACGGGCTCTGATATCCGACACTGACCTGACTAAAATCGAGCTCTCCCAGGATAACCTGTCACGGCTGATTTGTTGGGCACACACAGACACGAGATGCTCAGCTTACAACAAAACACAAGCTGTTTGTAATCTGTGCTGTAACAAAATAGATTGTATCACTTTTCTAGCTCAGTGTTTTTTGACTAAAGCTTGGCAAAGCTAAAGAACTGTTCCACTACTCACACACTCCTAAGTAACCAGGAGAACGCAAGGGGGAACGTTTTCTAGAAGAGCCCCATCACATAAACAACTTCATAATTATTATCTTTTTAATTTCCAGCCCAGCTAACACAGAAATGAAGTGAGAGGTATCCCTAGGACGACAACCCAACTTTAATGTAGCATGAAACCCTAAAATCCACGTTGACAGACACGTGTTCTGCTCCCTAACTGCATTTTCACCTGCTGTGGTTTTGAGGGTTTTCTGGGAGAAGCTCTGTGGCTTTCATCCAGGATTTGGCTGAGGTACCTGATTTACAACTCTCTACCTGCCTGTTAATTAAGTTGCAGAAAATGATTCTTAGTTAACTACGCAACACAACAAACACTTGTGGTTCAAAATGTAGAGTGCACAGTACATTTAAACCATCCACAAGCCAAATTCAGGACGTAATTCATTAATGGGTAAAGATCTCAGCATTTTTCTTCTGACCCAATTTCCCAGTGTTCTTAGGGCTTTTTATCTGAGACTGAACAAGATGCATTCTTCCAGAAGCTCAACTATACTTGATATAAACAAGTCTCTCAAGTGAGAGGAAAACACTCTGCATCTTTCAAATCACAACAGAACTAAGGTCCTTGAAAAGTTCTAAACAGAACTCTATTATTAGACTAAAATAGGGATGCTTTAAGGGGGATTTGGATCTAGTTTTGCTTAGCATCACGGATTTGATAGAACACGAAGATATCTGCACAGCAACCATTCAGCAGCCAAGAATGAGGAGAACCTAATTCTGATGCATTAGGAGAGGCTGAAATTAAATAAAACTCAAGAATGACATTTAGGCAGTAGTGTGGTAACTTTCCAGAGATACACTCTCTATATGAGAAAATGGGAATAATCACTGTTTAACATATCCATACACATCAAATTGAGTTCAACAGCTTGTTTTTACTGGAGGATCCAATAGCAAATAATGAGCAAGCACTCCTGGCCCTAAAGAATAATGAATAATGAAGTGCACAGCCACACTGACAAAAAAATGACATGCTGCATTAGAATAATAAAAGTGATTCTCAGATTGCACAAAAGGAATTCTATAAAACTCCACAATTGTTGATTCTGTTGAAAAGCTGCACCTGCTTTTCAGAACCAACCCATGCAGGAAGGATTTCAGCACTCGTGAAAGCCCTAATTTCAATACAGACCTTGGAGGGGGGAAGCTGTCCTAGTTAAGAAACAGTGTTGAAAGGAAAGCTAAAAACAAATAAAACATGCATCGCCGACTTGTTTATTTCTGAAAGGAGCAAAAAACTTCAGAAGAAACCACAGAGCCCTGAAGTTTGAAGTGTGGCTTTACATCCTTCCCTTTCCCCAAATCAAGAACAAAGTGCTGTTTCTAAGGGGAAACCCAGAATCGAGAACCAGAGCAGAGTTTTTGTCCCAACCACTTTTTTTTCCCCATGATATATTCAGGTAATCTTTCACTCTGTGAAAGCTCTTTGCCTTCTGCAGACATTCATAAAGACCTACAAGAGTTTCCATAGCCACTTTCCCTGGGGCATACAGAATTTCATCCATAAACCTTCATTTTTTATAAAGATGAAAAGCAAACAATGAGCTTGAAGCTCTTAATGCTCAACGTGTGGCTCCATCCTTTGTCACCTGGATAATTCAGTTTTGTACTGGAAGTTACAAAGGAAATCCCCAAACTAAGTTTTGTGCTGTGTGTGGTGGGTTTGATGGTTTCTTTTCCATTTGGTGTCCCCATCACTTCAGACATTTTGAGGTAGAAAAATGTCACAACAGTCATCAGTGTCAGGGAAATTATTGATGACAGTATTGTTAAAGCAATCCAACTATCAGGAAAGCATGAAATAAACACTGAGACAAAGAATCTTTGGTTTAGTGGTTTGGAGTAGGGGTTTTTTTAAGTCCTAAATACAGCACAGGAAGATTAAAAGAAATAGTTGATTTTACCCTAATGAAGCTCAAGCTATTTTTAGAAGAAAAAAAACCTCTTAAATCCTGAATTGCTTGGCTGATTTTCATGATCTTTTATTAAGTTATTTATAAATAATAATAATACCCAAGAGAGCATCTTCCTTCATTGCCTGGAAGCTTTGAACCTCCCCAAATTCTCATTAAACTACTTCAATAACTTGCTCATACAGTCATATAATTATATATAGTGAAGTTTCTCCTTTTCCAGAAGACAGGAACTGTCTCCCTCTCCGAACACTATTTACTATTAAAATAAGAAAAACAGCAAATTATTCTCAGTCTGGTGCTGCAGTGGAGCATATGATGTGCTCAAATGTCACATTCAGTCTGGGATTCTTACAGGGGAAGCTGATCCAGCCACTTCCAGAGTGGCCTTGTGTCCCTCTGCCACGAGTCTTCAGCAGACAGAGGTTCTGCCAGCAGGCTTGGCAAACCCAGACAGAGATAAAGGAAAGAATCACTGATGCAATCAAGACAACTCTGCAGCAATAGGAGACAGAGCAGAAAGACAGACTAGAACTGTACTTCGAAACAGGATTACAGGACAAGCTGTTGTGCATCCTTAAGTAAGCCTTTGCAACACCAAAAATCCTCCTTTGCTCAAATCCCTTCTTTGAAAACCGTTTTCTTTGTGCTGCTGCTCAGACAGAGCACACAGCCCTGCCCCAAAAGCCTGAGTTCCTCGGTGGTGAGGCAGTAAGGCGATTACCACAGCCATCCTGGCACTGGCACGCACTTTTAATGCAGCAACTTCTCCAACTTCCTTATTCCAGAAACAAAGAAAACAAGCCAGTGGTGTTTGGGAAAGCAGTGGCACACCATTCCCAGAGCTCTTGCAATTAATGGCCAGCAGAGAGACGTTTTAACCTAGATTCCCCAATCCCTCCTTGCACTGTAACTTCCAGTTCAATGGGCAAAGTGCTGCAGCCCTTCACCAGCCCTGCACAGAAGGTCTGCACCCAAACAGCACCAGATCCCAGTGCAAACCCTCCAAACCAGGGCCACGGAGAGCTCCTCTGTCCTCCCAGGGCAGAGCTGTTTGGGTTTTTTTCATAACTGCTACAGAGCAGAGCAGATTATTCATTCCCAAGTGCTGCTGCAGTTAAAATCTGCACTCAAATGAAGAGAATGGAACCACAAGAACGCCGCATTCTGCTCTGACACGAACAAAAAATAAGTTTAATTAAGAGGCAAGTTTGGTAATTAAAAAAAAAAAAAAAAAAAAAAGAGCCCTTACTGGGCCTGACTAAAGTGGAGCTCAGCAGTTCTGAGGCTGCAGAGCAGGCAGGCAGCAGGCACCCAGGGAAGAGGCTCATCACATTCCTCCCTCCCTGCTGCTTCCCCAGCCACCTTGGGATGGAAAAAGGAATTGGTGAATTAGCTGTTTTTCCTGCATTCTCTCCGTTTCCAAGAGGAGATGAAGGAGCTGCAGTGGTGAATTGTGTGTCAGCTGGAGCAGTTCCTGCCCAGGCATCTGTGTGCCCTCCCCTGCAATTGGAGGTGGCGGAGGGGATGGGAAGGGAGGCAACAACAGCTCCCTGGTCTTAATCCAACACTGAAGTTCCACTGAAATCCACAGGAACCTGAGCAGCAACAGCACAGTGAATGGAAATCAGGGCATGCAGAACAGAGAACAGGGACAACAAAAGGAAAAATAAATTCTATTAAGGTAGAAAACTGGCAGCTTTTTCCCGAAAGATCAAGTCGCCTGTAATCAAAAACCCTGCAAGGTGTCTCTGCATCTCGTTGAGTTGATTTCTCTCTCTAAGTCAGTGCTGAACTGAAAATTTGTAAGGAAAGACAGTATTTAGAGGAAAAACAGTCCCTGCATTAAGATCTTGCCTGCATCACCAACAAAGTCTGGAAGCCGTTTTCCCGGTGATTATTCCCCACTGAATGTGCCCGTTTGTGCCCAAACAACAGCAGGAAATTTGAAATAGTTCTGCTGATAACAAAATGCCATTATGAAAGTATTTAGTACTCCAGAGTACTTCACATACATGAAGTACTGCACAAACATTAATTTCTCCTAATCATCTCAGGTATGTAATATTAATTAGCCCCATTACACAACTGCTGCAGGTTCCCATTATTTGTTTTGCTCACTTCTCCGATTCCTCTTTTCTCTTTCCCATGCAGCACGTGTCCCCCTGATTTGTTTGCTCTCCTCTTTTTCCTCCTTCAAAAAAAGTTTCTTACCCACCTGCTCTGGCACCCTGACCCTCCCTGTGCCAGTTTTAAACATCTGAAGACTCACAGGGGTGTGTGAACACTTGCAGCAGGTTCATCTCATCTACCTGCACCACTCACACCTCCAACTAAGAGGATTTTTTTTTATTATTATTATTTTTTACTGGATAGATTCACAGGCTGCATAGCAACCCTCAGCAGAAACATGCAGTCACCTGACAACAATTAAAACCACAGCTAATGATATCTGCACCACACAGGCACCTGCTGCACCACCAGCCACTTCTTTTAGAAAGGGATAAATGACTAATTTTTGAATGCTGGAGCTGAGTAATCAAGTAATAATCACACAGTTGCCCTACACTGACATAATTGGTCTGTTTTCACCTAGTTTTACAAGGAATCCATCACAGGTAATGACATCTGTAATTTCAATCTAAACCTCTGAAGACTTCATCAATTTTTACACAAACTCATCAGTATCACCTGGTATCACTCACCTACAACACAAGTACCAACACAAGGGAAAATCTCACTTGCATGCACACACAATATTGCAAATTTAATCAAGCACATTAGTTCCTTCTTTGCTGATTTAGACTATAACTCATCAATAACTGCAGAATTTCTCAGGGCAGACTCTAAGTTGACAGAACTGTTCCTTCTGAGGCAGCACTTTTCAGAGCAGTTTTTAAAATGCTAAGCTAGACCTATTCATCAAAATTGTTTTCTTTAGATGGAAAACAGCATTAGAAGAAAAAGGATGACTTGTTTGGACCCCTGGCCAAAAGCACACAAACAGAGAAGATGAAATACCTTTAGGGAATGGCACAGACCCAAGAAAACAAGATTTCAAAAATGAACAGCAAACATGACCATGCTAGAATTGGCGTTTCTAGCTGCATCTGACATGCCAAAAAATCCTGAGGTATTAGGTAAAAATATTAACAGGCCATCAATATTCAACAAGATCTGTCTGCCAACCTTATTTTAATTAACAGGGGTTAATATTGTCTTTAAAAAAGTTAGGTGTTACTGTTTATCTCTCCAGCGGTTGGTAAAGCTCTTCTTGAATTCCCTGTATAGAACTTAAACAGCAAACTGAGCGACTTGGAAACTTCGTGCCTCCTATCCACAGCCAGCAGAACTTCCAGACAAATCTCCTTTCCCAACAACGAGCTGATTTATAAAATGGGCTGAGCAGCAGGGAAGCTTTGAAGGGGGGAGAACACGACGTGTTTTGTCTCACCCTCCCCGGTGTGGGGTGCGGCAGCACGAAGCCCCCTGTGCCCCCTGCCCGAGGGCTGCCCCAGCTCCATGGGGATTCCAAGGTGGAAATCCCCACTCCTGCCAGCAGCACCCACAGGGCAGCCAGCCCCACCCTGGGAAAGGGGAGGCCAAATGGATCCAGGATCCTCAGGGCTTCATGGAAAGCCAGGCATAGCCAGGGTTTGCACGGCGCTTTCCGTCACTCCCTTCGTGCCTAAAGTATGTTAGAACCTTTTATTCATAAAGTATGTTAGAACCTTTTATTCATCAGCATCTCGTACTCACAGATTTTTCACTTCCTCTCCTTTTTTTAGGATTACCTACATATGTAACATTAAGAGGATCTTCTCTGTGGTGTTCACAACGTGACACAAAAACGAGAGGCAGATTTAGGTGAAAAGCAGAAGAGCTTCCTGTGTCTCTCCTCTTCCTCGCCAGTGAGATACCCCCCAAACAATCCCACCCTGCAGCTTTTTGAAGAGCATTCATGGGAAACACGGCCCAGAGAAAAACCCCAGGTTGTGTTTATCCTGTCTCACATGGCTGTGCATAAAGGAAAAGGCTGACAGAAGAGTCTGGCACTCTGCAGTGGGGCAGCAGTTCACACATTCTGTTATCAGATCACGCCATAAATATGTAATAGGTCAAAGTACTTAATATCAGAAATTAAGCAGGGTCAAGACCAAGTGAATGCTCCAATATCTGATGTGAATACATAATTCCTGTAGCACTATCACACTGCATTGTAGAATGTAATACATTGTAAACTTTATGTTCCTGTGCCTGTCTTTCAAGCTCTCTTCATAGATTTCACTCCACTGAAAACATTTGGATTTTTACTCCTGTGTCTTTGTGTAAATATACTCATCATCCACTTCTGTCAATTAGTCTGGCACCAGGATTTACTGCACCACAAATACTCAGCATCATGACTCACACAAAGCTTGTCAGTTTATCCTAGGAGCATGTTTGGTGTAATTTGCCAGCTCCTGGTGATTTCTGGGGACCTATCCTTAGCTTTTACGGCTTTTTGGCATGAACAGCTCATTAACTGCTTTCTCTGAAGACAAATATGTTGAAACTCTCTAATAATTTCCTCTGCCAGTATCTTTTTCTGAGCTTACTGATTCTCAATTCAAAAGTTTTGCGAGCTTTGATTTCTTGCCAATGCTGTCTTCTCCTTTTACACTGGATTTCTTCACAGTCCTTGCAGTTATCTCCACCTTGCAGAGTATTCTATGATTAGTTTTGGCCCTGTTTACTAAAGATCCCCAACTCACACTTGTTTCTGGTTTTCTTTTCCTCAGTGTTTATTTGGGTGGGTTTATTTCAAGTCTTAACATTTTCAAATAATCACCCAGATGGTTTTAAACTATTTCTAAAACTGCCTTAACTTTATTTTTCATGCATTTTAATCCTATAAACACACTGCAGAGTTTAGCATATTTAAAAGACCAAATAATCAATGCCTCAATAAATGTTAAGCTCAAATTCTGAAGACATCTGCCAGATGATGTTTACAAAATGCTGTAAGTTTTCCACTCTTAGTTTTTGCAAACTTTTCAAAATAATGCACTCAGGGGAATATCAGTTTCTTAGAAGGGTATTTTACAATTCCAGAAATATTTAACCATTCTATTTCAAGATCAGGCTTAACTGATTTAAAGCTTTAGTTAGGACTTTTGTTAATTTCTAAGTTGTAAGATATTAAGGAAAATTGAGAATGAAGTGGTGGTAAGCCACAATTGAAAAAAAAAAAAAGTTTTCATTTCCTGTAAAAGGTTTTTGTGCTGTTCTGGCTATAAGTTTAAGTTATCTTTAAGAAAGCCACAGTTAATTATTTATTTACTTGTTTGTTTTTTTAAATGCAAGCCTGCCCTCTCGTGTGAGCCTAAGGTTTAGCACAACTACAGGCAAGGAGAGAGGCAGGAAGATCCCAGCTGCCTTCTGACTCTGTAAAAACCACAAACCCTTCAGAGCTCTTTGCTCTCACCTGTGCTGTTTTTGCTGAACAAGGGCACACAAAGCAGCTACTGAGAACTTAAAGCCCTCTCTGCAACAGGAGTAAGAACAAAGTGCTTTCTATTTTGCTTGTTATCTGGTAAATTAGAGTCAATTTGTAGATATTTAACTGCATAGGTAATTGTGGGATTAGTCTCTTCCATCACTTTTTGTCCACGTTCAGTAGAGACAAAAGGAAAAAGGGTTTTTGTCTGTCTGACTGCCAAAAAAAAAAAGAGAGGGAAATCCAGCCAAATCATGGGAGTTTCTGTTTCATTTCTTAAACTTTATCCCAGTCAGTGTGAAAAGCATCTACTCCCTCGGGAGGAGGAGGAGGTCTGAGTCACAAGTGACTTGCAAAAGCCCCTGAAGACAACACAAAACTGTCGCTGACAAGATCCTAAAGCCCGAATCTCTGACACCACCATGACTATTATCCACCCCACACAGTTCACACTCAGCACAAGCCATGAATGTTTATCCAGCTGCATGAAACCCAGAATGTCTCACCCCCCCAGAAAAGTCAGGCACCTCCAACACAAGTAAATAGGAAACAACACCTACTTCCGAAGGTGCTCGTGCTCCTTCAGGAACAGCTCTGTTCTTCTGTTGTTCACGCCAGACCCGCTTTTATACGACCTAAAACCCAACAGAACAGAACCTTAATGAGAACTGTGAATTCAAGGAACTTCTTTTGCTTTATTCAGAGCACAGACACGTGAGCTATGCCAAACATTCTCTCTGCTTTCTCCCTCTGAGGACAGTCCCACAACCTTTGCTGGAGCAAACACAACTTACTCGATATCTTTCTGTACTGATCCCAACAGATTCTCCCTTTCTCGTATTGCCAAGAAGTTTGCTTTGGTTTTGTGGAATTCGTGCGTGTAATCCTGTAATAACAAACAGGTATCCCAAAATTAGGGTGCTGAGGTCAAGTGAACCACACAACACACCCACAGGAGACCCAGCCACCTTTAAAACTGTCAACTGTTCTCCAATACAAAGTGCAAGACCTACTTATGAATTTCACAGCAAAAATGCTGGAAGTTAATGCAAAGTATTCTTAAAACTCACTGCTCTTGCAGGAGTTGCTAAATCCGATGGCTGCAGCTACAGTTGTGGAGGGAAATCCACTGTAATTCCTTCTCTCAGTTTCAGATATCCTCACATTTCTGATGAATTCAGTTTGTGCTGGAATTTCCCATTAGTGGTTGAATCAGAAGCCCTAATAAAACTTACTCTTCTGGTGTGGTGAAGAGGTTCTTGAGTTTATTCTGTTGTTACACCAGATTAAAATAAAGCCTTTTCTGAACAGTGAAGATGACTTTTAAATTGCAATTTTACATTTTAAACCATTTCAGGCAGCTGGTACTTCTCAAAACTCCATTTAATTGGCAGCTGGTGTGTGCCAAAACCATTGCAACCACTCATACAAATGCTATTGCTTTTGACACTGTGTGTTGATTGCACAGATACCAAACAGAAATCAAACTGTACACGACCAGCCAAATGAAACATGCATTTTAACAGTACTATGCCACGAAAACATCATCAGTCTGAAACATGGTTAATTTATAGCACTGACTGGTAGCTTTAACCACCACATTTCCTTCATCTCCCTTGAGAAGCTTAGCGGGTTTTACAATCATGTTTTCTGAAGTGTGATGTTCCCTTGCACATTGCTACGTGACAAACCACACAGACAAGGTAATTCATTACATCTCCCCTTCTTCTGCACAAAACCCACCCACGTGAGGCAGCACCCTTCATTGTTCTTTGTTAGCTAAGTTCTAGTCACCGATATGACACAAAAAGCACAATTTCTTTCAACTCAGAGTTCAGCGGGGAGAGAAGGAAAGCGAGATGGAATCAGTGGCATTCACACCTCCTTGGTGAGACACTCCAGCGAGCTGTGATATCAGCACAGATAATAATAATTATTTTAACCAAAGGAAGAACATAAAGGCAGGGAGGAGGCCCGTTCCTCACCTGCAGGATGTCCCTGTGGCGCTGCAGCGTGTGCATCAGCGCCGCGTTCAGCGACGGCACGCCCGCGCTGTTGGTGTACTCTGCCATCTTGTCGTTTATCCCAGTCAGCTGCAGGAAGGAAAAACACCCCAGAAAACGTGAAATGGCTTATTCCTGCAAGAAAACTCCAATGCACGAGCTGAAGGAGCCAGCTAGACAGGCACACCTTGTCTAACACCCACACTCGCATTTCCTAATATCCATCAGAAAAACCCAGACTGTGATATTGCCTAAATGCTGAAATAAACCCCAAGTAACTCAAGTTACCTTTCCCAGGAGTTGCTCGATCTCCACAGCCATGGTCTCAAACATTCTGTCCTGGCTTGATCCATTTAATAGAGGAGTTGTGTCAGAGCTAAGGAGAAGAGAGGGAGCAGTCACTGAAAAGTTGCATCGTTTGATGAACGCCAGAAATAAGGAAGCACCAGTGGCAGGAAAGCTCCACTACACCCAGGTTTGCTAGAGATGAAATAAGCTCTGAAAAATTACATTTCCTTACTCTGCCTGCCCTTAACTCTTATTTAAACAGTATCATCTGCAGGAAATACAACCTCTCCTTGGAAGAAATGCCTGACACCACACAGGTGTCTGGTACCAGTGTCCTCCTCCCCCCAGCTTTTAAGCTTGATTTATTTATTTACTGGCAGGAGGGAGCAGGACACTGTTAACATGTTACTCCAGCAATATAATTACACCTCAGTAATAGTGTTAGGACAATCCCCTGACTTATTAAGCAACCAGTGTCCTACAGAGCAACACAAACCACACCATTTACCACAATTAGTTTCACACACCTTCCCTATTTGCTTTTAAAGATAAACTGAAACCACAAGGAAAAGTCACATCTCAGAGCAGCCTGCAGAACTGTGGCAACTAACACCCCTCAGAGACTACTCATGGCTCTGGAAACGTGCCTTAACTTGAGAAAGAGAAGTAAGTTTGGCACAGGACAGCAAAAATAATGGAAACAATTAGATTACATGGCAAGTAACAGCACAGAGGCAGAAAGAAAAGTGAAACTAGGGCTATTCAAGAGTAACGTGATCATTGCTGAGGTGTTCTCAGGCTTCCAGAACTAAAAAGGGAAAGGTTCAAAATGGATTCAGTCGTTAAATTAAATAAAAAATAAAAATATCAACACACATACCTACAACAACAACGCTCACAGCTGATACAGCTAATAAGCAACGAAAAGGTTGCAAATGGACAGAGAGGTTGATAATTCCTGCAGTGGAACTGCAGGGAAGAGCTCACCTCTGGCTCACAAGACAGACTTGAAGAGTTTTACCACCTTAATTTTTCAGTCAAACGTAAATGTGACCAAAGCAAACAGAAACTACCCGTGTATATACACACAGACCATGCATACACCCACATCTAAAACCACACGTGCAGCTCTCATTATTCCCATTAGCATCGTCCCTGTCCATGGCAGTGGGGGTGGAACGAGATGATCTTTAAGGTCTCTTCCAACCCAAACCATTCTGTGGTTCTGTGATTATTACTCACGTCAGGAGAAGGACAGGAAGAAAGAGCCACTTGTTTTGAAGAGAGGGCTTGTTCCCTGCACAGCTGCTCACTGCTCCAGTTCCCTTAAAACCGGGATTACAAATAGCACGCCAGCCCACCTGGGAGCTGTAGAGCTAAATTCCCCTAATACTGAAGTCCCTGAAAACCTCCTGTTAGTTTAATACAAGAAAAACTGGGAATTAAGCCAATGTAATGGGCATTAAAAAAGCTCACTGACCCCACACGGAACGGAGTTTAAATCCAGCTTTCCCCAGTGACCTGTCACCCACAGCCCTCCCTGACTCACACGACAACATCATATCGAGAGCAACACCAGCAGCAAGAAGTGATGAAAGCAGCTTCCCAAGAAGCCAAGCGTTAGGAGCCACAGGTGGGACCAGCACTCAGCAAACGATAAAACCGCACCAAGCACCACAGGCAGCGTTTAAAACATAAAGAAACGGGCTAGTACCTATACCTGTCGCGCCTTCCGTCTCGGGTGCTGCTGTAGCTGGTGCAGAGCTTGCTGAAGGAGACCAGCTTCAGGTCCAGCTCGTTCTCCAGCTGCCTCGCCTGCTTCCTGAGATCTGCACGGGGCGGGGGACAGTCACGGACGGGCACGGGGACCCCGCGCCTCCGGGGGTCCCGTTCTCACGGGAAGAGAAACCCACAGGGGAAGGGGTGCCCTCATGGCCGGGGGAGCGCCTCACGCCGATAGGAGGGCGCGGCCGGACACTCGCAGCCCCTCACCCACAGC
>VZTA01023790.1:106285-131666 GCA_013398855.1 Mohoua ochrocephala | reverse complement strand
CCCCATCCCCATCCCGGCTCCGACTCCGCTACCCCCTCCCGCTCCTCCGTCCCGCCCGCCCAGCGCCCTCGAGCTCCCCCCGCCCCGTTGCAAGGAAGAACGAGAGAACGCACGTGGACATCAAAATAGTTTTATACAGATTATTGATCTCGGTATACAGGTAAAAAACAGGCGGCGGCGGCTGAGGGCAGAGCCAGGCCCAGCCCCGCGCCGCCCCCTCCCCTCCCGCTGCCAGGAAGCGGCGATTCAAGTCCCTTTGAAAATGTACATTTGAAGGCACAAGTGCACGGAGCGACAGCGACAGGGACGGGGCCCGCGGGGACCGGCTCCTCGGCCCGGGGCGCGGATGGACGGACAGACGGACGGACCGAGGGCACGGGGAGCCGCTCCTGCCTTCCCAAAGTGCCCAAGAACAGCCCCAGTGCTGGCGCGGATCTGGAGCCAGAGCCAGGCACCTCCCTTGGTCCTGCTGTGTAGAAAAGTCTCACGCGTTTGCAAAACGTCTCAAATCCACTCACCTTAAATATACACACCTACTCCCAGCTAACTCCAAAATGCACTCTGAGGGAAAGGACCGGTTCCTAACAGGACTTATTGCTACAGGGACAAAGCAGGGCCAGCTCTGTCCATTACCCGCTGCCAGAGCAAACGAAGCCCAAGTAGAGCCCTAAGAGCCATTTGCAAACTCGACTTTAAATAAAACCTACTGTGTCTCTTGTTAAAGGAGGAACAGTTCAGAGATGAGGCAGGATTAATGCTACTGTGTGTGCTGGTGTCCTGCAGCCCCGTTAGATGTGGAAAAGGGACAAAAAGGGAGCAAACCCCTTCCCCTGCTCAGCACAGTGAGCTGGGAACAGGCACAGAGATGTTCATGGTTCCTGCACAAGGCAAGCAGAGCAGCTCTTTCCCAGATGTGGGACAGGAGCATGGGGAATGCTCAGCCTCATCTCCCTGTTCCCAGCACACCTCCCCAGCCACACCTTGTGTTTCTTGCAATAGGATTCCCTGTGGAACAGGGAAGGAGGGACACTGGTGTCTGAGGGTTCTCTCTGTCCCTGCACAGAACCAGCTGAGATGATGATGACCGTGGCAGCACAGCCACGGGCACGTGGTTCTGGAAGGGCATTTCCACAGGTAGAGGTGAAGAACAGCTTCCTCCCCGGGTGACATGGCCCGAGAGCCTTCAGTGGGGCTGTTCCCCCAGAGGAGACCAGCTCAGAGCCCTGCAGAGCAGACCCCATTGGAGTTTTGGGTGCAACCCCCCCACCCACAGACACCACGTGCAGGTCTCTCACCAGTGAACATCCCCAGGCCTCTGGAGGACAGAGCAGCTCAGGGCAAACTCGAGGCCTAAGGCTCCTGCACCTCAGAAATCAGGTCAGTGGGGCAAGAAGTAAAAGAGAAAAATGAGCAGCAAGAAAATAAGTGCCTATTCTAATCCCAGCCTTCTGCTGCTGCAGAAAGCACAGGAACATCAGAGTTACAAAAAGGCTTTGGAAATCAAACGCTTCAACCATTCTTTCCTTCTGGACATCCCTTCTATTCCCCACAAATCCCATGTGTCTGGGGGCTGTGTGCTGCAGCTTCTCTTTCCAACCTCCTGCCAAGTGCTACACAACAGAATTTGGCTGCTTTTCCCTTCTCCCTCAGCACAGTTCAGCCCTCCCTCACTCCTTGCACCACAGCTGCAGCTACACACACACAGGTGGAGCTCCTGCTCCACGCTCCAGGGATGCTGCAGGAGCAGAACAGAGCCAAGCCAGCAGGAAATTTGCTGCCTGCCATCACCGGAGCTCGGTGACTAAATGGTACTAGGTGGACAGTGGCAAATGGTGCAGGTTCTCTTCAGAATTTAGCACCAAAGTTGGGCCATGGATACTCCCATGACCTCTCCCTGCTGCTCCAATAATGCTCAAACATAAAGCAGTGGTCAGATTTCACTGTTTCCTCCTGAACAGTGGCGGATTTGAGCAAAACTGATCAGGTTTTCTACAGATTAGTGAATCCATTGGCTTAGAACAACCTTCAGCTGCTCTTTCAGACACTGAGCTATTGGAACATGAACGTGAGACCCCAAAGCCAAGCCTATGACACAAACAAAACACAACCAGGGTGACGGGGATGAAGTTTCTTTGCTCCCCAGAAGTCAGGAACAGCAGCATGGCAGAGCTGGCAGGCAGTGGAGCTGTGTCAGAGTTCACTCAAGCTCCGACTTTCTCCAGCTCACGTCAAGAGTGATGTCATCGCCCCCAGGCTTCAGGATGCCAAGTCATTCCCTGAAACTAGTGACACATTAGGGGTGCTCCACAACCATTAGAGGTGCAGATCACAGCAGGCCACAGCAACCCACGGTGGGAAAAGCTCCAAGGGAACAGCTGAGAATCAAAGGGGGGGGTTTTTGGGCTTTTTCTGAGGCTGCTCTGCAGAATGTGGAGCCACTTGAAGGATCTGGCTTCCCCCAAGCATGTAGTGGAAAATGTGAAATCAAAACAGGTAGAGAAACCTTTTTTGGAGTGTTGTGACCACGACTCCATGCAGGTCTTGGGGCACTTCCCCACCATCTGCTCCCTGTGCTGAGATGCTGGGGAAATGCTAAGAGCTCTGCTGGCCACCCCGTTAAAGCTGCCTTTCAAACCACATCATAGAAACCTCCAGATCTTGACCCAAAAAATGTAACAAACCATGTCCTTATCTCAGAAACAGCCTCCAACACCCACTGAGTGCCTGTACACAGGAACAGAGCAAACAGAGGGAAGTCGGGAGCTGCCACCCACCCCTCTGGAGGCCACGTCCTGAAGCTAACATTTCAAAACTGAACCACAGGGATCGCCCCCCCACCACTGGGCGTGGTCCATGGGAACCTCCTTTCCTGCCCTGGAGGTGTCAGTGTTTGCTGGAGTACAGTGTTTCTTCTTCAGTGTCTGTTTCATCCTGGAATTCGTGGCTCAGGAGGGATTTCTTGGAGCCAGTGGACATCATGCGGATTTCGTCCTCGTAGTCGTCGTGGTGCTGCCGGAGGCGGTGGAAGCCATCCTTGTGCCTGTTGGACTTGATGGAGCACACACACCAGATGATACAGGCAGTGAGCACCAGGGCAGACATGCTTGCACCTGCCAGAGAGAGGACACCAAAGTTAATGCCACGTTCCCCCGTGCCAGAGGCTCCCAGGCTCGCCAGCATCTTTCCTCCCTCCTACAGTCACAACCACTTTCTGCATTTCACTGGGACCCTGCTCCTTCCTCCTAGGCCATGGAGGACAGGAGAGCTGCTCCCAGAACAGGACACACTCCATTTTCTGTGCCTGAAATCTAGGAGGTGATCACCAAACTGCACTACAGAACACTGGGTCTAAACACCCCTCCCCAGCAGCTGCCACCTTGACAAAATAAAATAATCTCTTTATGCTTACCTGGTGTCATATCACCCAAAAAAAGCCTTGAAGAAGCAAGATTTCCTAGCTCCCAGCTATGCACACAAGCTCTCCCCATCCCAAACATCTCAAAGTACCTTTTGGACCCTCCAAATCCCTGCAAAACACTCTGCTTCCTCCCTCCCTCTCTCCCTCCTACCAAGCAGAACCGAGGGCTGTTGGACCAGTTTGCAAGGACAAGAGTGTGTTCAGAAGGGAAAGCAGGAGATGGCTTAAGCCTGCAGGCTGCTTTCCCAGTTCAGTGGAGGGTCACTGTCGGCACGAGCTGGTACAGAAAGCAAAGCTCAAAGCTTTGATAAAAAGCATCACTGTACCTGCAACAGTTATAACCAGCTCCCTTGGCAGCCCAAAAATCCTGTTTTCTGTGTCAAATATTATGAACACAGAGCTGGGTGCATCATCACGTACAAAGACCTGCAGAAAGACACGAGAGGTTAGATCATCTCAGAGCTTGGGAATCCAGACAGGAGAGACACTTGTCCTGCCCTCCTCAAAGAAAAGTGCCATGGAAAGTAAAAGGCACTCCCAAAACCACCCTGCTGTGCTGGGAAGTTGTTCTCCATCCATTCTGTCAAGGCAGAAAACAGCTCCTGACGGCACACAATCAGCAGCTAAACACAGGCACAACCAGGCAGAGCCCAAACAGGGAAGATTTTATGTGACAGGGAACGGGGCAGTATCTCCAACACAGACGTTCACGTACCTTGACATGTTTCTGCTGGTACCCACTGGCTATTGCATCGATGCTGTGAAAACCTGGAGCCAGGAGCACGTGGAAATAGCCACCTTCTCTAGTGTAGACCCTCAAGCCTTCATTCAGAACAATGGTAGCTTTAGAAATTGCCCTGCCACTCTTGTCTTGGACAATCCCATGCACTCCTTTATGGACCTGAAATAAAGATTTCAAACACTTCACGTTCAGATCCAAGGTTAAGGTGCATCTGCAACTAAAATGGGACCTATTTTCCCTCTGAAATACAGCTCACTCTCCATCCCTGACCCTCACAATAAATAACAGGGCAAGGCAACACAGCACAGATGTTTAACTCTTGTGCCAACACGTGCCCTGGTCACTTGCTGCCTCTGCTCAATCCATTCCTCACACAGCCTAAATCCTGAACATCTGTAATTACAAACAAAACCACAAAGACTCTCCATGCTGTTCTCTTCCTTTCCCCCTCCCCACCACTTCATTGCCTGCCAGAATTTCCTCCCACAGACTGCAGCTCACCTCCACAAGCATGCTAAGGAGAGATTTCCTGTGGTCTGCCCACAGGCTAGGAAGCTGTCCAGCACTGGGGAAGTAGCAGCAGCCGGTATAAACAGTGATCTCAGGACAATGACCAAATGTCACGCTGAAATCCTGCAAAAACCAAAACCACAGTTACAAGAAAAGAGGTATTAAAAAAGCTTTGCAAAGTGCAGCTGGAGGTGGGGAAGTTTTGCCCAGCCATCAGGACAAATATGCTTTTTATTGGCTGTTTAGCAGAGATGAAAAGCCCTGTGCCATGCAGCAGTACCTTCATACTTCCCAGGTGACTGTGCCATTCCGAGCCACGCATCACTCCACCGGGAATATTCTCATCTGGGAGAGCAAAAACACAGCTGTCAGCCAGAGCTGGCCCAGCAGAGTCTGCCACGAGCTGACAGGGGGTTAAAGGATTCAACCCAACACACCTGACTTATTTGGACAGCCTGGCTGGCCCAAATGCATCGCTGGGTGGTTGTTTGCATACAGAGATGCCAAATGCTTTAGTGTTTCTTTGTTCTCCACTGCAACGAGAAAAGTGAGACTTTTGAGCATACAACTCTCATCCCCTGCAGGGGCAGATTCCAATTTTAACCCCATGATCCTGTACTAAACAGGGACACGCATTGTTTCAGGAGCATTCCTGTATCCTCTAACAATGAGGGGCAGTATCAAAAGCAGACTTCATACTGGCTCTGGCAGAGGAAAGGCTGAAATACTGTTGTAGGCATAGAAATGGTAAATGTTCTGATCCCTAGCTGAACCCTGTGAGGTTTTATAGCTTTACTTACAGACTGTCAACTCCACATACAAAGGGCTGAACACAAAGGAGGCTACAGAACACCACGAGCACAAAAAGCTCTTACAGCACGTGGCCACATGAACCTCTGCAGAGACAGCCCGAGGGGAAGCAGGCAGTTGGTCACACCTGACTGCGTTGGCTTGTCATAGGGGTAAGTGACAAGCAGAGATCCTCCATCCAGAGCAACAGAGAGGCTGAAATCCTGCTTCAGTATCAAGTTCTCCATGATGGCTTTGGTCTCAGGCTCCCGTCCTGCTGAGTACCGGGTGTAATTGCCTATAAATCAGAACAACAAATAGAAATGGGAACTAAGAACCGTTTCCTCTGCTGTTCGAGAGGCCAGAAGTACATCCTTTATGTCTGAAATTACGTCTGCTGCATGTATTAAAAGGCATCTGTTTGATCTCAGCAGATGCACCTGACTGATCAAGTAAAGCACCCAGTAGTTCACACTGTCTATGGGGGGAATTCATCTGCAAAGCTAAACGAATGTGCGACATCACAATTTCCCCAAGCTATTTCCTTCTGTGTTGCAGAAGATATTTCATGTGTGTTTGCTCACAACAATGTCACAGAATTGACATTTTCTTAAGGAAGGAGTTGGGATGATCCCAGCCAAACTTGGGCAGAGAACACTTCCTCCTCAGGAAGGGTGGGCTGATACAGTGCTATGGATACAGTTACATGGAAACCAGAAAAGCATGAAAAAAGCAGACTGTTTCTGGGGAGCATGAACAAAGGACACTTTTTCAGAGATGAAAGAAATCCATTAAGAGTAAAAAATACATCAGGTATTATCTGACCTCTCCTATTCCTAAATAACTCTGCTTTGTTTCTTGCACATAAGAGACTGCAAATTGCTCTCTGTAAAGAGGATCCGAGCTTTGGAAGCTTCCCAGCAGCTGTGCTGCCTGGAGCACTGCCTTCTTTACAGGCAGACCCTGTAACCCAACGACTCCACCCAACCACGGGGCAGTTCCTTTACTTGTGAAGTCTGTGTCCAGATCTCTGCCATGAGCATTAGTCTGGCCTATCTTCGAGGTGCAGCCTCTCTCCTGCGCGATCTCGCGTCCGTCTGGGTTCAGGGAAGGCACGATCACAATCCGTGTCCGGTCAATCAGCTGAGCAAAAGGAGAAACAGCACCAAGTGCAATTAGTAGGGTTCATTTCCCTGGATCTTAACCTAGGAGCTGCAGCTTGAGGTTCCCTCTCGCCCCGTGGATCGCACACCTCCTCATTACACACGGAATCACCGCAAGCCCCAAGCCAGTTTTGGCAAAAGGAGTCTCTCCCAGTGAGCGCTGTCACCTCAGGATACAGCTGGAAGGCTCCAAGGAGGTCTTTTGATTGGCCTCTCACCTTTGTAACAGCAGCGTTCTTCTTGTAGTTCATGCAAAGGAATTCTGCCAGCGTCAGGAGCAGCTCTGTCCCAACGGGAGCGTTTCCGTGAATGCCGGCAACGAAGCGGATCTTGGGCTCCTCGGGCTCGGACTCGTTGGGCTTGTTGGAGATTTCAAGGGACCAGATCTGACGGAACTCGACGCTCTGACCCAAACTGCCAAGAGATGGGAAACGGGAGTGTCAGCTCAGCAACAGAGCTGCAACTCCAGCCTGACCTCACGGAGAAATCCCGGTGTGGAAAGGAACTGCTGCCAGCCTCCACCCGAAGGCTGCAAAGGCAAGAGAAACACAACCACCTCAGGGGGGCAGATTTGCAGCAGCACTGAACAAAATTCACTCTGAACATCAGTTTGAACACCAGCGTCTGGGTAAGGGTGTACCCAGGTCCAGAGGCGCAGAATATCCAATATTCCATACGTCTCCATACAGCCTGTGAGATGACGATAAATGTGGAACTGCTGGATCCTCTGTGCTGCCAGTGGTGGGTTTTGTTTTGTTTCCTTTTTTTCCTTCAGAGCAGGATACATCTGGACACCAAACTGATTTATAAAGCAGGACAAAAGAGGCCTGTTCCCAGTAATGCAGGAGCTGTTGCTACAGCCATGCCGTTAAGTTGGCAAACTGAGTGCAGGGAAAGCAGGGAACAGGCTCAGGGCTGATGCAACTGCAGGGACAATAGAGGCTACAGATCAGCAAAGCAGCCTTGGCACCAGCAGGGACAGCACATGAGGACATTGTGCCTGGTTACAACAAGCAAATGAGGCCCTGGGACAAAGGGATTTGTGCTTTCTAAAGCTGACAGAGGGTAAGCGCTACAGGTCACAAAGGAAAGCAGAGGATGGCAGCAGCTGGTCTTCTGCAGGAGGGCAGAGACCTTGGCCCGGGGCAAGCTCACACAAAAGTGTCTTGCACTGCTGAAATAAAATCTGGAGGCAGACAATGAAAAAAGGCCATCTGAGATGTGTAAGTCAAATCTGGTCATTTTTGCTGGGGACTCCTCAGCAGGGCGTCAGAAAGGATTTAAAAAGCAGACACAAAATAGTGTGGAGCAGAGATATGTGCAGAAGTCTGGGCTATCAGTGCTGGGAATATTGCTGGTCCCAAGCAGCCCTGGGGAACTAAGTCAGGAAAAAGTACACGGATGCACCTCTGAGGCCCTGCAGCCACTGCTCTGCCACCATGTCCTTACACACGGTGCTCCTTCCATCTCAGGGAGCACAGGGAAGGGAGGGATGAGCTCCCCATCTCTGCACTGTGTTCATGGCCAACGACTTCCCAACATCCCCACCCCAGGCTGCTGCTTTGTTTTCACCTGGTGAGATTCGTGATGTGTGGGTAGTTCAGGTAGAGGCCTCGGAGGAACTCGGAGAGGTCCTTGTAGGGCCGGTATCTGTACGGAGCCACATCCCTGGAGGAGGTGAGCAGGAGCCGCTCCAGACCGTTCTCAGCAGAGAGATCTTTGATCAGGTTCTCAAACTCCTTCTCGTTGGGGTTGCTGGTGTCTGGGGTGTTCAAGACCAGCACCTTCCCCTCCTCCACTTTGCTGTCTGTCCGTGAAAGAGTGAAGTTGACCTGCACCCCACCTTTGCTGTCAACTTCCACCACCTTAGTGACTGGATCATACCTGCCCAGGGAAAAGAAGGTACAAGAAAACATCAGGCACTTGCAACCTTGGACAACAAGCCAGCCCTGTTCCTGACTACACACCCACATGGGACTGCTACTGCTCCCCTGCCCACAGTGAGCAGCATAAAAATGAGGAGCAAGAACAGCTCAAAGGGACATGGGAATGGCAGGAAGACAGGGAACAGCTCAGGGCCCAACATGGCGTTGAGCTGCTTTTGGCTCAGGTGTTGCAGGCTTACATGGCAGACTGGCAAGAGAACAGGTCAGGCTGCTTTAACACAGAATTTTGGCAGCGCTGAAGTGCTCAAGTCACTTCTGTGGGCAGCTGCCCGGAAAAGAATTTCCCCTAAAGACACCAAGTTATCCACTCCTAACAAGGGAAGACTGGGATTGTACACCAGTGCAATCTCAGGTGAGCAGTCTGACACCACAGCAGCCTCACACTGCTATCTCTGCACAGGCCAGAGGGCAGGAGAAACGCCCAGGCCTACGTGCGCTGCAGGCAGGCAGAGGCGATGGAATATTCCTGAGTGGGAAGTCAGCCATGCAGCTGTTTGCTCCTCGTGCTGGGGCTTGCTCACCCTCGGGCAGACGCTGTGATTTTGTACATCCCTGGGACCAGGAGGCGCCAGAAGTCTCCGTCCTTGTAGGTGGTCACCGGGTGGTTGATGTCGGCCACGCTGATGGTGGCGTTGAGGATGCCCCTCTTGTCCACAGCATCCAGCACGAAGCCCCAGACACCCTGGTGAACCTGCACAAAGGAGCTCTGCTGAGTGCCAGCCCCCGCTCTGCCTCCCACCCCTCGCATTTTCAGCATTCCCAGAGGAGCAAGATGTTCCAGAAGGGTTCAGGTTAGACTGGCCAGCAGCTGGCGTGGACAAAGATCACCTGATGAGTACAATGAGCAATTGTTTGGCTCAGGGTGTCAGCGTGGCACTCTCTGCTCCACACCTTTGTTTGCACACCCCAGGTGTGCAGCACCAGCCCCACTCAGACAGGAACAGAATATAAGGGACATTCTAGCCCCAGGAAACCCAAGGTAGTGGTCCATAAAAAGCCCCCACCTGCATCCTCTGGATGTTATTTCCATACAGATTTTTGGTATGTTCAGAAGAGAGTAGTTGAGACAGGTTCTGATGGGGGTGCTTTCTGTAGAGCAGGTACTCAGTCTGGCCAGGAAGCACCATTTGCAGATCACCCTGTTCATTCTGGCTCGTCTAAAGCAAACCTCAGAGGGAGCTGACCTTGCCTGAGGTCAAAGCACCTCACCTGTTTCATGAACTGCAGCAGTGACCGCCGGTTCTGCGCCCAGTACTTGGGCAGCTCCTCAGCTTTGGGGTATTTCACACAGCCCAGCTCAATGGTCACTTCAAAGCAGTTTGTATGTAAGTAATTCCAGTCTTGCATCCCACCTACAACAAGAATGTAAAAGAAGTGTTGACTTCTGAAGTACCACGGCTCAAAAAAAAAAATAAAAATCAGATAGCAGAGAAAGATGAAGCACAAATTTGAAAGGAAAAGGCTTTTACACAGGGCAGGATTCAAGCTTCAAAGGGATGCCAGAAGAGCAGACAAATAACCTTCCTTCTTGTAAATACCTTTCATGCTAATAAAGTGCTGTAAAATTTTATGAAACCGTTTTGCTAATAGCCAGAGAAACTACACTATAAATTCCTTCCTCCAGGAATAACTTTATCAGGGTACATTATTTAAGAGGTTATAAAAGAAACCTGAGTCCCATTAATCTGAGCTGACCAATGCAGCGTTCCTGACTGATCAGACTAAATTATTTAAGCTGCACATGCATTAAGTCGAAGACAAACAGTGCAGGAGATTTAAGGTGTGCTTTACCTGGAACGTTGTACCACTGAGCCCCGTTAGTGATGCCATGTGGGAAGTACTCAGTGGGGTACATATCCTTACAAGGGCTTCCCTGATACATCTTTGCATTTTCCTATAAAACAAGACGCAACATGTGAAGGTGAGCCTGCACTCCACAGCCACGGGCACTTTTGTTCTACCCTTAGTCACACATTCAGGGTTACCAAACACAGATGTGCGTCTATATCACTGCAGCAACGACTGCACCCACACCCAATCCCAGCCCAGAGATATCCTTGCTCTCCTCCCAGCCCATGAACAGCATTTTCCACCACCCTTAAAAGTGCCTGCACAGAGCCCTCCTCCCTCACTGCCTGCAGACAGAGCATGCTGGGCATCACTCATGGAATGGGAGCTTCCAGTAGGACCCTTCTGCTGTGCCTGCAGCACCAGGGGCTCACCCACAGTGCCTGCACCCACCCCTACCAGCTGCTCAGGAGGTTCCCTGGAAACTGAAGGGGAGTTTCCCAGGAGTTAACCCAGCAGGATGTGCCCATTTTCCTGTTAGAGCTTTACCTTGGAGTAGGCAAGTGCCAGCTTCTGGAACACAGCATCATCTGGGGATTTACTGTATATGGCTATTCCTTGTTCATCGTCATCAAAGGGGTAATTAACCACCAGGGAACCTGCGGGCAAAACAAGCTTTGGCTCATACTTTGTGTGCTTTCCCAGTGATCCTGCAGCATAACAGGGGAAACTTTTCCCCAGCAAGTGCCAAGTCTCCTGTTTCTCAAGACTTGGCATTAAACAAAGCATTAAGCCCAGCAGACAGAAGCACAGGAAGAGATACCACCACACCTCGTTGGGAAGGAGAACCAAAGCCACAACAACATCACAGCTTTGGCTCTTACATGAAGGAGGGCTGAGCACAACCACATGATAATTGCTTTCACAGAGAAGTGGAAGCAAGGGGAGGAATTTCCTAGAACATGCACGGTGCTTTTGACCCAAATGATGCCGTTTTTCAGCCTTCTGGAGTTTATTGCTGAAGGTTTCCCCAAGGAAGTTGTACTAATAGCACCGTGAAACCCCAGACACCACTGCAGCTGGAGACCTGCCAGCCCCCTCACACCCACACATGGTACTTCTGCACTACAAACCAAACACGCTGGCAACAAAGCATCCACCCGCAAGTTACCACAGCTACAAGCCAGCAGACAAACTGTCTAGGGAGTAAACTGTAATGCACAGAGACTTAATTTAGAATACTCCAAAAGGAGAATTAAATTACTGCAAATTTCTTAGTTCCGCCATGCCATTCAAGGCAGGGAACCCTCAGGATTGCATTCACTCCAGAAATGCTGCGAAGCCTTTAACAGTCACAGCTCTGTATCCCATTCCCAGACCATCTGCTGAGCAATTGCTGACAGGGGAGTCCATCCCCATCTCCCAGATGCTCCCTTCAGAGAAGTGGTTGGGATCTTCCCAGCAGCTGCTTCGACTCCCTACAAACATGTTTTGGGGACATGGTTTTCACCCTCTGTTTCCAGTTTCTACTCCATCTTGCAGCACGAGAGCTCCCCAGTGCCCAACCTAGAACACTGTGGAGACATCCCTACAAACTCCCATCCCACAAAGCCCAGCACAGAGGAAGGAGTTTGGTTTGGATGTGGTACCTCCGTGCAGGTTTGCTGAGAGCACAAACGGGTAAGACTTTAGCCAGGCCATGACAGCACGAGTTTCTGGCTGTGGAGGGTCTGTCACTTGGACAAACTGATCTGGGAAGTTCCTGTTCAGGTCATAGTTGTTGCTGTTGTTTCTGCCAACGGTACCTCCTCTGTCTCCTGAAAATGAAACACAAGTTCAAGTTCACGCCCTGGGAAGAAGTTTCAACCTCTTATTACAGAGTTTACAAGTATCAGTGAGTGAAGAGAGCAGAGAGCACAGCACAGCACTAGGCTCCCTGCACCCAGAAAGGGGCACCCAGGCCCTCCCCAGCGAGTGGCCTGCTCTGTGCAGCAGTGCCTGGGGGCCCTTTCAGTGGGTGTTTGCTCAGGCTCTCGGGGCAGTCAGACCAGCAGAAAGGCACTGAACCATGAACAATCTCTGCAGCCGGATGTCACGACCACAGAAACCTCAGAGCTCACCTTCTCAAACCAGCCAGACAAGTTCTGTTAAACCCAAGCAGAGTTCTGCTTCCAGAAAGTGATTCTGGACAGTCTCTGTTCTGCCAATCTGCAAGAGCCACGTAGTTCTAAGACTTCCCTGAAGGATGTTTTTGCCAGTTTCAACCTCATGATAAAAGTCTGTGTTATCCTTGGACAAGTGCTCTGCAGACAGCCTGGCTCCCACACTGCACTTACAAAGAGAATGGACCAAAGCACAGCAAACAAGAGCCGTGTCAAAGAAATGTCTTTTTTAAAATAAGCCCTGGATTAGCCACAAACCATAAGAGGACCCAAACAAGGGCAGCTCACAGCACTGCTGAAAAACAAGAGCTCTCCCCAACACCTTCCAGCATCCATCAAGCAGGATCCACCTACCCATCCCACAGCACACACCGAGTCCCTTCCCAGCCTCCCCGTGTGGAGAGCACTCCTGCTCCCGCAAGGCTTCCAGATTTCCCAGGGATTCCATGAACCCAAAGGCTTGTTCTGAGAGCTAGAAACCCCACAGATTTTGGCACAGACAGCCATACCTTCCTGGGACTTCTCATAGCCATCAGGGTTCATAGATGGCATGATGTGGATCCGTGTGCTCTGGACCAAGTCAGTCACTTCAGGATCTGTGCCAAAGTTCTTGCAGAGGTACTCGATGAGGTTCAGGAGAAGCTCTCGCCCCACAACTTCATTCCCGTGCATGTTACCGATGTACTTGAACTCTGGCTCACCTGCAGACACAGAGTCACACCGCAGAGACAATTATAGCCACTAAGTAACAGCCTGGAGACACCTCACCACCCTGAGCATTGCTCTAAAACTCACACTTCTGCTCCAAAAAGAACAATGTCTCAAGGAAGTCTCTTGGTCCTTCTTCCCTAGAGCTCCGTGACCAGCACAGATGTCCCCAGCAATGCTCCAACACAGTGCCACCCACTGCACTTGCACTTTCTATAAAGGACACTACAAGGAGCAGCTCAGTCTCTCAAGAGAGGTGCCAGCTCTACACTCCTTTTTGCTCTGCCCAGTCTCCCAGGGTAAATTAACTGTCACTTGCATTTGTGCCTGGCTAAAAAGGATTTCCCACATCACCTGCTTCGTGGACACCAGGGTTGTCAGAGATCTCCATGACGTAGAGCTCCCGCAGCTCCACGGACTTGCCCACGGAGTAGAGGCGGGTGATGTTGGGATACTCGTTGGCGTAGCGCCGCAGGAAGATCTCCATGTCCGAGAAGTGGTGGTGGCGGAAGTCCACGGGTTGGATGGGCTGATGGACAGAGGTTGGATTTGGGGCCTCAGCCTGCACAGAGGTGGGGGCGATGGTGGTGACAGGGGCAGGCTCTGCCGTGAGCTGTGTGACATTAGGAGCTGGTGGCATCACGGTCGGCTGCAAGGAGAAGTTCACTTCTGTTGCATCTCCCTCCTTCACCTCGATGTTCTCTTTGGTCACTGGTGTGTAACTGTGAAAAAAGCAACTGGCTTCAGCAAGGAGGCTCTGCAGAACAGAGGACAAAAGTCCCTGCGGTCCCTCCATCACTCCAGACTACTCCCCCCAGCCCGAAAGCACTGGGATGTTAATGACTGAGATGCTGATGGGACTCATCCCACTGGCACCAAACCCAGCTCCACTGCTGTCCTTGCATGGCTCAGCAGGGAAGAAGCCTCAGGTGTATCACAAAACCGGCCGTGGGGCAAGTTACACATTCACACCCAGGCTTGGGACAACACAAACTCCTGTTGGGGTGACCCTATTCCACTTCCTCCTCTTGCACAAAAGATGCCATTTGATACAAGCAGTCAAACAGAAGTTGACAGAAATTCTGTGCACTCAGCAGCACCCTGCTGCAGGAGCAAATACAGCTGCAGCTCGGAGCTGAAACCATTTACTGCTGCAGCTTCCAGCCAAGGCCATTAAATACACAAGGTGTTTTGGGGCGGGGGGAATCAAGAGAAGAAACAGGAGCAGTTGGCAGTGTGGGCACAGGCTGCCACAGAGACATTACCCCATCACAAAAGCAGTCACATTGTAGGTCCCAGGCACCAGCAGCCGGTGGTAATCGCCAAGTTTCCCTGCTGTGATGTTATGAGCGATACCGGCAACGGCAATGGTCGCATTGTCCAGGCCAGCTCCTGTGATTGCATCCCTCACAAAGCCCTTCACGCCAATGTGCACCTGAGGAAAACAATGCAAGGGCCTGGCTGAAGACAGGCAACATCAGGGGAACCGTGTCCTCGGGCAGCAATGTCCCTGCATCACTTAGGGAGATCTGCACCAATCAGTCCCTCTAACGCTGCATCCCACAAGGCCCCTCTCAGCAGAGCTCTGCCATCATGGGGCACGTGGGAGCTGTGGCAGAACCACAGAGAAACACAGCAGCTTTGTAGCCACCAACCCCCAAACAGCAGCTGCAGCATCCGTGTCACCTCACACAGCAAAGGAAGCCAGGAGGGCACCTGAACACGGTGCTCCCAGCCCACCATGGACACACAGGGCTCACAGCTGCCACACCCACACCCAGCCCAGCCCTCACTACCTTCTCAATGAAAGCCAGGAGAGATTCCCGGTTGTTCTCCCACTCCTTTGGAAGCTCGGAAGTCGGTGGGTATTTGCAGCAGGACAGCTCCAATGTGATCTCAAAGCAGTTGGCCCACACGTAGTTGTAATCCTGCATCCCACCTGAGAAAAGGAGGCAGAGACACGTTCCAAGAGCAATGCACACACATCCCACCACGGGATGCTATTCCTCCTTGTCCTTCAGCCCCACACGGCATCTCCCCAGGATGCAGCCCTAGCTCCAGAGTGAGCAGCCTAAGGAGTAAAGTCGGGTCAGATTATCACGACAGCCTATGCTGTAATTGGAACATTGGGCCATTCGGATCAGCCACACACAGCTCAAAGTGACAGTCCCTTTGTCTCACTGCTCCATCAGCTGAACTCGTCAGCACAGCTCTTGGGAATGCATACAGGTTCATTTTACATTTCAGACACGACAAACCCAGTGGGCCAGGGCAGGCACGCCAGTCTGAACGTTCCAGCTGCCAAGTCCTTCCCTGTGCATTCCAAGCTACCTCCAGATTTGTGAGGTCTGCCTGCAAGAGAGGTTACTTCACTCAAAATGAGTTTGAGGCCTTTGATACAAAAGAACACAAGACTATCAACCTGAGAGTTGGCAGCTCAAATCTGCACACTGGAATCAGTTTCAAGTACCACACACTTGTTCTCCCAAAAGCCTTTTAGCAAAACTCCACACAGGATGAGAGCAATGCTTCCCCTTCTCTACTTCTTCAGCTGCTCTTTTCTTCCAACTCCTTATCCAAACCCCTGCACCTGAGAAAGGTCCACCTGAGAAAGTCTGAGAAACTTGTTCTTGGCCAAGTCACCAGCCTCCTCCCTCGCTGTAAGGCAAATCAATTTAAGGATATTGCAACATGTGGAGAGTTTGTTAGCTTAGTGCTAAACCAGCCAAACCTCGGTAAGCACCAGGAATCGGGAGTGCACAGAGCTGTTTCCCAGTATTAAGCTCATCTTTCTCTTCATGCCCTTCAGAGAAACCACAGGCACTGCTACGAATCAAAAAGGTCACCTTGTCCCAGCAAGTGTCCTGACCCCATTTGCTGAAGTTGACATCCAACCCTCAGCAAGCAAAGCTGTTCCTCAAACAGGACTGAATCGCACCAGCAGGACTCGAGGACTGGAGCCTGGACTTGAGCATGCTGACGAATGTTCAGCCCTCTAAACATTACTGGGAGCTTTCAAGAGTAAAAAGGACGTTCCAAAACCCCAACATGTCTGTGAAACAGGTTTCAGAATCACCCTGCTAAACCCCACCACATGACAGGAGCCAGATGACCACATGAAAGGATTGCTCCCACCACCCAATCAGGCAGTTGTGTCAGCAAGGAAGACACATCACACTATGTTTTTTGAGTGCTGACAATGTCTTCTGGCTTACACAACCTTGTTTAGTTATACCACAGGCAGACTGGTGTGTCACAGCCTTGGCCACCACTTCCTAGACAGCTCCATCCCAACCTGCAACCAGAGCCCTGAGACCTCCACACCAACAGAAAGACTCCCACCAGTGTCACCCGGACACAGGGGCCCAGAATTTCCTCTGGATGAGTTGAGGGAGTTGAATGGACTCTCTGAAGTCCCCCTCCCAGAGAAAAGCAATGCATTTTCTCCACAGGAGGCAGATGCCAAGTCCAGCACAAGGAAAGCAGAAAGCCTGTGCCAGATATCACAGCACCAACCAGCCTGCAGAGCCCCAGCAGGAAGGTCTGTAAGAAATGCAGGTTCTGTGCACCCATCCTTTGCTTGGCCCACTGAAGTGCTGCATTAGTGCTGTGCCAATAGAGCTCATTTACTTTGAGCACTTTCCTAATCATTCACAAGTCCCTTGAAGTGACAGACCCTCCATGGCACCGGCCAGTTACCCAGCCAGAATGGATCAATATCCTGATGCAAATGCACTGCCTGGCATTGGCAAGGGCTGTGTTAATGCACGGTCAGGAACAGGGGAAAAACAGCAGCACCTCACCGAGCAGAGGAGGCTTCTAACAGAGGTGGTGGCCCAAAAGGTCAGGGACCACTGCCCTGAATTCAACAGCCCCACTGCAGCTGGGTAAAGCAGGCATGGACTGAGAGCATAAAGTAGGATTTAGAACAGGCCCCCGGGAAGATGTGTGGGATGGTATCACAACAAAGATGTCCCAGTTCCTCTCAGTTCTCCCGGGAGTGTGCTGCTAAGGGAACACGGAGCTTTCGTTGTAACCAATCAAGTGTCACTTGCAGCCAGAAGGAGAGCACTGCAGCTTGTGCACGGGCCGACATCAAAACAGGAAGGAGACTCTTCCGTCCAGCACAGGGGGCCACAAAGTGCTGGAGGACTCTCTCAAACTCAGTTCAAGGGGTTAGAGAAACAAGGCCTGTGAGTCTGATCCACCCTCAGCTTCATTCAGCTCCTGTTAGCAGGCTCAGAACAGGCATGCACAGCAGGCTGCTCTCTCACCAGTAAACACCACGCCGAGTGAAACGATTTGCCAGCCCATAACCATCTGCTCCTAGCAGGACGTTAATGCATTTGAAAACATCCATACGTAAACCAGAGCCATTATGAAACATATTTAGTGCTTCATCTGCCATTCAAGCAAATTTAGGACAGATGCTCACCCATAATAGAGCAGCAACGGACTAAATTAGAGCTTGCTACATCAATTCTGGTAAAACTGTCTCTTGGAGAAAGTAGTCCACTGCATTCTTGAAAATTGGGACTGTATCCACTGCACATATTTGGCCTTCACATGGCTCTGCTGCAGAGCGGGACAGTTATTTTTACAGCATGTGGAATTACATATTTTCCCCCATACCATCTGCACAGCCTCCCCTGGCTATGCAGACACCCAGAGGGGTAAAGAGGGACCTGTACTCAGCCTGCCACTAGCAGGGCACTACATTCATGGAGCAGAGCAGAAAATACACCCTTGAGGTAGGAAACTGCCAGACCACAGTGCTTCTACTCTGTTTGGGTAACATCTGGGATAACCTGTTGGATTTACTTCAGCATTTTAATCATGGGGTGTCTTTTAGCCCATACTGTGAAAAGTTTCAGCCTCCCCATGAGGCACCATTCCCCTTTTTGTCAGCGAGCAGCTTAGTGCCACAGCAAGTCAGCCCCTGGCTGGCAGTAGGTCACAGAAATGCCCAGAACAAACCTCTCTCCTGCTCTGAGACACTCCCTGAGCATCAGGACTGCGCTTCAGGCAGGGATCCCAGACCTCCTGCAGCACAAACACTGCAGAGCTCACGCTGACAGGGGGGCCTCTGCTCCCTGCCAAGCTCAAACCAGGAGAATGCAGCTCTCTAGAGTCAAGCCTGAGGATCCAGATACCATAAATACTCCACATGCCAGGAGAAGCCTGCCAGGCCAGCCAAGGAGGACTCTATTTTCAAACTGCACTACGCAGAAAACTAATTCCACCTCTCACTGGAGCAGACATCAGCAGATAAGGAACCTGCAGCTAAGTTAAAGCAGAAAAACGGTCACATCTGCTCTGCAGAGGGAGCAGATGGCACCGAGCAAGCTGGAGACATGATTCAATACGTGGCACAAGTTGCTGACTCTGTGCTCAGAACTGATTGTCTCGTAGCATGGGACTGAGTGAGCACCAGCAGCAGCAGCACCAAGCAGGCAGAGGAATGTTCTGGTCCATTAGTCTGCAATCATTAAAACTCAGAGGAGGTGAGGTTTGGGCCTCCAACTGCAGCAGCTGCATGACCCAGAGCAGCCCAGCCCAGCAGCCTTTTCTCCAAGAGAAGAGCAGAGTCCTCCCAAGAGCTGCACCAGCACAGCACTGCCCAGCAGCTCACGACAGATGTGAAAAGAGGCTTCGGATACTCAAACCACCAAACCAATACTTTCCTCAAGAAGAAAAAATACTGCAGCAAAACTTGTATGAAAATACAAGCACATAAGTGCAGCAAATTGTGCATATCCCCAGAAAGACACGGCTGAGAGCTTCTATGAGACCTCACTCTGTGCAAGTGCCTTCTGCCATGCTCAGGAAACAGAAGCCGCCACAGTGATGCCACACACTGTTGTCAGCACTCATTTTAACTGCTCTGAGCTGGATGCCACTAAAAGCTGGTTGGATGCTCAGTGTGGCTGGTAACCACAGTCAAAACAACCCAGCAAGCACACAGGTAACCTAAATCCACTTTCAACCTGAGAAGTGCCTCCCAGTAGACACCAGAAACATCTCAAACACTTGGACATCAGAGGGCCAAACTAGCAAGAAAATAACTTTTAGGAAGGGACTGCACGTAAAAACAAACCTCCCAAGGCTGCCCACAAAATATGCTCATGCTGAATTTAGTTTCTGATCTGGATCTCTTAACAACACAAAGGCAAAGCACATCCTGCCCACAGATAAGACGAGAGCGGTTTCTCAACTGCTCTCCACACTCCAGCCCAACTTTGCATGTATTCCCTTGATCTGAACCAGCCACTCGGTAGTTAAAATCCTCAAAGGTTAAAAAGTAAGAGAAAGAGCATGCACACCAGAGATAGCCTCTAAAAAGCATCCCAGTCACCGACGTGCTTATCTACAGCAGCTGGAATGGAGGAGCCAAATTCAGCTGTCTGGCAGAGATCCATCTTTCTCTGTGCACACTTGACCTTAGCAATTACTCTCATGGTTTGTACTTGCCACCTTGATCTGACACATGTAAGAGAGGCTGTTTGCAAACTCAAATGGAAGTTAATGGAGTCTGGCACCAGCATAAAATTGAACTGGTAACTCCGGGATAATGAATCCCGTGGCAGTTTGCTCTCCAGCATGTTTGATTTCACATGATAAAATGTGGCAGGAAAATTTCCACCTGTTTAAACACTATGTTCTCGTTTCTTTGTTTTTCCTGGCTTTAGTTCACTTGGAGCCTGCGGGAGTCTCTCCTGGCACAACCTGATCTGGAGGCCTCGAGCACGTGCCCCACACCGCTCACAGAACCGTGAGCTCTGGTTATCTACCCCTAGAGCTCAGCCCAGGGACTGGGATTTCCCCAGCCTCATTTCACCACGCACTTCAATTCTGCAATTGCTGGGAAAGGCCTCCTGATCCAAGCACGAGCCTCTGCAGTCCTTGGCACAGAGCTGAGCAACTCGGATGACTCAAAACAGCCTCTCCGATGGTTTTGCTGCTTCTGTCACACCACTTACAACGGACTCCCCTCTGCCTGCTCTTCATCCACTGCTAAAAATAAACATTAAAACCTACAACCCCGAAGGGGTGCATTGCCACAACATCAAATTACATGTGTGGTATTGGTCAGTTCACCCGTGCTCTCCCCGGGTTATATTTTACACGAATTCCTTGGCTCTGGGGGAACTGCTCCAAGGGCTGCTGTCACCCTCAGCAATGTTCCGCTCTGAGAGTCCACATCAGTGCATCCTCCCTGCAATCTCTGCCCGTGAGCCGCCTACAGCCATCCGTGCTGAGCCCGAGACTGTGGCTTGTCACCAAGAGAGGGTTTATTTCTGCAGAGACTGGGTGCTGGGGGCTATTGGAAAGATATAAACCACAGCGATGGCAGCACAGAGCAATGTGGTCTGCAGTTCACACCTTTCATTTCCTGTGAAAGGAAAATGTTGCCATTTCTTTGTCCTGCTGGCAGAGCAAAGGCAGCCTAGAAGGTTCACACGCCAGTGCCACAGCCACCGACCTGCTGCCTCACAGCCAAGCTGTGAGGAGGATGAAAAAGTCATCCCTGCAGTGAAAACTGCTGCTCTCTGGGGTCAGGGGAACACAGACCCAAAGCTCTGGAATAACTTTCCCCTCAGAACACACCCAACCCGCTTCAGTACAAGGACAGAAGACCTCAGAGCTGCAGTTAAGAAACCTCCCAACTGAGGTGTTTGCCGATAACAACAGCCACCACAACAAGGCAGCACAGATCATCCAGGATATCCTGTTCCCTCACGAGCCAAGTCACCAGATTACACAAACTTTCCTCCTGCTGGACTTCCCACAGCAGCAGAATGAACCTTGAGCCAGCAAACACCAAGGCTGTTGTGCTCAGCAAGGTAGAGGGAAGGAGACAGCTGGCAGAGAAAGAGATCAAACTGCATCTTATTTGAACACGACATCTTATTTGCCCAGTGAAATCCTGGGGAATGATTCAGCCACTGCTAAAAACCAAGCCTTCCTCTTCCAGCTCAGAGATGATGTGTTCAGGCCCTATAATGGATCCCTCTCCAGCCTTCTCGAGCAAGCTGGATGCAGGATTAGCACAGGACTCTGCTGCAAAGCCCCTGTTCCAGAAAGACATTGTCTTACTAGAAATCGTTAAGCTGTAAGCTCTGAAGGATAAACGACATTGGCTGTCACTGCTTGCTCAGCACTTCTGCCATCATCCCTCAGCCACAGCACAAGAGAAAGCAGAGCAGCAAAGCAACACAACTTCTTGAGATCGTTTCTGCAACTTTTCTGTTGTGTTCTCACCACAGAAGCTCCTGCCCTGTCTGGCGAGGCCGTGGCTGTACAACATCCAGCAAGGGGGCACAGCAATGGGGTGACTTGGGAGCTCTCCTTTCCATGAGAGCTTCTCCTCACATCCATTTTTATTTAAATTTTCAACACACAGAGCAACCTACTGCGTGGCTGAGCCAGGCTAGTAACCACCTGCACAGGCAGAGTGGTGGCACCAGGAGGTAATTTGCTTCTTTTCAGCTCACTTCCATGTGCAGCTGCTTAAGGGAGGGATCAGGAGCTCTCCTAGGGGCTCCAGCAGGGCAAAATTCAGATCCCTTCTAGATCTCCCACAGTGGTGGATGAGGACAGGACATGCAGGCTGTCACCCTCCACACAGGTCTAAGAGCAGAGCAGTCCATGGAAAAGCTGCCAACCCCACTTCCAGCAAGAACTCCTTGGTTAGCTCAGACCACGTATCTAAATTTCACATTGTTTTACAGCAGGCTATTCTATAATCACAAAATTACAAGCTCAGATCTCTCACAGAACACTGGCATCGGTTTAATACCTTTAGCAACAATTTCCTCTTTCCTGTATCAAAATTTAGCAACCGTCAAGAGACCTACAAGAGTTCATTGGCAAATGAAGCCTCCCACGTGCAGGACAACTCTCCACCACCTAACAGGGTCAGGAAGAATCCTCCAGTTTGCTGTGATCTCTTCCCTACAAACATCTCCCAAGCTGTTACTCATCAGCTGCTGTTCCCATGATGCCACCTCTCTTCATTTCAAGCCGCTAGAACACATTCAAAGCTAAAAATGTCACTTAACCCACAGTCCTCTGCTCTGTGACAATCACCACTGGTCTGGATGGGAGTTCTTAGAGGAGCACAGCTTACCTTCTACGTCGTACCACTGGGCACCATTTGTGATGCCCTCTGGGAAGGTCTCTCCCTCCTCTCCAGTGCAGTTGGGTTTGCCAGTTCTCATGATGGGGTGATGTGATGCGTAAGCTTTTGCCAAATATCTGAAGACTTCATCATCAGCTGATTTACTGTAAACTCCTGTGCGCCTGTGCGTGGGAGAGTCGTCGTAGGGGTAGCTTGCCACCACGGAGCCACCGTGGAGATTGCCAGAGAGCAGAAACCTGGGGTTGGGAAGGAAAGGGAGAAAAAGTTATACTGGAAACATTTCAACAGGAAGTTGGCTACAGCAACCCAACCAGGTATTCTGCTGCTTTCCCAGCCAAACTACGCTCTCAGGAGCCTCCAAACTCTGTTTGGGATTAATGAGGCAAAATGCACACAACTGGAAGTGGAATCAGTTGGACCCTGCTCCATCAGCCCTGTGCAGGGAGCACACCTGGAGCTGCAGCTACACCAAGGTTATGTTAACAGACACACACACCTGTCTGATACCGAGTCAGCTACTGTTGGACACGACACCCTATCCTGGGAGACGTGTTCCAGCCTCCAACACAGTGAGCAGCATTGTCACAGGGACTGAACAGCGTCCAAGTGGGGAAATCTGCAGGTTTTTGCAATAATCCAACTCTCAGGACTGGCTGAGTGGCTCCCCAGACTGACAGCTGGCATTACTGGAGATGGAACGAGTTTTCTGCTGCAGCCCAAGACTGAGCCCCCAAACTCGGTGGCAGGCAAGCAGTGCCCTGTGCACAAAGCCATGTACACAGCTCTTGTCAAGCTCTGAGTACACCTGGTATGTGCAACAGGATCAACTCAACATAAAATCTGGATGTGAGACAGAGCTATCAAAATCCCAAGCCAGAAAACATAGCAAGGCATGCCCCATATCCCCTTTCAGTTTGATCACAGGCAGCACAAGCAGTCCAATGAATCCCAAAGGTAATTGTCTCTGTTCTTCCTCTTCCCACCAAACACAGCGCTGAGGGGAAAAGGAGCTCTCCTGTGCATTTGCTCAAATGGGATTTGGTTTCCAAGCAGAGATAATGTGACCGATACCTTTACCTTGCTTTAAATAGTGCATACAAATTGCATTACACCCATTATCTCCCTTTTAAATCAAACAATTCTGTTTACCCATTCATTTTTCTATCAGCAGTTATGTTAGCCTAACAATTACACCAGTATTAACTGGTACTCTCAGGCAGAGAGACGCACAAAGCACCATGTTCTTCCTGTTTCACCCTGGCTGACAGCAAACCCCACCTCACATACTAAGAGAAAAAAATAAAATGAAAAGCTCGAGGTGTTTTTAAAATTATATAAAGAACGCACATGAGATTCCCTAGTAACTAATTTTGAGCTGAACCAACTCTGGAGGGATTTTAGTGCAAAGTGCTGCACCAGAGCTGTCCTAAAGGATTGTTAGGACAAGGAGTTACTGGTGAAGTTCCTGAAATTCCTCTGGAGCACCATCCCCACGGGCACTGCTATCCACCAAGTTTTAGTAAACATCATTTGTTCACACAAATTTCGTTTCCTAAACATTAGCGAACATTATACGATGCTGAACATTTTGTGTGTTGGTTGGAGTCAACCAACAGCCCTAGAGTGCACTGTGGCCATCAGTCACCCCCTCTCCATCTCTTCCTATCCCTCTTTTGGGAAGAGGGCCACAGTTTGCTGCAGTGCATTGCTGCTTTCTCTGCACAGTTTCCCACACTTGGTTGCACTGACCTTTGTGGTCTGGACCTTACACAGTTCTCTGAAGAACACATGGCAAATGAAGAATCAGTGCCCAGCCTGGCCACTGCACTTTCCGGGGCTGCCCCACACCCCCACACTAGAGCTGGGCTTTGAAGGCACCATCTCCCCTCCTGGGCTGGCAGGCACAGCAGGCACTCCAGGCACAGCAGCTTCCCACTGTGCTAGCCCTTAGGATGGGGAGGGCCAAACGGGTCAGCATGGATGCTCGAGGCTCAGTCCCACGTGCTTCAACTGAACAGATGGGGAAGGCGGCTGTAGAAACAGGGCCTGTCTTTGGAAACGCTGCTGCATAGAGCATCATTTCTAAATCCAGGGAATTTCCCATGGAACACAAAGACGAAGGGAAGCCCTGTCCAACACAACTTTGGTAATGTGGTCATATACAGACCAGCTGCACACTTAACCCCAAATATTTCCAGCATCCCACAGCTCGTGGAGAAAGCATCATTGATCCTAAGAGCAAGACCCACTGACGAGCTCACAGTGAAGCAGGCGAGAAGTTTCCAGCCACAAGCTCGGGGAGATGGGACACATGCAGACGGCCATGAAGGCCAGAACATCTGGGTGTATGCAGGGCACAAGCTGTGCCCTGCGGGGCTGATGCAGCTCCTTGGCAAGTGCACAAAAACTGGGGCCACCAAATGCTCTCCCCAGCGCAGGATGGTCCCGGCTGCGACGAAGAGCTGACGCAGGGAGGCAGGCTGGGGATAAACGGTGGGGAAATTACTTCTCCTTCCCCCCAGGCCCTGCTGGGAAACACCGGGAAGGGCTGGAAGCTGGCTGACACCCCCGGGGAGCGAAGCCAAGGGTCTCCGCTCCCCGGAGCGGCGCGCCGGGCAGGGAGGACCGGGCAGCACTCACCTGTTGCGGCGCATCCAGCCGATGAGCGCTTGCACCTCGGGCACGGGCTCCAGGTTGGGCTCGGCGTCCCCGAACTGGTCGGGGAAGCTGCGGTTGAGGTCGCGGCCGTGGCTGTTCTCCCGCCCGCCCTCGGCGCCGCCGCCGCCGCCGCAGTTGCCTTCTTGGGCGCGCTCGAAGCCGTCGGGGTTGAGGCTGGGCAGCAGGTACAGGTCGGTGGTGTTGAGCAGGCGGACGATGCGCTCGTCGCCGCCGGCCCAGCCCCGCACCAGCTCCCAGGCCAGGCGCAGCAGCAGCGGCCGCGCCAGCGGCTCGTCCCCGTGCATGTTCCCCACCAGCTTCACCTGCGGCCGCCCGGGCAGGGCCGCGCCGCCGG
>VZTA01023790.1:95187-105829 GCA_013398855.1 Mohoua ochrocephala | reverse complement strand
CCGGCGCTGCCCCGGGCCCGGCCCCGCCACGGCGCTCAGCGGGAGCGGAGCGGAGCCGCTCGCGCTCCCCGCAGAGGGGACTCCGAGGGCAGGGGGGGTTTCGTCCTCCCTCGGGACAACGCGGCCTTTGGCTCTCCGCGCTCTCCGCTTGCCCTTACGAACGCCCCCGCATGAGCTGTTCCACGGCGCTCACCGCTGCGGGAGAGGTGAATAACCCAACGCGGAGTTCTTGCGCACAGGGGGACAAACGGCAGCACCGGGCGATGCCCCGGTACCTCGGAGGAGTCACGATAGGCCCCTCTTCTCCAACGGATAAAGCCGGAACACCAACCAGGACCCGTGGAGGAAGGACGAGGTGGCCTTTGCCTGGGCACGGTGACAAGCTGTGGGTCACGGGACACGAGGTTTTGCTCCCGGTGCCTCCGTCTTCCTGACGGGAAGCGCATGTGGCCAGCCCTGAGCGAGCTGCCTGCTCGGATCGGACCTCTGGGGACTAAAGTCATTCTAACAGCGTGATGTTTGCATTGCATGTGGCTGTGACTGCAGAGCCGTGAGCCTCAGAAGAGATATAAACAGTACTCTGGGGTTTCCTCCATCTAATTCTCTTTGTGAGGCAGGCGAGATGATAAGGACTAAAGGCAGGACACCTTACTCTGCAAAAATCACCTTGCAATCCATAAAACAATGCAACTCTCCATCTCCGACGGCAGATTCCTGTCAATTCCTGTTTAACTTTTCAGTAGTATCTCGTGTACACATCTGCTTCCCAGCTCTGGCATTTCCTGTCGGAGACACAAGCCCCAAGTCTAGCACGTAAAACTGATTTTCAGGGGAACCGTCTGAAAGTGTGACTCCTCCATCTCACGGCATTCCGGGATCCTTTGCGCAAGAGATCAGATGATGCAAACTCGTGCGTGAGCCAAGCGTGGTACAGCATCAGAAGGGCCCCGAGGAAAGGGAGAGTAAATTGGCTTCTCTTTCTTGGGGCTCATCTGTGCTGCACAGTCATTAGGAGAGGAACAAGCAGGAAACGGGGAAACATCAAAAAGATGCCCCAGATCAAATGAAACTGGAAAAGCCAAAAGACCTTGGTCATCAGGATGTTCTTAAACCAAAAGGGAGAGAGAATGTCATGAGGGAATTTAGCTGTCTTGGAAGTGATCGCCACTATATAGCTTTAAGTCCTCAGTCTACAAATGAATTGCTCTGGATTTACCCAGAGTAACTGAGCTCATTTCCATTTTTAGCCGATAAAAGCCCAGTTGTCTGGAACTCCAACGGGCCAATTGTAAAAGCAGCATGTGGCAAAGGCTGATGAGTCACCAGCTCATTTGCTCAGCAGCCAGAAACAACAAACCCTTCACATTTCCGTAGGCCAGCCAAGGAGAGCTCTGACTTCCACATCCCTGAGCGAGCAAATACGCAGGTCGAGGACTGCTCTGCCTCCTCCTTCTCTTCCTCCTCCCTTTCCTCTTCCTCTCCCTCCTCCTCCTCATCTCTGCCTTGTGCCAGCGCTGTGGCACTCACAAAGGTGTTTACTCAGGAGCCGTGGCTTTTGCCTCACCACACTCCACAGCTTCCAGCCACGGAGCAGGAATGTGATTTTCTCCTGAGGATCGGCAGCAAATGGTTCCCCATGAACTGGAAAGATGGAGCAGCTCAGTCTTTGCAGATTCCTCGCAGAGGGAGTGAGGGATGACCCCACAGCAGGGAAGTTAAAACTGTTAATATCGTTTGGCAGCGCTTCACAAGATCAAATCAGCACTCGGTTTTCCAGCAGAGCACTTCCAAGAAATCCCACTGGTGATGAAAGTTCCTAGGTAGACAAAAATATCTGAGGTCCAGGCTGTGGAGCAGCCACAGCAGAATACAGTCTTGCAAGAGAAGCGGCTCTGGCAATTCTGCTAGGGAATGTCCTGTACTTGCCATCAGCATGAAACAGGCACCGAGTTTAGCATCCTCCCCAGTCATGAGTATGGCTTCAGCCTTCTACAGGATTTACTGCCTCTGAGCTCCTGCCAAGGTGATCACAGGGATCTCATCCGCTTCCCAGTGCTCCCAGGTGACTTTGCTCCCCGCCAGCTTCCGTGGGTGGGTACCCAGCAGGTGGCATCCACGTCCAACACTTGTGCTGGAGCCTCACCTTCCTGGAGGCTTCTCTTCTGCTTTGTTTATCCCAGGATCTGTTTCTTCATTAATGTCTGTTTTTCATTTGAATTTATTTTAAAATTTCAAAATACTCACTGGTTTAGTGCTGCTTTAACTATTCCTATTCCTTCCCAAGGGTAAAGTTCACTCATCATCCCTCTGTGTTCAGTGGCACAGCACGTAAATCTAGAAAATAGATTTACTAACAAATTTACGAAAAAAATACCTGAGATCTGTCCATCTCACCAGTGAGAAATATGTCGGGTCTAGGCTGGGAGAAATCAGGGCACATCACATCTCCATAATCTTTATACTCGGGAAAAATAGGTTTTGTGGGAGGGAACAGAAGTGCTGAGTAAGTTCAAGCAGCATTCCCTGACAGCCTCGCTTTCCAGCCCAGTTATTTGGCAAGGAGAGGCACTGGATTTGGGTGTTACAGTCATCCTCCAACAATGGAAACGTTGCAAAATACGTAGCACCGCATATTAAGAAGGGATTAGAAGTGAGGAACCACAAGGAGTAGGAAGACAGGAGCAGCCTTAGAGCAGAGCCTCAGGCACTATTGCAGAAACATGTTTTCTGGAGCAGGATTACAGCCACGTTACAGCCTTTGTTTGCTTGACAAAACCATAGATACAGCCCCGGGTTTCCACACATCTGTGCAGATCCTGCCATGCCCCCGACTCCAGGAGCAACCATCAGCCCTCACAACTCTGCTGAGTACAAATCAAGATCTCATCTGCCAGTGAGAGTGTGGAGGATTAGGAATTGTTCTCCCTGCTCCTGCAGGCACTGAGGAGAGCCACGCAGAACCCAAACTGCTGGGAAGTTTGGAGTTGGAGGTTAAGAGACCCAATGGAAAAAAAAAACTTCTGCTCAATCTCTATCATGTTCTAAATCTTCTCTTCTCAGGTTTCTAAGGCTTGGATTACACCCAGGAATAGACTGGTGCTTATTAATTAATTCCTTTGAGGCTGTTCAGAGTCATATTTAACAACAGTCTTATTCTGGGTTTGTTGGTCCAGCGTTGCCATAAGGATGACAAGCAGGAACCGGTGGGGTGGATTATCGACTCCAGCCCACGGTCTGTCTAATCCAGCCTTGGCAGTGTGGATCCAAGTACCTCAAATGTGAGGGTTGGATCCTTTGCTGTGGAGAGTTATGGAGTTCTTGCCTCCCTGAAGAGGTTCCTCCCACTCTGAGTCATTAGTGGCTGCTTTCCATTCTGGAACACGAGGTTTACGTCCCTCCAAAACGTAATGGAAAGGTGGAGAACGCAACCCACAGAACTCTAGACCTCAGTAATTAGACACCCACAAGATTAATTACACCCTGTACAAAAAGAAAAGTGCAAAAGCCATTGCAAAAGTAATTCTTACCAGGTCTAAACAGCTGCCTTTCAGTGCCTCTGGCCGGGTAACACCTTGATTTTCTAGTCCCTCTTCCTCCAGCAGATCCTGGAGCCCATTGCAAAACAGGACACTGCCATTGCTCCAGAAGAACCTCAGCTCACCTCACTGCCTGCCATGGACCTGCTGGGACAGAATTTGACCCAGGTCCCAGTTGGTGCTGGGCCTCACATCATAACAAACCCCCCACAGAACAGCTGTTGTCTGACAATCTTTCCCCTTACTCTCATTTCTGCATTAAAAGAAATACTCCCAAACTCCATTCTTCCCTTCTATACATCCTCACTTACTCCAAACACCTCCTTCTTCTCCAGAGTGTCAACCAGTGCAGTGCAGTGACCAGAGGGAGCACGGACTTGCCTGCACTCTCCTGCCTTTGGCTCACGTTGTGGAGGGAGCATGTGAGCCACTTCCTGGTCCATTCCTCTGAAACCCTCTCTATTTCAACTCCGCTTCATTCCAAACCACAAAGACCACTTTACTCCTAGGAAGAGCATTTGGATTGAAGTTTGTACTGAACCATAAACCAGCATTTAGTTGAATACTACAAGGACAGTTTTCTAGAAGGGAGACTGAGAACTCTCTCTTTAGGGACTTTTGTACACGTATACTTTTTAAACTGAGAATGATTCCCTGTTGGTTTTAAGGATAAACCCATAAACACAGAAAGAGTTACAGTAAGAAACACTCAAAGGTGACCCTCGTTTGCAACAGCCCCACAAATAACCGGTGCTGTGTGCTCCTGTGCTGTGTGTGCAGGCAGCAGCCCCAGAGCAGGAGCCCTCCCTGCCCACCTCCACACCTCTGAGCTGGGACACGGTGTCCACAGGCAAAGAAAACGCCAAGGACACATCCCAGGCTCCTCCTGCTCATGAAATGCACTTTATGGCTCTGCTGAGCCCATTCCTGATGAGTGATGTGCCTGCAGGGACACTGGCAGCAGTGACAAACACGTTTGAAGGCTGCGAGGACCCCGTGCTTTGCGTCCCCATCACCGTCACCCTGCTGAGGTACAAGCAGCACTCTCGGACAGATTTCCACATAGCCAAGTGCTTCAGTTGTGCTCTGAAGTGCTCACAGCCTGGGCACAGCTGTCCCAGCAGAGGGGACAGCTGGGACAGACCCCCTGGCTCTATGCTGGGGGGTGCCCAGGGCTGAGTTAAGCACAAGAGCAGCCTGGGGGTACACACTGGTGAGCAGGACAGTGTCTGCTCTCTCCTCTGCCAACATGCAGTTCAAAGTCCGAATCAGTGAATTTTCTCGTTTTCCACTCAAAGGAGGACATAGCAAAGGAGCTTTGGGCGGAAAGGGACAAATCGGAACCTACTCCTGCTCTAGGATAATCTAGGATAAAATCCCTGTGGCTTGAAACAGTGCTGTGAACACCCAGAAAGCTGGGAAAAAAAGGTATTAATTTTTGGCTGAAAGTCTTTATGGCTGATGCAGGAACTCTCTCATTAGTTACTCATTGCCTCAGCAAGTCTCATAAAACAGCCAGCAGAGCCCAGCAAATACTTTTCTTCAGTGTTCAGGGAGCTCAGAAATCCAGGAATTGAACGAGGCCTTGAACCCATTTTATGGACTCGCTTCTTACGAACGACCATAAAATATTAAAATTCAGACCCTATAAATAAGGAGGGGAAAGAGCTGTGCATTTCCCAGCAGAAGCAGCCTCTCCAGAGACTCATCCCAAGGTAAGTCCCGTGCTACCGATCCAGAGACGGGTTCCCCTGACTGACAGGTGATTGGAGACAACAAACTCATGTAATGGAGATTAGAGACATAAAACCCCCTTGAATCTGCTCTGAACTGGAAAATGCCCTGCAACAATCGACTCAGTTTATTCCCTGGTTGACCCTGTCCCCCCGCTGTGAGGGCTCTCCCCAGGGTGTCTGATGGCAGCAGGGATTAACCCCTGCGAGCCCTGAGCAGAAGCAGCAGTGCTGTGACCCTCTCTCCAACAGAGCCAGCTGGGCCCCTCCGAGATGGCGCAGAGACGCAGCCTCGCCCTCCCCTGCGGAGCACCCGTCCTCGCCATTTCCTTCTTGGCATGTGTGGCCACAGGTAAGCAACGGGAAAAAATCCATCCTGGCTTTGTCCAAGCCCCATCACACCAAGTGTTGAAGCTGCCCAGGGCTGGGTGATGTGCCACAGCAGCATCCCAGCTTCTGTGTGTTCTGGAGGTCATCCCCAGAGGACTGTCTGAAAACCGGTCTCTGATTTGAGAATGGCAGAGAATGGAATGGGGAAACGTCAGTGTTTTCCAACATTATTGCAGCAGAGATGATGAGACCACAGTTTCCAAACCTGCTCTAAGCAGTGAGAAGTGTGATAGCTTTGGCCACCTGGGAACACCTTCAGACGGGGACCTTCAGACTTCTTTATATCCACAGGACCTTAGTACCTTTATATTCTGAGCTATATTTTTAATTCATTATTCTATGGCCCAGGCTGCAGTAGCGAGTTTCATCCCATACTGGTTGTTCATTTAGTATGTCCTGAGGTTTGTACCTTTGACAAACTGCAGCTCTGCAACAGCCAGGATGCAGCTGAGGGACTGATTAACTAATTTATGCTCCCAAGGCCATCCAGCTTCAACTGAAAAACAGAGTATCAAACAGTGAGCACCGTGGTGCTGCAGCAGTGATGGGCAGCAGGGGGGCGATGGGATGGGAATGACCTTTTTCTGGGTGTCACATGGTCACTCCTGGTTTCAGACATTTTGTTGTCACAGGTCAGGCCTTGGTGTTCTGGCAGTTAACTACGAAAAGCCTGATTTTTATTTTAAATAACCGAAGGGAGCTTTGAGATGAAGACAGCTTCTTGTCTCAAAAACTAACTAAACTTTCCACCTGAAAACAGCTGTTAGTTTGAAACCTGAAAGTCTCATCCCTCCTCCAAGGTTGAGGCCTGGAGAAGTGAGCAGGGCAGCTTTTGTGGGAAGAGTATGGCTTAGGATGCTTAATGTCCTTGTTCTCCTCCTTCTGCAGGTGTGGAACTGTCTGTAAATAACCACGCTGCTGACTTCACCCTGTCTGCAGAGCTCGGCCCTCCCATCTCCCTCTCGTGCCACGTACACAACAGCAGCCAGGCCGAGGAGCTGCTCTGGTACCGGGGAGATGGGCAGGTGGGTCTGAAGGATGGGAATAAAGTGAACATCAGTAACATCTGCATCTCCCCGGTCAACGAGTCCGACAACGGAGTCACCTTCACGTGCAGGCTGGCACGGGACAAGTCTGTGCAGGTGTCTGTGATCCTGGATGTCCAGTGTGAGTCGCCGTGCTGGATTTCTGTGCAGGAGTGGGATGGAGTCATGGGCCAAGCAGCCCTGTCTGGGCGGTGCTTTGCACCCTCGTACGCTGTCTTCACCAAGAAAAAATGCGTTTAGGAGGAGATAACTCACGTGATAAGGCACTCCCTTCCCACAGTGGTGCTTATGGCCTGATCTAAGGCCTCTTTTATAGGAGTGGGTGGGCCCTTAAGAAAGATATTGTGGCTATGTCCCTGCCTCCACCTAGATTATTTCCCAAGGATACAAGTCAAGGCAGAGGAAATACTGGAGTGACAGTCTCTGCCACTGATTGCCCTCCTCGTTCCCGGGGATCAGGAAAGGCTGCACTGCTGTGATGTGTTAGACCACTGAACAAGGAGCACAAGGGATGCGTGAAGGGAACTTATTTTGTGTTAAATGGTGGGCATTCTATAAGCTCCTGAAAGGAGGTTGGAGCAAGGTGGGGTCAGTCTCTTCTCCCTTCTCCCAAGTAACAAGTGCCAAGAGGAAACAGCCTCAAGTTGTCCCAGAGGAGGCTTAGATTGGGTATTAGGGAAAATTCCTTTACTGAAAGGGTCATCAAGTCCTGGCACAGGCTGCCCAGGGCAGCAGTGGAGCCACCATCCCTGCAGGGATTTAAAAGATGTGTAGATGTGGCACATGGGGACACGGTTTCGTGGTGGCCCTGGCAGTGCTGGGTTAATGGCTGGACTCAATTTGAGAAGGCTTTTCCAACCTAAATGGCCCTGTGATTCTATGAGCAGCATTATTAATGACCTGTTGAACTACGTTCCTGTGAACAGTTCCTCCCCGGCTGAGTGGAGAGGAGACCCTCCACGTGGAAGAAGACAAAGATGTTACTCTGACCTGCAACTCCAAATCCAACCCTCAAGCCCAAACCACCTGGTATAAGGACAACCACAGCTTGACCCTGCAGCAAAATCATCACGAGCTGTACCAGACCAGTGAGGTCTTTCGGCTCTCCATCAGAAAAGTGCAGAAGTCTGACAACGGGACCTACACCTGCGTGGTGGAATCACCCCTGGGAAATGGGACAAGGGATTTCCACCTCATAGTTGAAGGTAACAAGGCTTCTGTCAAACAGTAAACTTTACAAATAACTCTGTTCTCTTTCATAATGACAACAATCCATTTATACTGAGAAGTGTAAGTGGAGTGTGGTAAATTCCCTGCATGGACTTCTGAGGGCACAGCAACAGCAAGGAGTTCTCCCTGCACCTGTGCCTGGGACCACGGCACAAAGGAAGGGCCTCTCCTGCTCTACCTGTTATTCAAAAGCATTTGGCAAGTGTGACCTGGGGCAGGCTCGTCCCACTGTCGCTCTCCCCACGCTGACAGGGCACACTCAAGTGTGGTTTAAAGCACCTCAGGTCTTACTTGAAGCCTCTTACTCTGACCACAGTGTTCTGTCATGCCCAAAGAGCTGCTTAAGGCAAGAGAAGTTGTGCTCCAGAAGTGACTACAGGGGCTGGGTGCTCAGGGCTCAGACAGGTGACTGGAAATGAGGTGATCCAACATTTCCCACCTCTGGCAAGACCCCTTTCATATCTGCCCTCCTGGCACAGGGAGGGAAGCAATGTTACCTGTCACTGGTACCTCTGGACAGCCTTACTTCTGACTGTAACAGTGTCTGGGGATCTTCTTCTTCAGGAACTGATGTTTCAATTCTTCTTCAGTTCACTAAAATACAGGCTCAGCCTGCTTCTTTCCAGGGGACTAACACACAGAGTCAGTCTGCAGACAGCAGAGAGAGCAACAGTTAACTCAGCAGTGACAGCTGGGGGAAAAGAAATGTGTCTTTCCACAGTCCTGTGAAATGTTCTGGGTTATGTGACTGCACTAATCTCTCACATATCCAACCTCTTCTTTCCTGACAGATAAAAAACCCATTTTTCCCAAGGAGGCTGTTATTGCTGCTGTCGTGGTGGTTACAATCACAATAGTTTTTGGAATTGTGGCTCGAAAAGATAGAATTTTTAAGGTATGGAAAGCCCTAGTTTCATAGAAAAAAAAATAGTATTGCTTGCTGCACTGCCCTGGTTTTTTCTACCTTTTCTATTCTATTTCATAATGTTGCTTTTCACTGTTAGAAAACTGCTACAAACTACCTTCTGCTTTAGAATTACCAGTAGATAAATCAAGTATGAGATATTTCATATGGAAGGTGTTATGTACTTGCAATATTTGTAACAGTATCCCCATGGCCAGGAAACGTGAACCATAACGGGACCGTTTCTTTCTTTTCTTTTCAGTGCTTCAAGAAACCCAGAGAAACAGCTCTGTGAGTATTTGCCTGCTCGTTCATGCTTATTCCAAATGAATTCCTTCTTAAAAATTGGCAGAAGCTGGAAAAGTGCACTCAGCATGATAAACCCACCCAGTTCTTACTCTGGCTGGTGAACATCAGCCCCACACCTCCTGTCCCAGCAGAGAGGGGTCCCTGGGAACATGACAGGGACACACACAAATCCTGCCCTTCCCAGGCCATCCCAGGGCTCTGACTACCCCTGTGTGTAAGCACTGGAAGGGGAAAAATCCCTCATGTCACATCCTCAGCCTGCTGACAGCTTTCTGGAGCTGAACACGGCCCAGATGAATTCAACTTACTTGTGGTTTTTTTTTCCTAGGAGGTGATTTTTCGTTTCTTCTCTTCATTTTGCTGCAGGTAAAGAACACCCAGAAAACATCATTTCTAGTGGTCAACCAAAGCCATTGTGTGAGATGATGAGATAAAGCACTGAAACAAGTTTTTTTTTGGGTCAAGTTTATATGTTTTTTCCAAAATATAAGTGGTTCTTTGCATCTGTCGATTCTAACCTGCTGCTTAGAGTGCCAGAACTGTTAGAACTGGTCACTGGGAACCTTTCCTTAGAGCACCATTGAGGCGGGTGGGCTGCGTGAGATGGTGCCAGCTCTTGCCCTCCATGCTTATTCCAACAAGGAATGTGCATGTGCAGTCAGGCATGTGGGCTGTGGATCAGTCTGCAGAGGAATCTCTACTGGACTGTGATGCTGATGCACACAAATAAGGTGACGTGCTGAGCTGATGGCTGCTTTCTGTCCTGCAGCGCCGTTCCACAGGGTGCTGGGGTGGTGGCCACCCGACTTCCTGCCCCTTCCCAATGATCCCATGGGCATCTCAGCTTCTCTTGCCAGGGCAAAAGCCGCCTGGCACTCAGTGCTGCTGCTGCACCTCCCGTCTCCGTGGCTGAGACAGACCCCAGGGCTTGGGGCAGCCCCAAGCGCTCGCTGACACGCAGTGAAGTTCCAGTGTGATTCCTCCAGCACCACGATGGGTGGAAAACCTCTCCATCCATCCCTTCCCCCAACAAATTTGCCACTCAAGCACTTTTCTCAAGGTCCTGGCAAGCTGTCGAGGCCTCATCACGCCTTGGAATAGTCCATTACTTATACTGCCAATAAACACTGCGTGCTGTAAACCAATTTGATTGATTCAACGCTCTTCTCAGAGGAGCAGGGCAGTTCCTCAAGAGGAAGATTCCGCAGCCTGATCCGGAGTGAGATCCAGAGCGTGTCCTTGACTCACCAGTGCTCAGGGAGGTCCCTCAAGGTGCCATAGCTGTGCCACCTCACGCTCCTGGGTACTCGACCTCAACGCCACCAGCTGTGGAGACCTGTCCCAAACCCTCCCTGTTAATCTGTCGCAGCGCAGGGGGTGACACCGTGCGGATAGAGCCGGGCACAGAGGGACGGGGATGCTCCGGCTGGGTGGCACTCACCCAGGGGCGACACCAGCCCTGCAGGGCCGGGCCTGTGCCACACACAGCCCCTG
>VZTA01023790.1:3931-94493 GCA_013398855.1 Mohoua ochrocephala | reverse complement strand
GAGGAATTACCGGGGCGTTACCGGGACCTTACCGGGGCTGCGGGCAGGGATAACGTGCCCGTTGTGCGGACGGGGCGGGAGCCTCACCGGTACCTCGGCGCTGCATGGGAGGGGGTGTGTGCATCGCCGGGGTGGTGGTGAGGGGGTACCGGGCCGGCCGTGACCCTGCCCCGGTGTCCCGCAGGGCTGAGCACGGAGAAGGCCGTCGCCTTCAGCCGGCGGCTGCGGGCCGAGCCGCAGTTCCTGCTGGCCCAGAACGTGGCGACATGCAACGACCCGCTGGAGGTGTGCCTGCAGCGGCAGGTGGTGCAGGACACCGTGCAGGTGTTCCAGCACGCCGTGCCCGCCGAGGGCAAGCCCGTCACCAACCAGAAGAACTCCGGTAAGGGCGGCCGGGGGCGGGGGCGGCGTTTGGGGTCTGACTCCCAACACTGATTGTTCTCCTGGGAACGGCCGCTGCTCCAGAGCCCTTTGTCCGGGCTTCGGAGCAAAGTTGAATTCCTGCAGCATCCTCCTGAGTTAATAACACACTTCAGACTTGCAGCGTTTGCCTCTTTTCCCTTCTGCATGGTGTAATTGTGATATGTGCTTGCAGTAAAAGATTTGAGAACTCCTTCAGAGCTTTTTGGTGTTGTAGAACCCCAGCCAAAGGCTCGAGGCAGAACTGTGTCATGAATCTCGTGGTAAAAGAAATTGTTGTGCAGCTCTTGAGCACAGGCGTTCCAGTTTAATTCGTGTTCCTTTGATCTCTCAGGGAGATGCTGGATCTTTTCCTGCCTCAACGCAATGCGTCTTCCTTTCATGAAGAAATACAACATTGAAGAGTTTGAGTTCAGCCAGTCCTATCTCTTTTTCTGGGATAAGGTACAGTCATGCAGGTTGTTGTAGGATTGCTTATGCAATCAGGTGTTAGTGTTGGGACAGAACTTCTTCTAGGCTGGATGGTTTTAACATGTATGAGAAGAAACTTCAGAAGTTCTTTAAAAATGTGTTTTAAATGCAGGTGGTCGAGCAAAGTGGGGCTTTCAGCTTGAGAAGAAAGTTGTCAAGGTGTTGATGTTCTGGAATAGTAAAAGTCTTTTTTTTATCCCCAAGAGTTCTGTCTATTTCAGAAGTTACTTGTTGGAGGCTCAGGGAGAACATGAGTGTAGCTCTGAGGTTTCAGCTGTGCTTGTGACCTGATGGGTGAGCTGTGTGCCTGCTTTTCCCCCTAAGGGAAATCGAGCAAATCTTGTACTAGTTTGGGCCAGGCTTCGTTGCATAACTTCTGCTTCACGTTTCCTGTTCCCCTACCCTCGAGCTCTGTGCTAACTCACTCCTAAGTACTTGGTCTGTAACAAAGACTTTTATAGCGTAGCCCCTGGAATGCTAGAGGGGAAAACGAGGACTTCATTGGATGAGCAGAAAAAGTGGCTTCGTCTGTTCTGTCCTTGCAAAGAACTGAACACTCAGCAATTCATTAATGCATCATATGTCAGACTTAAAAGGGGTTTTTTTTTTGATCTGTGTGTTTCAGGTGGAGCGTTGTTACTACTTTTTAAATGCCTTTGTGGAAACAGCTCAGAAGAAGGAGCCGGTGGAAGGAAGACTGGTGCAGTTCCTGCTCTCCAACCCCACGAATGATGGTGGACAGTGGGATATGCTGGTTAACATTATTGGTGAGAGAACTGGTCACGAGGAGCCCTTCCTGAAACTGCAGCCTGGTTGGAGAAATGGGGAATGGAATAGAATAAGAAATGGAGTTTGAGACCTGGGAATTGGCTAAGGCCCATGATGCCATTAACCACTGTATTTTATTTTTTAATCAAAGACTTTTTTTTGGGGCCATATTATAAATATTAGGCTTAAATCTTGTCAGGTATCACTTTTGCATATTGCTGTTGATGATGCTGAAAAGCTCAGAAGATGAATGGATAATTAGATAGCCCTGACTTTCCATTTCATAAAAAGGTTCAATCCCCTTTTCCTCCAGTCATCAACTCAACCTCATTTCTTTATATCCCTGTACACAATCTTTAGGGCACATGGTAAGGAAAAAGTCACTGCTACACCTGGGTGTGTCTACAAAGCAGGAGCAAAAACTACTTGGAATTGCAGCCTGAAGTTGGTATAAAGATCAGTGAGAGGGAATTGATGTGGAATGTGGCAGTGCTGGTCTTACAAAGCTCCAGCAGAAACGGGGATCCTACGCTGCTGGAGAGGCTTAATTACAGCAGCACTTGCTTTCATTTGTGTTGTGAAACAATGTGACACCTTTGTAAATCAACAAGCCAATAATACAAATTTAGAATCACAAAAGGAATTTGTTTCTTTGAAGCCTGGAGGTTCCTTTTTTTCCCTCATCCCATTGCTATAAATACTTAATCAGGGCAGAGATTTTGGCTGCTGCTGTTACATCCAGAGCCTTGCATGGTGAGATCTGTGAGTGGTACTGTCATGTAGGAAGCCATTGAGCTGCTGCTGGTGTTTTATAAATGTTGAGGAGGAAAGGAGACTGGGAAGTCAATTTCAACCTTAGATAAACTACATGGAGTGATTCATAGGAGGCCCAGTTCTTTAGAAGGTATTTCAGGAGATTAATTTTAAAGTAATCAAGTTGTTTTTTTTTTTCCTGGTGAACAGGACTTCCTAAAGCACTAATTAATTCAGAACTTTGAAGTGTTGAGTTAAATGATCCTGAGCAGGTCAGGGATTCCACGTTCTGGGATCCCTGTGGAATGCAGATCAGAGGTCAAGATTCAGTCACAAATTAAAATGTAAACTTTGGGTACTTGTAACTTTTAAATAAGAGTCTTTCCCTTATAATCTCTGCACAAACCCAAACTCTCTTTATCTTTCACGTGGGTGTAAGCAGAAGTAGGAGCATCTATTGTGTGAAAAAGCCAATTGTTAACCTGTAGTTTTCTTTCTTTTAGAAAAGTATGGTGTTGTCCCCAAGAAATACTTCCCAGAGTCTCATACCACAGAGGCTACTAGAAGGATGAATGAGATCTTGAATCATAAGGTAAAATTGATTTAGATGATATAACTTAGGGGAGGGGATGGGAATGAACCTGCTCCAAATGTTCCTAACCACCTGATCCTCATTGACCAAAGTGTTAAGTGCATCCCAGCAACTGAAATTTATTTACAAGCAGCCTAAATTCTCAGCAAAGTCTGATGTTAATCTTGAAACATGGAGCAGGAAGGTGAGATCATGGGAGATGTCCATTGTCAGGCTTCAGTAGCTGGAAAGTACCTCTTGTGGTTTTAGTAGCAGTTATTCCTAATCCTCAGATTTCCAAGGAAGGTAATTCTTGACATGTGGCTGCTTAAATCTGCTTCTGCAAAACCAGCACATGGTGTCTAGGTGTCTTTTTTTCCACCCTTTCAGCATCTCATCTCCCTGTGTGCCAAGGTTTCTAGAGATGACTGCCAAATTTGGTGAAAGAGGTGGAGAAAAAAATGTATTTTAAAAACACTGCATGTTAAAAATCAGCTTTCAGTATAGAAGTGCACAGCTTTGTCTGAAGGAAGGTGTTAACTCACTCCCTGAACTGCAGAAAGGAATTAGCCTGGGGAGATGCTGGTGTAGGTAGCTAGATGAAAAAAGGCAATTAAAACATTTTTTACAGTTTGCTGTATTTTTTCCAGTTCATGTGCTGCATACTCAGGGAAAACTGCCTGCTGAAATCCACATAAAAAATGCAAAAATATGTGGTGGAATGAGCTTGGACATATTAAATGTTGTTAATGTTGTTCTAGTCCTGAGCATGGCAAAGCAGCTGGTCCTGAGGGAGCCCCGTCACCGTTCCTGGCCTTATGGATGGTGACACTAATGGGAAGCTCGTGCTGCTCTGACTGCAGCTGTGCATGCAGTGGGGAAATGCCCCTTTCTTTTCATCAGCCAGGAGATCAAGTATGCAGTAGAACTGCAAAATAAATGTGACAGCATGAAGGAAGTGTGTTCTGTGAGTCACAGAGGTGCTGGTGTGCGTGGATGTTGTGGCATCGCTTATGGGACTGAGAGAAATCAAGCCTTAAGAGCTCAATGGCTGCAAGCCTCACATCAGTGGATGGAAATGGGAATTGAATTGTGACTATTTGTTAATTTTTTGGTGATATTTTACTTTAACAGCATTCAATTATCTTGCTGGTTTTTAATGGATCAATCTCTAACGAAGCTTCTAAAAGGTATTTTCATTTTGAAAACGAGGTATGAAGAGTTAAACGGGTGTTTGAAACAACCAGATAGGAGGTCCTGAAACTGATGAGGTGACACCTTTCATACCCTTTGTAACAAAGTGACTTTCTCTTTAAACAGATGAGAGAATACTGTTTGAGGCTAAGAAATATGGTGGAAAGTGGAGGAAGCAAAGGAGAACTTTGTGCTGCCATGGACATGATGATAGAAGAGGTAAATAATAAACTGGTGTGACGTGAATCTTGGAACACAGGGCTGGAATGGATGAGATTTCTTACTTTTGTTCTGTAGCTATTGGATCAGCCAGAACAAGTGCCTCTTGTTGCTTAACAAAGTGTGCTTGGAGCTGTTCAAATGAATTTCTTTTGCAGTGGTTGCTTACCTCATTCTGAGCTCTTCTAATCCTTCCAGACAAATATTTGGAATCCATAGATTTCAGAATGACGATATTTTACAGACCTCTGCCCCTTGCTGTAGGAAAAGCAGCATTTTGTCTCTTGAGAGATCAAAACAGTGGCCTGTCAGGCTCTTATAAATAACAGAAAAGGCTGAAATTTGCATCCTGGTGGCTTTGAATGCAAATCCTGCAGCATAAGTGTTGTGCAAGGATTCCCCACAAGAGAGCAGAAAAGAACCACAAAAGGGAGGTGTCTGCACAAGGCTGAGCCCAGCTGAGGTCTGATCCTGGAGGGCAGCAGAGGAATGAATTGCAGCACGGTTTTGGCTGTGAATTGACTCCATCAGTGTGTCTGTAGTGCCTGAACCTCCTCCTCCTTGCACAAACCCACATCATTTTTCTCATTCTGTGCTGCTCATACTTGATTCTTAAACTGTCAAAAATAACTGAAACTTGAGGCTGTTTTAGTGTGACTGAGTGCATGCACTTTAAAAAAAATATGTTTTTAATTTATTTCTCAAACATACAATGCCAAGTGGCCCAGTGGTTAAATGTATGTCTTTAGATGAGTCAAGAAACCAAATGTTTTGGTGGTGTGTGTTAGTTTTTTCTGCAATCCAGTGAACATCACTGTTAGGCAGAACCTACCCTGGGCTATCTCTGTAACGTTTTAGGCAGCTCCATATTGATTAATGTGTTGGTTTGGGTTTTGGAAATTCACCTTTGCACTTCATGTAAAATTCTGTAGCTGCTTTTTATCTAATTTTAAGGTTAAGTTAAAAGAAAAAACCTGATTTGTGTTCCTTGTGTTTCATCAAAACTGTTGTGAAATTTCACACTTTAGGAATGCTGTGCTTTGAGCCTACCCCAGAATGTTGCCAGTCAGCACTTAGTTCAGAGGTGAATTAATGTAACTTACATGCTGTGTGTGTCCAAAAGCCCTTGGGGGACTCTACAACAGACATCAAAAGCTTCCTAGAGATGGTCATTCTTAGGGCAGGGACACACAGTTCACTGCTAAATGTTTCTTCATTTATGTAGAGCCTCTTGCCCTCTGACAAGAGATCCTGGAACTGGCATTAAATGATTGCAGTTTGTCTGTTCTGTATAAGGCTGTGCTTAATTCTCTGATGTGAACACTGCATTTCCTCCTGCAGCAGTAAGGGTGGTTTGCATGTGTTTAGATGTGTGTAAGTGGTACCTCCTCTGTATTTTCGTGGCAAAGCAGAGCTCGGTTTTGTTCTGGGAGGTTCTATTTGCATAGCAAATCTTGGTTCGCTCCTGCTGGGAGCAGCACTCGAGCTGAAATGGGGTGGTTGTCCTGGAACACAGGATTAAATATTCACTCCAGAACTGTATAAACATTCTTATCAAACCAGTGCACAGCAGGTCAGAAGTTGCAATCAGTGCCGTTCACGCGGTAGGATTTTTCTTCCTTTGCTGTTCTCCTTTGTAGACTCTTCCTTATCAGGAGTGTCCTCCTTTTCCCTTCCTCATTCATGTTGGGGTTTAGCACAAGCCACTATATCTTTGCCTTATCTTGGTTCTAGTTGTCACTAGGGCAATGTAAGTCACCTTTTAGTTTAAATATGCTTATTTTATTTATTGATAGAGGAAGCTCGTGAGATACGAAGAGAGGGCCTATGTTGGGTGTGGTGGCAAAACAATTGAGGGAGGCCATTCCAGGCTCCAGTGCCTCTGTTCACTGGAGACTTCTGACTCCATCATTTTCCTTCCTCTGGCTGGAGCCCATTTGGTTGCTGCTCTCCTTTTAGGCATTTTTCTTGCTTATTTTGTGTTCACGGCCTCATCTCTCAGCGCTTGCGGTTATCTGAGGTAATGTGGGTGTAGCCACAGCAAATGGTACCTTTTGTGCAGTCTGTGCAAAATTAAATATTTATAGTAGTTCAGGGGTTTACATTTGCTCTTTACCATATTTATTGAGAAATGTGTGAGTTCCTGCAGCAGAAGCCTTATGCCCACACACTCGTTTCAACCTGTAATTAATCTTTTCGCTTGTTTTCTAAAATTGCTTGGAGCAAGAACACCTTTATTTAGCAGGAGCGTTGCACTCCTTTTGCTGTCAGCACAAAGAGCACATTAACATAAAGCCAGTTCTTATGGAACCTTAGGATCAGCTCCAGAAAGAGTTAAATCAGCTTTGGGAGAGGTATTGTGTCTGCTCTGCTCTGTAAGTGTGAAGACTGCCAGGCTGGGAAAGCTGGCACAGACCACAGGAGCTGGATCCCACTGCGGAAGGTGCAGCTGAGATTTGATTCCCTCTCCTCTTATTTTAAATAACCCGATGGTTCCTCGCAAGGAGGAGACTTGTCTTGTGCTCAACACGTGGACAGAGCTGAAGATCAGTGTCAGCTGAAATAAAACAGATTCAAACCTGTTTAACTGTGATTAAATTCTCTGTTCCCAGAGCACCTGTGGCAGGTCCTGCTCAGTCTCTCTAAAGACACTCATGTGGTTACACTGCCAGTGTTGGCACATTTTCTGATAAGCCCTGTGAGAAAGTACAGTAGTGGTTCTGAAGTGCAGTTTTATATTCTGATTTACAGGGAGGCTGATGACTTGAAATCTGGTCAACTTTTTGTGCTAAAAATCCAAAGATAGCTGCCAGCTGCAAAGGATGTCACAGGCAGGGAGCTGGAATTGAATTGCATAGCCTGCCAGCTCATCCCTAAACAGAGATGTTGTTAAATGTATTAAAACAGATGAGGAGATTATTCTGGGCTTTTAAAAAGAAGCGAAGGCCCATCTTTGAAATCCAAATGAACATTACAGTAAAAAAGGAATTAGCACAGGGGAAACACTGGGATAAAATGCCCACGTTAAAAGGTCTGGTTTGTCTCTGCGTGGGGCAAACCACCTGGTGGAACAGGTGATGCTGAATGCTCGAGCCTTTCTAGAATCAATTTGATAAAGTTTCTCTTGCAGTGTTGGAGGAGCTTCAGAATTACTTAGGAAATGTTGTAATGAGGGTGGGAAGCGTCCTGGTTTTTTCTTTGGGCTGCTGCATTCCTAGAATAACCTGGAATTTGTAAGCTGCTGTTTTGCCTGGTGGTTTACGTGAGAACATGGAGTGTGAGGGTGGAGAGAGAAGCTCTGTTGATTTTCCTGAGGCCTTTCAGATTGGTTTTGAACTGCTGAAACACCCAGATTTCAAGAGCTGAATGCAGACAGTTGATGTGTGTGTTTATTCATGTGTTCAAAGGTGCCCGTTAAGATCCCATTTCTCCAGCTGATTCTCACATGGAGAAATCCATCTTCCAGTGGCATTGCTGTGGTAGGAGAGGCACACCTGCATGTTCCAGCAGGCTCACAGCTGTTTGCTTCTCTGGGCAGGTATTCAGAATAGTGAGCACTTGCCTGGGCAGCCCTCCGGAGACTTTCTGCTGGGAGTTCCGGGATAAGGAGAAGAACTACCACAAATACGGCCCCATGACCCCGGTGCAGTTCTACAACGAGCATGTGAAGCCTTACTTCAACATGGAGGACAAGGTTGGGGATGCTGAAAACTTTCCAAGACCTTTTTTTTTGCTGCTAAACCACTTATTTTCCACTGTTGCCAGTGTCTGTCCCCCCTGTAGCTGCAGCACATGGGATGGGCACTGCTTGCCCAAGTCAGGGATGGCCCTGTGTTTGTTCTCCCTGTTTGTGCTCTACCCTTCAATTATCTGGGATCTCGTGTTGCAGTCCACAATGGTTTTGTAATGATAAAATATGCAATGATCTAATCAGTTGCAATATGTCATAAGGCAGACATTAGAGAAGGAATAACATGCAGAGCTGCTCTGCCACAGTTACGAGGTGAACTTGTGAAACAAAACAAAACCCCAACAAACACAACCTTAAAAAACCTCTTATTTCAGCCAAGTGGCTTGTTTGCTAATGGGGCAGACAGCTGGCTGAGAGAAAAGCCATTCCCTGAAATCCTCCTAGATTCACTCCTCAAAGATTTCAGTTACGTTGCACCTTATTTTACGACATCTTGTTTTTTGGCAGATTTGTCTAGTGAACGATCCTCGACCCCAGAATCCCTACAACAGGCTCTACACAGTGGAGTACCTGGGCAACATGGCTGGAGGGAGGAAAACTCTCTACAACAACCAGCCCGTGGAGGTCTTGAAGAAATTGGCTGCAGCATCTATTAAGGATGGCGAGGTGGGTTTGGTTTCTCTTCGTGGATGGCACAGTGCAGCCCACGCCGTGTGAAATTCCTGGGATTTGGCCCAGACGTGAGCCTTCCTTCTCTTTGCAGGCTGTGTGGTTTGGCTGTGACGTGGCAAAGCACTTCTATGGCAAGCTGGGAATCAATGACCTGAATATGTGAGTAGAGACTCAAACCAGAATGTCATTTGGGATACTCAGTGAGGACACAAACAGTTCTTCAGCTGCTTAAGGAACTGATTTATACACACTTTGGATTATGTACCCCAAAAGAGTATATTTAAGTAATTCAGCAGCAGCAGAATTTTTTTTTTTACTTGTTAGTTTAATCTGAATCCTTTAAAGATGCATTATGAGTAGTTTTTAAATATTCTTACTTATTTAAGTGTCTAATATATGGTGAGGGAAACTCCTAAAGGGATCAGTTTTTGCATTTATTCTGACATTAAAAGTGGTTGAACTCGTATGCCTGTGCACTGTCCTGGCACAGGGCAGTCTCCTGATTCCCTGACTTAGTCAGAACTCTCCCTGCATCCTTTCTCACGTGGCTCATTTGTCTTTCTGCTAGATTTAATCATGAGCTGGTGTTTGGTGTCTCCATCAAGAACATGAACAAAGCAGAACGCCTGATCTTTGGAGAATCCCTGATGACCCATGCCATGGTCCTGACGGCTGTCACTGAGAAGGTAGAGTCTCCTTCCTGGAGTTCTGATGCTGGCAGGGATGTGTTGGAATATCCTGGCAGCTTCTTTGTGTCCTGGGCTCACTCACACTTTGCCACAACCCCCTGGTGCACAAGGCCTGGTTGTTTATTCCCTTTGTGTTGTTTGTGTCTGAGTGTTCAGAACTATAAACATTTCACAAGGAGGGAAGAATTTTAGATGTGTCAAAGGACTTCTTTCCTTTTACCCACAAACTTTCATTGGACGACCACTGCATGGTTAGTCCAGTCTGGTTTAGAGGCTGAAGCTCCTGTTTAAATGCTGGCAGGAGGCACTTTGCAGCAGGGTTAACCTCCTGCAGCTCCCTGGCATGTGATCCCTCTGACCTCTCATTAGGGAAGGGAAATGGTGTCCAGCATAGCTCTGTGGCAAACAGCAGGCCGAGATGAATCCACAACTGGATCTGCTCCTGGCACCATAACAAAGCACATAATGATGTAAAAAGAACCATGTGAAAACTTACAACTCGGGGTTATCTGCAAAGTTGATGTTTCCATTTATTTCCAGAAGTTGTCATTATTAAAAGTTTCTTTGAAGTGATCTCTTCCTGTCCAGCTTGACCTTGGCTTGAGCAATAACAGCTTGCACAGCACTGAACAAGTTTGCCTGAGCTGTGGAGTTTTGAGACTTGAGATGGAACTGCTGAGTCATAAGAATGTTCCAAGTTACTTTTTACAACTCAATATAATTTTTTCCTGTTTTCTGCATTCTGAGCTCTTAATGCTTCCATTGTGTATTGGATGGCACGAACACTTCTCTAAATATCTCACTGAAAAACAAGGAAAAACTTTGTAGTTGGTACTTCTTAAAAACCTTAATCTGAAGGGGTTTTGAGAAACTGAGTTGTAAAATGCAATATTTTGGATTTACTTACTTTTTTTATAAAAAGGCTTTGAAGATTTAAAAAAAATCATATTAGAATTTTACAATGTCAAAAATTGATGTGGATTAAATGCACCTTTTGGTTAGAAAGTTACTGTACATGAATGTGTTCCTCCCAATTTCTCTCTGAGAGCATCCAGAGTTGACATCCTTGGTCTGGGAGCTCTCAAGTGTCTCATCTTAAGGACTGTTCTCTCTTTTCAAGGGAGAATAGAAGCATTTCCATTTCCAAATAAATCTTGATTGCAGGCTTTCTTCTTGACGATATTTCCTCATATTTTATCTAAAATGAGTATTTTAGAAAAAGGCATTTCTCCAGCCATTAGCAAGAAACCACTGGGACTGTCAGGAGTGGAGCTCTGTGTTTTCCTGGTGCTGGATTTGGGTGTGGAAGGGGTTGGCTGCTCAGATGTGGCCTCTCCTTCACCACTGAATGTCATGGGCTTGTTTTGTCACAGGATGGGCAAGAAGATGCATTTGAAAAATGGAGAGTGGAAAACTCCTGGGGCGAAGACCGTGGCAATAAAGGTAAATTTATAGTCATGGGAACAGAGAGCTGAATGTTTGGAAATAAGGATGTGGAAGGGACAATCCAATAACCAAACTGGTTTGACTGTGGAAGGCATGGGAAGATACCAATAGACTTTATCAAAAGCTCTTTTTTTTTCAAAGTTCAATCCCTTCATTATCAATTTTTGTTAAGGTTGTTCAGTTTATTGCAGGGAAGCTGCTGATACTCTTAAGCCTTGATATCAGTTTGCTGTTGATGCCAAGCAAATTCCCAGCCATTATCCCTGCCAAAAACCCCAGCAGCTGTAGGAGTCTGCAGCTGCTGTGACAGGCACTGGGACACAAAATCCAGTCCTTGCTGTGCTGCTGCTCGTGCTGGGGGTTCTCCAGGAACTTGTGTTCCTGTTGCTGCTGTCCCAGCTGCCCTGTTGGGACACTTTGGGAAGGCTCTGAGGGCTGTGCCAGGGCCCTGTGCCAGCCTGGCGTGGCACCTGGCAGGAGCGCGGCCACAACCCTGAGTCACCGCTCGGAGCTGGTTTAGGAGATTGCTTCCAGTTGCTTCCCTGCTCATGGGAACTGGGAATGACCACAGGGTGTTTCTCTGCTGGTCTGAGGGGCAGCTCTGAGCTCCCCAGCCCTTGGTGAGTGGGGCTGGTGGTGTCAGAGCATCCCTGCTTTGCCCTGCCAAGGTCAGGCAGCTTTTCCTACATGGAGTGGAGGGGAACTCCAGGATTTTTGTCATCTCCTAAGTGAGACAGGCCGGATGTGGGCTCAGCTGTGGCACAGCCTCAGTGGTGAGTGTGCCAGGCCAGACTCTGTCCCCCAGGGAATAACAGTCATTGCTGGCCACGTTTTTCTGCTACGTGTTAATCCCAAATGTTGTGCTCGTAAGATTTGGTGTGGCAGAACTTTCCCAGGATGTCTTGGTTTTCTTCTGGGAATAGACTATTTTTGGAGAACTCTGTTTTAGGATGTGGTCTTATTTAAAAGCTTTTTGGTAACATGAACAACTCGGAGGAAAACATAGAATATTCTTGGAAAAGTGTCTTAATTTATGTTGTGGCCTCTTGGTCTTGCAGTTGTTTCTGTTCTGAGTTAACTGTATCCATTCGCAGGAAAGTATTCCAATAAAAATCTTCAGTCTTGACAAAACAACAAAACTGTTGATGTTCAGCCTTCAAGGCTCAGCAATATGACAGTAGTAAAATGATTTTTGGAATGTTGGATGAAGTAAAGGAGCCAAATCAATGCTGAGGGAACATCAAGAGCACAGGGCAGCAGCTGAACCCTGACACTGCTGCAAGCGGTGCCTTTGGGCTGGGACTGAGCTGTGGCACTTCTGTGCTGCAGCATCCAAATGCACACTCACTTCTCAAGTTGAACTCAAGAATGAGTTCTAGAGCCATGTGAGAGGAGCTGGTTGTTCCTCTGAAGTAAAATAAGACCCCCAGAGTGATTTGAATAAACCCTGCCCTACCTTGTCCCCGTGGCATTTGTGTGGACTGTGCAGGGTGAGTCACTGTTCCTTATCTGCTGTGTACCAGGGGACATCACGGGTCTCTGGGAAGTCTTGCTCCCTGACTATACTTTGTTTTGCTCAGGGAGTTGCCTGGAAAAGTGCCTTGACAGAAAATCCCATCAGAAGTAGGAAGCTTGACTCTATTTCAGACTGCTTTTTTTTTCAGGGAGGTGAATCCCTGAATGATTTTCTTGGGTATGACCAAGCAAGCTGCTCTGGAGCAAAAGGCAATTGGACATGTCCTCCAGGGCTCCTTCCAAACACTAGAAGAGGTAACTGAGAGTCACAGAATCATTTAGGTTGGAAAAGCCCTTTTAAGGTCCAAAAGAGTCCAACTGTTCACCCAGCACTGCCAAGTCCCCACTGAACCATGTCCCCAAATGTCACATCTACACATCATTTAAATCCCTTCAGGGACTGTGACTCAACTTGATGGGGTTTTTTCTCCTTCCTGCCCTGATTTTTCACTCTTCAGTATCCAGGAGTAGCTGGTGTAGGAGGGTGAGGACTCAGAGTTTGTCTGAGCTGTCTTGCTGTGCCACTGAGTCTGTGTCTCACTGTGATAAGAGTTAAGATTTTTATCTTATCTGCCTCGTTAAGGAATTGGGAAGCTGTGCTTGGCTAAGTCCAGCACAAGAAACCAGAGTCCACATCAGTGAAGAGTCAGCCAAGAATGATGCTAAACTTGGCACATCCCAGCTGAGGCCCAGTTGGGTGTGGGGAATAGGAGTAAGCCCCAACTCCCAGGATTTCTTGGACAGGGTGATCAAGAGTCCAGCCTGTAACAAAACACCAGGGACTGGACTTGAGGCACTAAACAGCGAGCAAACAAATGACTTTTTTGGGGTGGAAAGAACGGTGTGTTTTCATGTGGGGTTCCCTGTTGTTCCAAGTACAGTTCAAGGTGCCAGGTGCCACCTGTTTCCCCTGACTGGAATGGTGCAAGACTGGAAAGATTTGGGACTCCTGGTTCGGGAATTACGGGATGGAGTGAGTTACACGTTCACACTCCAGAGCGGGCAGGACTGAAATCTTGTGGTAGTGCTTGTCCTGGAGAAAGGGAACCCCTGCGAACCAGCCCAGCTTTGCCTCTCCTAAATATTTAGTAATTACATTTCTATCTGTTGTTTAAGTGTTTCTGGAACCCTGTGTGTTTTTGCTCAAGGAACGAACACAGCTGCTGACAAACATTGCTTGTTTTCTGAGGTAAAAAAGTCACTTCCCAGTCAATATTTCCTTTCTGGTTTATTGGCACTTTTTCAGCCACACAGGCAATTTTAATTATTCTGAGTACTCCTTTGTTCTGGAGACACACAGGACATTATTACCTAACTTTGAACCCAGCTTATCCCATCGGATATCTTTTTTTAAAAGCAAGGAAGAGGGGAATACTAAATCACGCTGTGGAGAGGGGTCCATCTGCTTGTTTTGGCATGAGAAGAGCTTTCTTAGGTTACATCTCCAGCTAGAAGTCAGCTCCCTTTGGGCTTTTCATGTCTTGTATTGGCTGTTGCTCCCCTGCAAGAAGGCATTTCAGGGATTTAACTGCAGGCACCCGGAGTCTGTCTGTGCATCTCTCATCCCAAAAGTGCCCTGAGACAGAGGCACCGTTCATTTGCTCTCTCCAAGAGTTACAGCACAAGCACAGTGTGCCTTCTCCAGGGCTCTTTGGGGACGTTCAGGGGCTTTCCAGGTGTCTGTAGGATGTGTGTGTAGGGGTCTGCACTGCCCAGGCCTCCCCAGAGAGTGACCTGAGTTATTTGCATGTTCTGGAGTCGTGCTCGGCGCTTCCTCCTCGCTCAGACGCCGCGATCCCAATCGGCTCCGAGGGACAGGATGTCAGAGGCAGAGTTCATTAATCCTCTCAGGGTGCAATTACTTGTTGGCTCTTGGGAGTGAGAGGTTTTTGTGTGTCCCAAGAACTCATATCCTGAAGAGAGGATAATCAAGGCAGCTCCCTTTGGCAGTGTTTCCAAAATGGCTTCTAGCTCAGGTTACAGTTGATAGGGGTTTTAATTTATGGGATTATCTGATCTCTTGCTTTAGAAACAAGATGGTGGAGATAGATGCATTTATTGTCCATATTCTTTGGACATTTTCTTGTTTCATTTGATTGTGTGATGATACTGTATAAGGACACGAGGAACTTTATTACATAAAGCCTTCTCATCTGTCTGCTAAATGCTTCCTTTCTCCCAGCCACTCTTACTCCCAGTTCACCTGGAATAGCTCGTTTCCAATGGCAGCTCTCTGCTAAAACCTCTGAAGTGATTTCCCTCACTCCCTGTTCAAAGGGTGTTCACTGTCATTTTCATATTAAGGGAGAAAAGTAAGATTTGGTTCAGCCTAAGTGTGATTTAAATGGCTTTGAGGAAAGCAGTGGCTGCCTCTTACTGCAAAAACTAAACCCAGAAAGTTTTCTTAGAACAGATTGATACTCACCTGGGAAATTCTAAAGCTTCATATAGATTCAAATAATTTTACATTCTGCCTTAAATGCCTTGAAGGCTTTGTAATTCCCTTGAGTATTCCCAATGCTCATTTTAACAGAGGTTATCATAATAATCATAATAAATTATGATATTCTGGGTCTTGTTTTTCCTCGTGGGCTTCTCGCTTGACCTTTCAGTGCACACAAAGTACATCCTGTCTGTTAACTTCCTCCAGATACTTTTCTGTGTGTTCTGAGAGATAACCAGGCCCTGTTTAATGCATCATCCACAGGTGAGACTTGTCTGTGGCTGCTCTTCTGCAGTGGCTCAGTGCTGTGATGCTCTGTGTCCCCCCCAGGTTACCTGATCATGACGGACGATTGGTTCTCCGAGTACGTGTACGAGGTGGTGGTGGACAAGAAGCACGTGCCCGAGGAGATCCTGGCCGTGATGCAGCAGGAGCCGATTGTTCTGCCAGCCTGGGACCCCATGGGGGCTTTGGCCAAGTGAAGCACAGAGCATTTTGCCTCCTCATGGTCATCAGAAGTAGCTGCAATAGAGAATTCCAGTGGTCGGAAGCCATAGCCAAACGATAACGTGACCGAGCCCTCGGCCTGGTCCCTCTATTCCTGAAATGTAAGTTAAGGATCCTTGGGAAATAGCGCTTTACTGATCCAAGCTCCCAGACAGGCTGCTCCAAAACTCAAAAGGGAAAAGGGGAAAAAAAAAAAAAAAACCATCAGAATGATAAGTGCTGTCAATGGCAGTTTGATTTTACCCTACATTTTTAATGCGAATCAGCGTAGTAACGTAGTAAAATTATTTTGAACGGTGTTTTCCCTAGAAAAAATGGGCATTAAAGGCCCTTTAGAATTAATAGTTAGGTGATAGTTAGAGCAAACATATTGAGATAATTAACCAATTATGGTCTGACTTGTCCTATGAAAGAACTCCCCGAAAATATTTTATATATTTACATTTTTAGTTTTGCTGAAGTTTTGGAGGGGACATATGAATTGAAACGGCTAAAAATGACCTTTAGAAAATTTTCTCTTTCAGCAGAATCAGGGAAGGGGAACGGTTTCCTTGAGGTATCCAGTTCCACTTGGTTTTATTCTTCCATTATTGAGCTGGGACTGGATAACCCCCCCAAGGGCCAGTGCTATGTCTGTGTGCACAGGAGCGCTATTTTTCAGTTACTTTAGCAAGAACAACCATAAATATGTTCACAGGTGGAGTTAGTGTCATGCTCAACAGAAAAACCAACATTTTAATTGCTGCATTTTATTTGGTTGTTTTAAAAAACAAGATGGTGCTATGAAGCTTTTGAATAAACACTTTCTAAAGTGACTGGGGCAGTTCTGGTTTCTTTTTTTAAAAGAGGTGCGTGGAGCTGACGGAATGGGAAGGTGTTGGTGACCTGCAATGAGGGTGTGGCACCTCCATCACAGGCCTTCAACAACGGGTTACAGAGGTGGCACTGGGGGAGCTGATCCCCCTTTGGGCAGGGGGATGGACCAGGTGGTCCTCCAGGGACCCTTCTGGGGTCTCATGCAGTCTCCACTTCATGCTGTCACTCGAATGAAGGCAGGCAAACAGTTCTTGTACTCCCTGGTGGCTCTGACGTGGAGCCAGATCCCTTGGAAAGCTGTGCTGTGCACAATATTTTCTTTATGACTAATTCATGTGTTGTTTTGGGGGCTTTTTCCTCTCCCAAAAGGTCAGTAATTTTAGTCCTTCAAGATCTTTCTACTTATGACTTTAACACCAGTTCTTCTGTTTCCTCTGTGCTATCTGAGCGTGATGGCAGCCAAGGAGAATTAACTTCTTCTCTAGAGTTTAACAGACATTTTTGTTGCTGGTGGTAGCACTGATGAGGATTGAGCTTGATAAACTCAAAATTGATTCCAAGCCAGTTTTTGTTCGTTTCAGTATTTTAAAGTATTGTCCAGCCTGTGCTTATCTCCCCAGCTCTTGCCCAGATATTTCCCTGTGCACTTTATACAATAGCCTTGTGGTTTTTTTCCTTTCCTTCAAATAAGCACAGAAAATCCACATGGCTGAAACACGTTATAGGGAATGAAGCCAATCTGGCAGCAACACTTCTGCCTTTATGCCCTGCAATTTTATAAAGTTCTTTCCAAGGTGGAATTGGGAAGGGAAGGGGGAATGCAGATGCCAGGGTGAGAGCTGTGGTTTTTCCACTGTGAGGACTCTGAGGGCAGTTGAACAAAGTGTTCTGAGGTTTGTGCTGGTGCCACCGAGTCAAGGATATTCCTCTGCCCGTGGGAGAACAGCCATGGAAACATTGGTAAGGACTGGTACCTGCAGGCTCCTGTTATCCATAAACCAGACCCTCACACCTTCCAGGTAGGTGGGGGTTGTTTTTAACTTGTAGTTTGAAATGTGGGTAAAATCTGGATAAAATTATTCCCCATGAACAGCTCCTGCTGATGGGACTTTTACTGGGTCACTCTGCCCTTTTGTCCCGAGGGAAAACTCACTGATGAGATCAGCAGCCCTCAGATAAGGCTGGAGACAGCTGAGTGATGATTGAGCTGCCCTGTGCTCCCTCCTGAGCCCGAGGAAGTTCTCAGGGTCCTGTGCAGCACAAGAAGGCACAGCTGGATCCAAGGAGAGCCTCAGTCTCTTCCCAGGTGTGTGGGAGAGCGTTCACGGCCAGGGATTGTTCCCAGTGAATTGTTCCAGCACTTCTCCAGAGTGTGTGATGGAGGAACGGGCCACTTAACCCCTGTCAGTTCACAGGAAATGGTTCAGAGAGGATAAAAAATTAAACTCTTTCCAAGGGATGGAATGGAAATAATGTGGGAATAAGCCTGGCTTGCTGCAGGTTGTCACTCAGCAAAGAAAGCTCCGTGTCTTATGAACTGTAAATCCAGACTACTGAATAATTAACATTCAACTGCTAAAAAGATACTTTGGTTAGAATAAAAAAATGATTTGTGCCCACTGTATTTCAGTGTTGATTTCTCCCTTAGTTTATATCTGTCTATATATATATATATCTATCTATATATATATATATATCTATATCTATCTATACATATATCTATCTATATATATATAGATATCCTTTATGAAGCCTTAACCTTTAGATTGCTGAGGGACCAGCTGACTAATAGTTTCCTTTCCCAGTTTGTTAACAAAACCCTGTAGTTTTCATGTGAGAATTCAAAGACAGTTCCCCTGACAGGTGGCAAGTATTGACAGATAATATTACGAAAGTCAACTCTTAGATTTAATCAAATGGCAGAAAATAACAATTCCTAATGAAGACACTGAGGAGAGGTTACGTGTAGTGGTGGTTCTTGGGTTCTAGGAATCAGATTTCTCCATTGGAATGTGCTCTTTAAAGCAGCTGTAGTGGAAATAACAAAACCTCTCCAAAACTCATCCAACTCCCAGATGTGCATCCCAGCACTGTCAGTGTGGAAAACAGCAGGGAAGGGCAACCAGAATTTCTTTTATCACAAAGCCAATTGTAATAGCTTCTAAATGCAGTGTGATTGCTAACTAAAGAAAGATGGGAACAAACAAATATTGCAGGATTTGTTTGGTTTGTGTTACTTGGAGAATTGTTCCAATCCTTTTATTGGCAGTGAATCAGAGACACTTGCAGAGCTATTACTGATCTCATAGTACAGTTGGTACTACTGTTATGAGGTCATTTGAGTGATGATTCCCATACTTGTGCTGGAATCTGCAGTTTCTTTATCACTGTGTCTTGTGTAAAGTCCATTTTCTTCCTCTTTTTTTTCATACTTTCCCTAAATCATCAGAATTTTGCCCACCAATGCCCAGAAGATTTAACGAGGTTCTGGAGCTGGCTCAGTACAGCCCCTGAAAGTTTTTCACTTATGAGATAAATAAGGTGTCGTAAAGTTGAGAGTTTTGCCTGAAATCTCCAGTTTGTTATTTCTATTATGCCCCAAAGGCTCCAGACTGTTTGGCAAGAAATTGAACCCAAAAAATTCCAACAAAACAAACCCAAAACCCAACAACTGCTGCAGAAGACGCTGATGAAAAAAACACCTGAACAAAGAGGCCTGGATAAGGCATAAAAGAATCTACTCTAAGCAGAGACTGAGATGGAGAAAAACTTCAGACAAAGGTCACGCTCCCTCTAAAATGTCTAAAAACCCGAGATATAATTATGTAAAGAGCAGAGGGGCTCTCAGTAGGGAGAATTTATTTCTTGCAAGAGGGTAGAAGAAGTGAGTTTGGAAAATCCCTTCCAGTCTCCCAGCAGTAACGAGCTGGAAACCTGTAAGGAAAGCAAAGGTGAGGATTCCCTGCGCCATCCGTCCTCCCAGGAAAGAAAAAAATCCTGCTCTCCAGAGCACAGGGTCTGAGCCACGGCTGGATATTTACACAATAAAACGCTGTGCTTTGACCTCCAGAAAGGTTTAGTGAGTGAGGCATGGCAGAATCTGTCCTTGCAAACCCTCTGGAATAGGACAAAACAGAGGGAAGGTTGTGGAGGAATATTACACGCAAGGACATAAACGGGTGGGGGTTTTCCTGTCTGCAGCGAGGTGGAGGTTGGCGTGTCCAGTCCTGATTATTTTGGAAAGCAGGACGCAGGAGGGAAACCCAGCACGGCAGACAGGAGGTAGACATTGCTATTTGCACTAAAAGATCAATGAATTTCTGAAGCAACTGAAGGCAGAAAGCTCAATTTAACCAAACGGCCTTAACACGGTGCCCAGGGGAGCTAATGAGAAACAAAACTGATTTTAATCCGTGTCCCTCGTGTGTGTGACTGCAATGCCTGAGCTCTCCTTGAGATGGTGCAGGTGCCTCGCCCTGCCCAGCTGCGGCTCTGTCAGGGACCAGGGACAGCAAAGGAAAGTGCAAATTACAGCTCTCCAGTTTTCAGTTTGTTTTTTTTTTTTCAATTGTTTGGAAGAAGTCTCTGAAAACTGGCAACTGCTTCCAGCAAAGCTGCTGCTGCTCTGACAATCAGCTACTCTTACTTGCCCCTATTCTGCTTTTCCACCTTTTTTTTCCTAAATCTGCCACCTAAACTACGCCAGTGACCTGTGATTTACGACTTTTTATAAACAAGTCACGAAGTGCAGGAATGAAGAAATCCTGGATGAAAAACACTGGAGAAAAAAACCAACATGTCAGAGGTGGAGTGAGGTATTTGGAGTAGTGGTAGGAAGAAAGGAAATTACTTGTTGAGCTTATCGAGGCAGCAAAACGCTTGTAAAGAATTTGTGCATCAAGCTTTAAAACAAAACTAAACCTTATTTCTTGATTAAAATAATGCAGCTATTCAGCAATAGAAATTATGTCTTCAAGCCCTTTTATTGTGGTAATATCCCAGTCCTTCCTATTACTGCAGACCCACCTATAAATGTGTAATTCACTGACTCCCTCAAAACTTTGTTGTGTCCATCCTCGTCCCCATCCTGTTATTTAGAGCTGTAACAACACCCAGCAAAGCTGTCCCTTACCAGGAGAGCTTCCCTTCCTTCTGCTCTGCCTTCATTGGATCCTGCTCGCCCGAACGGATCAGAGCAGGCAAATGTAGCCACCCACCTCTAGGAGGAAAACTGAGCTGCAGCCCTGGTGAAACATAAAGTTTATTTGACTAAAGTGACGCAAAAAATTCTTAAAGAGCTCTTTGGCAGCAGATTATCTGGAAATCAGACCATGTGAGGGGGACTGGTGTACAAAAACCTCCCCAGGATGCTGAGTTGCCCACAGGCTGAGCTCCCCAGGCTGAAGTAAATGTGGGTGAAGGGGACTCGAGCTTGGATCTCTCCAAGGGCAGCGCTTCGGACCGACCCCAATCACAGGTACTTTATAATTTTGTCTTTGCACAGCGATGTCTGAAGTACTTTTATGAAATTCAGACCGACTCAGAGACAGCTGCTCCTCAGAGCTGACCCCCTGCAGCAGCAGACGCTGGAGTTTCATTAACTTTCCCTCCTCGTTGTCTCTTTCCACTTCGGTTATAAAATGTGAAATACTAATGACAGGCTAAAATCTTTACGCTAGATTTTGTTTTTAAGTCAGCTTTAAGGTCTTTGACAATTTCTAAAACATCGTGCATCTAACAAAGCTTTGGGGGCAAAAAAGATACCTTGATTTTAGTTTTAGTTTTCCTTGGGTTTTTAAAACTTTTAGTGCCTTTTATTTCTTTTCTGCTGCTACATGCTCTACTCTGTCATGTTCAGGCACTTGTCCAGCAGTTATGAATGTTGGGAGTCAAATGTCTGTAGCAGAACGTGTTCTGACAATCTAAACTTAAAGAGTTTTGGCAGTCCACATAACTGCATTACAGATGTAAAGTTGTTTAAAGCTTACAAGAAAGCATTAAACTATGAGGCAAAATGAAGGAAAGCGGCAGAATCCGAAGGAAAAAAATAAAAAAATAGGCAATTTAAGCTGTTATTTATTTTGAAAGGGTGAGTTTTATTAACCATATTAAGTTATATTTTAAAAGGTAAATGGTTCCAACACAGTAAATTATTGAACTCAATGGGACAGATTTATTGCAAGTAATAAATCTGAAGAGCATGTCCTATGTATTTATAGTCAATCATGTTTACTGAAACCAACTGGCTTGCTGGGTTAGTTTGCTAAGAAATATGGAGTTTAATTAAGGAATGCAATGCAACTGAATATATAAATAGGCAAGGAAAACATGTTTTGATATGTTAAGAAAGCCTGGGGGAAAAGGGATCAGGCATTTAATGGATTTGGATTCTTGAAAATGTTGTGGCATTTTTTAATGTGGGTTGTCAGACATTTACCAGGGAAGGGTTCAAACACTTGGGCTGCATCTTCTGGTAATTTTGATGGTGAATTAACCATAATTTTCTTGGAGAATACTTTGCAAACTTCTCATATAGCAAGTGACCGTTGTGACCATTTTCTAGTTGCACAGGGTGTGATGAATTTCAGATGGTTAAATTAAGAAAAACTGCCCCAAACCTGGAATTTAATAACCCCCCTAAATTACTCCCTCACACGTAAATGTGCGGTGTGTTTAAGTTCTTTCCTGCTTTCCTCCATGGAAATACGAACTGCTGAGCTTTCATTAGTAACAGAGCCTAAAGAAATATTAATTCTGTGTCCTGATCTCCTTCCTGATGCTGATGTTTGAACTCTTTTCCCAACCTGTGTGTCTGCAGCTCTGTATCTTATAGGACCGGTAGAACACAATGAACCCTGCCTGTGGGATAAATGTTTCACAAAGAACTCGAGTAGAACTTGGAGCCCCAATTAAGGGCTGTAATTTGGAGATAGCCATTAACAAATCTCCTTCAGAGAAACATCATCTGTTACTAAGGGATGGTGCTCCATTTATTTAGTGATGTTCGCTGTGTTATGCCTCTTCCTTCAAGTTTATATAAATAACTTGAGGAAGAATACAAAAGCAATATCATTCCCTCCAAGCTTATCTGTTTCCTTGCACTACACACAGACACTCTCGAGCCAAAAAAAGGCATTTCCCCTCCTCCCTGTTCTTTAAATGACTGACACCAGCTTGGCAGCATTCCCACTACAGTACAGTGTCTGGCTTCTCAATGGAATTTTAAAGGTAAAAATCTCTCTTTCCTGATGACTTTTTAATTTCAGAGTGAAACACGGGCGAGATTGTGACATAAAGCTCCCAGTACAGGTTTCTATTTCCCCAAAACTGCTGCTTTCAGAAGCACTCTCTTCCCATTTCACCTTAGCTGGGAATACAGGAGTTAACCTCTCCTCGTGCCACTCTTTGGGAAGCAGCATTTTACTCTCCCAGAAGGGCCATTGTCTCACCAGCACGACCTGCTGAGTTCACTCTGCTCTAGTAGGAATGTGAGGGAGCCCTGCAAATATCCATACAAAGGGTCCATTTTGTCACCTGCGTGCTGCAAGTTTCCTCTTAAGATACTCCCAGGTTACGGAGCTGGGACAAAGTACCCAACTGAGTAACATTTAAAATCACTGCCACTGGGATCAAACCTGTTACAATTCACTGGACCGTTAATTTCAGTGGGTTTTGATCATGTTTTATCAAATTCCGATTTTGATTCTCTTCAACTAGAGAAGAATTTCTAAAAAAAATCCCTTGAATAAATCCATTTTCTGTTGTGGAGGGATGGTCTAGATATCAGCTTAGATCTGCTTTACACCTAATGCCCCAATTCTGTGGCTGCCAAGGATTTATGAATATCAGGTTTTGAAATCTGAAGTACAAACTGTCACACTTGCTAATGAGCTAATAGGAAAGGACATTCTAGGTAATAATTTTTTAATGAAATCGGTAAAAGTGAACACATTCAACATAAAAAAGCACTGGGTTTTTTTGCATTGGGAAGCTAAATATGACTCGTGTATGACACACAGCAGGTAAAATTTATCACAACTGAGAGCAATGCAATTTAATTGGCTGAAAGGTTTGTTTTTTAACAAGTCCTCACAGTATGGGGACACCTATTCCGTAATACTTTGATTTAAGGGTTGTTCCTGAACTGTGCAAACGCAGAGGAAAAACACAAAGCCTCTCTGGTTCATTTTTGGCTCAAAGGTGAGAACAGGTCCAGGCAAACAGCACAGCCCTCTCCTGCCTGGGGTGAATGATTCCTATCTTGTCATACAAACTTCTTGCCTGATATTTGAGATAAAAGTAACGTCCTTGGACTCTTTCCATTTACGCACTGCTGCCTGTGTGAGCTGCAAGGTGTCATGTGAGTCAGGCAGCTGTAACTTTAACCATCTTAAATTCTTTGTGATAAATGTGAGATTTAGGTCAAGTTAACAGGAATCATCCCAGGGTTTGATTCCTGTTTACCAACGCCCTGAGCTGACTCTTCATCTTGAGGTTCAAAGTGCTTCAATTCCCTGCAAGTGCCTGCATGTGAAGGGATGGAAGCAGGAGGATGGAGGAGCAGTGGGAGGGAAGGTGGGACCTGAGTTTTCCTGCAGGAATGCAGCTGTGGCCCAGCGAGTGCTGCTTCTCCGCTTTCATAAAATTAGCACACGAAATAAGAACATCATTTGTGTGAAGTGAAATATACACGAATTAGCACATTTTGCGACTGTGAGAGTTAAAATGGGAGGCACAGGGGGTGGGCGAGTGCTGGGGAAGGCACCGCAGCCTCACCTCAAACACAGCCACCAGATTTGCTTCCCTTAAAGCATCTGCTCTTTGCCGCACCTCAACCCAATCCCTTTATTCTCCCAGACACATTAAAAGTCAATTCTTCCTCTAAAAAGTGCCGAGAGCAGGAAAATCACTCTGTTGTTGTGCTGGAAAGAGTTGTTTACTCTGTGGCAGAGCACGAGAGGCGAGGGATTCCCACACTGCCGCGAGAGGTCACTGCGAGCCGCCAGAAACAAACAGGGGATGCTCCCTCAGCTGAGCAGGAGGAACCGGGCCCCAGGCCAGGGATGCTCCTCGAGGATTGCTCTGGTAGAGGCGAAAGAGCCGGATTTGTGCATCAAGGAATATGCAGGGGTTTTACATCTACAGCGTTGGTTCAAGTTCAGCTCCGTGTGGGAGATAAATAAATATAATTTAATTAACGTTTGGCTGATGTGAACTGCGTTGGTGGCTGCAGCCCGGCGTGTGGAAACACATGTCTTCAATTATGCATCCCAGTGTTTCCAACAAAGCTGGAATAGCTGTGCAGGACACGCTACGTGCTCCAGGGTCGCTCCTCTTCAGTCACCCTTTGCACAGGGAGGGTGACATTCCCAGGGCTGGCACCTTCCACGTGCTCCTGGACGGAGCTGCCCTGCGGAACAACCCCTGCTCGGGGCTGCTGCAGAGGCACCGGGGCCTCCCAGGGGAACAAAGTCACGTCTGCCAAACACAGATCAAAAGGAAACGAAAGCACAGAGCTCTGTCTTCTTCCCTTTTTTATCTCCCCTTTTTCTCCTGCAGCTAATTTAGGGGTGATAAGGAGCCAAGGTGCGGTTACGTAACAGCAACCTTTGTGAAGGCTCAGATTGAAAACAGGTAATAAACTGTTATTTCTGGGATCGTTGCTGTCATCATTCAAGCGCCTGAATTAGGGATCTGTGCAGAGAAATAGTGGAGGCTGAGGTGGGCAAAATCCTTCACTATCGGGGTCATTATCCCCCGGATACCTTCCCTGGTGTCCGAGCATATTTCCCAACCCCGAGACCTCTCTGCAGCTCTTTACACTCTTTGTAGTGGTCACAGTGCCTTCAAATATTTTTTTTCCCCTTGCTTTGTAACAAAGCAAAGAAAAAAGTACATTCTCCCACAATTTTTCACAGTGTAATGAAACAATCTGAAACTGTTCTGTTTTCATGTGCCAACTATGCCCTTGTGAACTCCACTGTGTAGCTGTGGACTCCATCACTCCAGAGATTTCCCAGGACAGCTGATGAACTGCAATTCCTTTTTCAGAAAGAAATTGTTCACTTACAGCTGAAGCCCCATAAAATTCACATGTAATTTTGCATATCTGAGGCTTGAACTACTGAAAATTCTACAGAAATATTTCAAATAATGCGATTTATTTTTTCCTGTGGTGTGCAGAAGACCAGGAGAAGGAGTTTAGGTCTGGATGGACAACGATCCTGGTTGTCACAGATCTTGGAGATTAACAAAAATCATTGACCTCCCCTCAGTAAAGAAAGCACTGAAAAATGTGCAGAAATAGAATGTTTTACAAACACAGTGAGAGTTTAAGCCTTGGGTATGGAAAAATCAGTCCCATGAGATAATGCAGTTAAATCAACATCCTTTACTGTGTTCCCATTTATGGGTGAGAGGAGTAAAGTCCAGAAGGGCTCAGGTTACTTTTCCATACTCCCACCTGGTATTTATCATGCTCTGTACAAGGGGAGGATTGGCTGTGGCCTTTCCTTGGATTTCTATGTGGCCACCAGGGCTGTTTCCATCTCCAGAACCTCTTTTGGGACATTTGGAAGGTTTTGGACTCCAAAGGCATTCAGGTTTTGTAGCCCTGCAGGTAAAACAGAACCTCCTGTTCTTCGCCCTGGTGTTTTTCTCTGGAACTCTGAAGATGTCTCAATCTTTGTGGATGATTAATTAACGGCAGCAAAGTACTTGCTCTTGTGAGAATGCACATTAATGATGCACTGCTTGCTGTAGGATGGAAAGGAGATTATTTGGGTAGAGACGGAATGTAAGCCTGGAGAACTAAAGATTTCTGAAGGTTATAAACAGCATCTTCAAGTGACTTTTCTCTCGAGATCATCCTCCTGTTTGCTCTGCAGCTCAGTAACTTTCCTTCTCTTTCTGCTTGCACTGAGAAATGTTTAGAAAAGGTTTAACAAACTGTCTTTGCAAAAGGTGGAAAGCTGGGAAAAGCTCGAGTTTGAATAGCTCCGATAATCAGCAAATGCTAGAAATAAGCAAATCATATCCCTACTCTGCTTTAGTTTTTTCTGCAGTGAAAAGTGAAATAATGCTTATTTTTTCTGCTAGGATGTGACGATGGCAGCTACTACTGTGATAAAATGTTTTGAAAAGGAAGAATGAGATGTAATTGTAATAATTTAACCTGTGGTGGCATGGTGGAGATTGTGTGACTCTGCTAGCAATAAAGCAGGGTTACTGCCCTGGGGAATTTACAGTACAGGGGATCAGCTCCTGTTCCAAAGTTTTGTTGGGTAAAGGCAGCTGAGTGTTTACATTACCTGAACAAATCAGCAGAAAACAAAACATGACCTGCTCACGGAATCACAACTCCTTCTCTGTTCTCTTTGTCCTGAAGGAAAAGTTAATTGTGTTATACTTTATTTCAGGATGGTTTATTTCCCTTGGATTCTGTTTTTAGCACATGTGGAGAGGGCAGGGAAGCCAGGGATCCTCCCAGTGCCTGTTTTATTTTGCTGGCAGTGGGTAGGAGCACAGGAGCAGTGTCCACCACCCTTCCCAGGGCTGGAACCACAGTGTCAGCAGATCCAAACAGAATGAAAGATGCTTTTATTTGCCCAGGGAGACAGATAAAACCAGGGACAAGTTTTGTCCTTTAGACTCACATGTTAGTTCTTAATCAAAAGATTCAAATTGAACTTTATGATCTCTTCTTCTTGTTATTAGTGTTGACTGAGCCTCAACAGTTAGTTGATGCAAAACCACTGAGATTTAAATACTTTTCTAAAGTTTCATTTAAGCCTTCTACACCTGCTGCTAAACAGAGCGGAATTTCTGAAGAAAAGTGGTCATGAAATGTAATTTTTATACCCATGGTTATCTCGTACTTGTTTAATGAATTCTTTTCCCTTCATACCGGGTGAATCTAGAAATTGTCACAAGGCGCGTGGATGAGTCACAGGATGAACTTAGGAAAATGAAAATAAAAGTCACACTAAGCTTGCAAACTGGGAGTCCAACAGTGTTCAGAGGGAGAAGGTGACACCAGAAGACAGCAGGACTGTGGCTGTGTGTGAGGTGTCCAGCAATGCACAAAGTCCAGCAGATCCTCCTGAGAGGATGTGATCCAGGTACACCAGGTTCTGCTGTCCAAGAGGATGATTTCTTCCTGCCTTTCTCTGGACAAAATCCCAGATTATCTGCTCCATGATTTGCATTGCATGCTCTGATGGTTAATTACTTGTATATTTGAATCTTAGAATCTGCTGGCTGTAACTTGAAAATTACCAGCACCAGTAAAGCCTGTAATGGATTTTCAACTCTTTTTCATTTCTTAGATGGTGCTTGTGCCTTCAGTCTGATGGATTTAAGTATGGAAGAGGAATTCTAAAAGTGCTGGGTATAAAGGTGTGGGAAGACAAACCACGAAGGGACCCTGCGGCGCTGCCTGTCTGCAAGTGACCAGAACAAATCTCAGAAAAAATGGAAAAAAAGGCCACGAGCAATGAGACAGAGCCCCTGACTTCCAAGAAAGATGTCTCAGACTGTAGCAAAGGAGATGATTGTAAAGAGAACGGACTTCTGGTCAGGAACCCTAAATCTGCCCTACGGCTGGTGGAGGATGGCAACAAAGTCCACCCCAGCCAGGGGGATAAAGGGGAGGCAGCTCAGATCTCCAATGGTTATTCGGCGGTTCAGAGCTCGGTTCCCTGCAATGGAGAGGTGGAGGATGCCCAGGGCACGGCCCCAGCAGCCACCACCACCACCACCACCACCACGTCCACCACCTGCGGGGCCGAAGCTCAGCAGCAGCTGATGGAGCTGGAGGACAGAGAGACCTGGAGTAAAAAAATTGACTTTCTTCTCTCTGTCATTGGATACGCAGTGGATCTGGGAAATGTGTGGAGATTTCCTTACATCTGTTATCAAAATGGAGGAGGTCAGTGCCCAGTCCTTTTCATTGTTCCTTAATGCTGAATTTCTTGGTTTATAAAGGGATGATTTAGTGGCTTTTAAAATATCGTGTACAACAAATGACCGAGGAGAAATTACTTACTGAAAAACCTAAATATTGGGATAGGAGAATGACAGGAAAGTTATTTAGGAAGATTTTAAAATCTCAGCACAACCAGAAGCTGAGAGCCAAGGAGGTGCAGACCCACACTCCAACACAAAAGACTCAATCCCTTTCCCAAGGAGCATTTTAAAATCTGATAAACCGACATGTCTAAACCAACTTCTGAGGAAGGCTAGGTCTTTGACTCACTGACGTAAGGGCCAGAACATAAATCTAAAATCTAATCAAGGAGATCTTGGAAAGGACTTTTGTCTCTCTGATGTAACAAAGGCATTTTGCTGGAGAAGTTAATTATTTTATCTGTAGCCCATCTCACAGCTGTACCTGTTGCAGCCAGTGGAGTCTTGGTGACTCCTGTGTTACAGAAATGTGAGAAGTTTGGCCTGAGTGTTGCTTCTTGTTCACACTGCTAAGTAGTTACTCTCACGAGAAACTCCATGGTAATTCAGTGGTGTGTTGGCTACGGAGGGGATGTGCATTTTCCCTGTGGGATAAAGGGAACTCTTGTTTATGGAGTGCTGTCGGAAGAGAAGTCTATGAAGAGTTACAATCATCTGCTTTCTCTCTTGCAGGAGCATTCCTCATTCCTTACACAATCATGGCCATCTTCGGAGGGATTCCTCTCTTCTACATGGAATTAGCACTAGGACAGTACCACAGGAATGGGTGTATTTCCATTTGGAGAAAAATATGTCCTATATTCAAAGGTAACAAAGGGAAATGGAACTTTCTGAATAACTGGAAAATTTTCCTATAAAGGTGAAATTTCGGGGGGGAAAAAAGAAAATCTCATAAAGCCAAGTAAGGCTTGTTCTACACAAGGTTTTGGCTTTACAAAGAAAGCTTTCCTAAAACTCCATATACACCTGCACAGGTGTGTGTACTCTTGTATACACATAACAGGATGCAACTCAAATGGATTAGACAGAGGCTGACCAAGCCTAAAAGTATAAAGAATAAAAGGAACTGTTCTCTATCCTCATTTACTCTTTTTCCCAGTGTTATAGCTCTGCTCTTGTCCTTTTATTTACTGAGACTGCAAGATGCCTATTTCTACATTGCAGAAATTTAGGAACACATGGAAAAGCCCCCGTTATAAGTATGTTCTGTCTTGATTAAGGATGCTTTGCTGGAATCAGAGTGCTTCTGAAGTCACAAGAAATGCCAGTGTTGTAAACTCTTGGGAGGGTGTGTGTTCCTCCTGCAGAGCTGCCTTAGACAGTCACTAATGGCAGTTGACGTGATAACCAATCCCTCTTCTTTTTTTGGCCTAAAACTTACACCGACTAAATGCAATTATTTCCTGCCTCCCCAGGAATTGGCTTTGCCATCTGTATCATAGATCTTTACATAGCCTCCTACTACAACACCATCATGGCTTGGGCTTTTTACTACCTCATCTCCTCCTTCACGGCGGAGCTGCCCTGGACCAGCTGCACAAATCCCTGGAACACAGGAAACTGCACCAACTACTTCAGCAAGGACAACGTCAGCTGGTCCCTGCACTCCATCTCTCCTGCAGAAGAATTTTATACGTAAGTGCATGTAAGTGAGGATGGTGGTGTTAGCCAGACTGCTGGAACACCAGCAAGCTTTTCCTCAGAGGGCAGCAGGGCTGATTGTTGATGGTACCCTCTTCAAATCACGGAGTTCTTGTAGGGGGATGTAAGCTTAGGGTGTATGGGGGATGCTCTGTGTTTTAGGAGCTTTCCAGTTGCTGTCTACTGTCACTTATCATCACTGGTGTGCTGTTAATATCAAACTTTTAATTAAAATAAAATGAATCCAAAATGTCATGACTTTGAAGGCTGCTTATCAAGGCCTCAGGATTCCTCAGAATGCTCAGACAACAGTATGGGACTGTTAAATGCACATTTAATGCAAGCATTTGTTAAAAAACTATCTCTACTGTGCTTCTCTTTCCTCTTGCAGCCGCCAGGTTCTGCAGGTGCACAGGTCCAACGGGCTGGATGACCTGGGGGGCATTAGCTGGCAACTGACCCTCTGCTTGTTGTTAATCTTCACCATTGTGTACTTCAGCATCTGGAAAGGGGTCAAAACATCTGGCAAGGTGATGTAAAAGCAAGACACATCCTCTCGGTACAGTGCAGTCCAGAGGCAGTTCTGCCTGAGCCAATTAAATGTCAGGGCGTTATCTCAGTCTGTTTTCATGACAGGGATTATGGGCTGATGCATTTGGGGAGCACTCGCTGTACAGTGACTGCTGCTCTTATCCAAGCAATAAAGGACAAAAATAAGTGACCCCACTGCTCTCTGGGCAGGAACAACCCTGCCCAGAAAAGGGGACAGATGTGCAAACTGCCTGTTTACAGACCTGCGGAGAAGCTCACGTGAAGATGCTATAAATGCTCAGAGATATAATATGATTAACTAATTCTTATTATCCCTGTTAACTTTCTACCCATGGCAAACGCTCTCTCACCATGCACCCTCACAGGTGGTTTGGGTGACTGCCACGTTCCCTTACATCATCCTCTTCATCCTGCTGGTGAGAGGTGCAACTCTACCTGGGGCTTGGAGAGGTGTCCTCTACTACTTGAAACCTGACTGGCAGAAACTCCTGGCCACTGAGGTAAAAAACTTTATAGAAGAGTAGAGATTTGCTTTCAGCCTATCAGTGTGTGTATCAGACACAGAGCATGATTGAACAGGTGTCTTAGCATGGGCTTAAAAGCCTGACTCCATGCTCTTTCCAGAATTATAAAGAATCTTAGAGTCCACCCTCAATTTAGCTTGAACTAACTGCAGACTTCCCCATACAGTGGTTGAACAGAATGAGTGATATGATTAGAAGAAAACAAAGTGACCAAACACTTTTTCACCAGGAAAATGGTGACCAGGCTGGCACCGAGTGAGAAGCTGTGAGTGCTCCTACACTTCAACAAAATCCTTCCCCTATGAGAGTCACACTGAGCAAACTGAATTTATTAAACCCTAACAAGTGGTGGACCTGCAGTTTTCTGGCTTAAGGGGATCACTCTGCACTTGGGCAGCCCTACAGTGTCCACTACAGCTGCTCCTATTTAAATAGTGCAGGTTACTGGAGCAGAAACTTCTATCTCCATCCTGTGACAAGCTTTGGCAGATGAGCCCACGGACACCAACTAAACCCTGACTCAGTAACTCATGGAAGTGCCTGTGGAGGAGGAATAAATCAGTCAGGCCTGTATATATCACCAAAATTTGAAAGGAAAGCAGGAACGAGGACAAACTGAACTAACCAACAAACCCCAGGCCCTCCAGTATCTGATCCAGCCTTGAACTCTGTGGGTGACAAGCAATCCATCAGGCTCAAGGCTGTGCTCACTTCACTGCCTATGAAAGTGTCTGGTGAGGAGGGTGATGGAAAAACCCCAAAGCAATAAATACTACAAACACGAAGATTAAAAAATTCCAATGTTTGCAAGTCTGCTGCTGCCCAGCTGATATGGAGAGTTTTGAATGAAGAGGAAATGAAAAGAAACCAGTCTCTGATAAAGCAGCATCTCCAATAAGGAACCACATCTTCTGAAAAAGCAATAAAGGGCATTGATATTGTATTGGATGTATCTGGAGTGAGGACAGCAGATTGCAATCTGTGTGCTGGGTGATGACAGAGCTCTGTCTGGATGATACAGGACGGCCTCACCCGATGGGAGAGAATATTAGAAATGAGTTGTAATGAACTCCATGTTTCAATCAAAAGAGAATAAATGAATGAGGACTTTCACCTTCAGAAAGAGAGCTGATATTGTACTTTAGAACATTACTCATTAGGGCTGTGGCCACTTTTCAAGTACAACACGCTTTTCATAACAAGATCATCACACTTGCATCTGTCACAGCTACAACAAAGCTAAATTGAGCCCCAAGAACCAGGACTGCATCCACACTGTCATGTATTTCCATAAATCCAGGAAAAGTCTACATAGCCTGGAGGACACATTGCCAAACACGGGACTATTCCACAGCACACAGGGTTTGGAGGAAGACTTGGAAGGCTGCAAAATCATGGATAGAAAGTTCTCTGTACACTGCAAAACTTGTGTTGAACTGATTACAGGCAATCCACTGAATTAATCTAAGATGATGTCAGAAGTGCAACAGCCAGAACACATCTACAATAAACATTCATATTTCAACATCTCTCTTAACAGAGTGTCTGTTAGACCAGGACTAGGACATAGGCAGACCAGTGAAACACCCCTTTTGTAGACCTAAGTGATATTCTGAATATGCCAAACTCATTCGATCTATTTAATGTCATTTTTTCTTGGCCTTCAATATTTTTCAGGTTTGGGTGGATGCAGCGGCTCAGATTTTTTTCTCCTTGGGACCAGGTTTTGGGGTCCTGTTGGCTTATGCCAGCTACAACAAATTCCACAACAACTGCTACCAGTGAGTTCTACCTTATTCTATAAGTAAAATCGAGTTTTGAAATGTAACTGGGTATTTATGAAAAAGAAACAGGGTGCTGACGAAGGGCACAGAATTATCAGACCTGTGTACATAGAAATCAGACAGACAGGTAACAGAACAGAAATCCTTACTGCAAGAACCTGCAATCTAAAGCATTTCTCCTTGGTTCCCTACCTTAAAGTAAGGTAATTTTTACCAGTTACAGCAAGAGGTCTCAGGTGTAGAAACCCGCCACAACAAAATGGACTAAATCCCTGCCAAGCCATCACATTGTAATTATTTAATCTCAGTAGTCAGTTGGGAAATGATTTTATAGTCTTGAGCAGAAAGGCAATTTATGGTTGTTTCCTTGTTACTTTAAGAAAAATTCTGTTTCTAACTTGTAAAATAAAATTCTCAATTCTTTAATATTCATGTAGTAATTCCTGTTCTTTTAAAACACCAGGATACAGCCAGCATTCAGTGTCAGACTGATGTTACAGCATCTGTATGGATTTGAGAAGAAAAAGCAGTCACGGCTTGTTGGGGTTTTTTCCTCTTTCTTTCAAATCTGCTGCTTGTTTTTTTCCTTGTATTCCCCTAGTTTTTCTAGGAGTCTGTCCAGATTGTAGACCAAGAGGTTGTAAACCCTTTCTAGCAGATGCAGATTCCCTGATGTGAGTTAGGTCTTCTGTTGCAGAGATGCTCTGGTCACCAGCACCGTGAACTGCTTGACCAGCTTTGTGTCTGGATTTGTGATCTTCACCGTGCTGGGATACATGGCTGAGATGAGGAATGAAGACGTGTCAGAAGTTGCCAAAGACACCGGTAGGTTAATGTTTTATACACATCTCAAACTGCTGCTAAGGTAGAATATATTTGTATATTAACTTCTACACAGAGAGCAGCCCAAATTGTGTGAAATATTTAGTATATCGTTCAGGATACTGACTTGATAAGGGCACTGTTATACAGTACAGCTAAAAAAATCAGTGCATAAATACAACATATAAAAGTCAGATTGCAGTTTCCCAGATGTGGTGGTAACTGCACGTGGCAAAACAGCCTGGGAGGAGAAGTTTTCCCCTGAGAGACACCGTGCACCAGCCTGTGCTTCCCTCAGCAGCACCAACTAACAATGATCTCGATTCTCTGATCCAGGACCCAGCCTGCTCTTCATCACGTATGCAGAGGCCATTGCAAACATGCCTGCTTCCACCTTCTTTGCCATCATCTTCTTCCTGATGCTGCTCACGCTGGGATTAGACAGCACGGTGAGTAGCCAGCATGGGGGATCCTCAGGGTACAGCCTGACCCCCTCAGGCACCACAGAGACAGAATTACACTGCACTGCCACTGAGGGGTTTGCAGCAGCATTGGCAGCTCCAGGTGCCTTCTGTAAGGCAGCAAAGCAACTGTTACTCCAATTTTTATCTGAATAGGTTTAAATATAATCAAATGATTTGTCACTGTCATACTGTGACAATTAATAAGACCCTGAAATACAAGCAAAGCACTTGATTCACAAACTCCTGGTTCAATGCAGCCTTCCAGGCTCCTTTCTGGCTTGTAAACTTATAAAGCAATTATGAAAATCTGGAATTTTTTCACACAAATTGGATTTAAAAGGTGGGAACTGGAGATATACTAAAAAACTGTCATGTGAGTCTGGTTTTACAGGTGGAGAATCAGCTCCTTCCGGCAGGGCTGAACTCAGCTGACTTTACAGTCCTAGTCCTACTGAACCACCTCCCACTTCTCCACATCCTGGTGCCTTTGGGTGACAGTGCATTCCCACAGATACTCGAACACTAAATCCCCACCCTAAAGGGTTTTAAAAAGTTATGAGGAGAGACTTGTCTAAAACACCCCACACCAACTCTGCAGCAGAACAAAGCACCAGTGTTTCAATGCTGCAAAGCTCCTTTAGGCACTGAAGCACACTTTTAAGCAGGTAACACTGCCCTCTATTTTCCAGTGATTTTTCCACGCTTTTCAGTTTGCAGGACTAGAGGGGGTGATTACTGGAGTCCTGGATGAATTCCCGCACGTCTGGGGCAAACGCAGGGAATTGTTTGTCCTTGGTCTGACCATCGTTTGCTTTTTGGGGTCGCTGGCAACCCTGACATTTGTGAGTATTTCACCCACCCTCAGCCTCCCTCACTGGCAGTTTCCTGCCAATGACCCCTTGCAGAGGGTAGTCATTTTTGGAAGAGTGTTCCAAGAAATCAGATTGAATCTCCAGCCTGTTTTCTTTATGCATTAGAAATCTATTACTTGGAATAAATGTGAACGATATTTCACTAGGAAATACGTTGCAAAATGATCCTACTGCAACTCATGATGTGCTACACATCATAAATGATGCTGCTCATCAGTCAGCAGACAACCAGCCACACTTTTTATGTGGTTTACTTGTTCCCAAAAGCTCCATGTTTAAAAATAACATGGATAGTTATTAGAATCTTCACAATGGTTAAAATGTATTTTGAATTTTAAAAAAATTCTAGTAATGGATTTCCTGGATCTTCCTCATTGTTTCAAGGCAGAAATCATCATTAGTCACAGCAAATAGTTCCCATGGGGCTTGCGGATTTCATTCTCACAACAAGCAATTTTTGAATAATGAGTGATCCTAAGGGAAAAGGAAAGACATGCTTGCCTTTCCTGTCATGTTTCACTCCACTTACTCATTTATGTGTAACTTCCTTCTCGTGTGAAGTGTTTGCTGTACAAGGATGCTGAGTTCCTCTGCAAGAGGTCTCCTCCTTCACGGTTCTAGATCTCAAATGGAAAGGAAGCAAAGTAACACTTTATTTATCTCCTGCTCAGTAGCTATGATCCCTGCTGGAGAACGAAGAGGGCATGCAAAGAGCCATCCTGTAAAATCCCATTTGTTCACTAAAATCCAGCCACAAGTGCCAGCAGATTTTAGCTTCTCTGCATGGCAGCCCCCCAGGTGAGGGATGGCCACAGAGAGCGAGCAGCTCACCAGGGTTTCCCTGGCAGGAACAGCCACAAAGTGACAGAACTGGGTGAATTTCCCACTCGTGAATGCTCTGCTCCAGCCAAAGGCAGTACCAAAGAGCAGCAGGGCAGGATTCCGTCACTGGATCCTGGGGACACTGACAGTTTGATCTCTTTTCCAGGGAGGAGCGTACGTGGTGAAGCTGTTTGAAGAATACGCCACTGGTCCAGCCGTCCTGACCGTCGTGTTCCTGGAAGCAGTGGCGGTGTCCTGGTTCTATGGTACATCCAAACACCCCTGACCCGAGCTCCTGAGCTCCTGCAGCTCTGCACCGCCTCCGTTTCTGCAGACAGGATCGCCCATGTCTCCAGAAAAAAAGTTTACAAAAGCTTTTTACAAACTCACTGATAACTAAACCAGGGAGATTTAGTATTAATTGCTCTCTAACAGAAGTACGCAGAATCTAAAAGTAACAGGAGGTATAATTCAGAATAATTAAGGATTTAATAAAATTAAGAGTTATAGGAACAAAATGGTCTTCTGGGAGAGATTCTGAATTTACTTGCTGGGCATAAAAAAGTGTTGAGCATCTACTTAAGAAAAACTTAGATCTGCTGTCATCCCTCTCCTCCCACTTGTCTCCACAGGCATCACCCAGTTTTGCAACGATGTGAAAGAAATGCTGGGCTCTGCCCCAGGCTGGTACTGGCGAGTTTGCTGGGTTGCAATTAGTCCCCTCTTCCTCCTGGTGAGTTTTCTTTAGAGCTTTTTCTTTCCAGCACAAGAAAATTACCACTGAACAATGCAGCTCCTTAGACTTCTAAAAGCTTCATTCCAGAATTCTCTTGTGGAGTTCTTCAGTAACAATTTTTGTTACACCAAAAAGGCTCAATTAGTGAAAAACCCGATACAATGCTGAAAGGTCTTGTTACTAAATCACGATTTTAAGGATTTTTGTAGTTGAGTTAGCTGAATAGGTCTGGGTTCTGAATAACTCCGCCCCTGCCCTCTGCTAAACAAATCTACTTTGTTTTGTTGCTTTATGTTTACCTCAGCAAAATGAAGCAATAAAAGCTGATGAAATGTACTGTCAGAGGAGGAAAACCAAGATAAGTAAATACTGTCTCAGCAACTGCTGACAGACAACTTTAGAATATTCCACTTAAAATTTACAGCAGTTAATTACAACCATTATAAATCTATAATTCAGAATTGGGAATATGTCCCAATGTTTGGCTTGGCAGTGTTATTAACACCATTTGAACATAAAGTGTTCATTTCCTGATTCAAAATTAGTTCACGCTACCTTTTATTCTGACTGGCCTTAGTGGGAGCAGAGCAGGTCAAGATGGAGTTTATGAAGCACGGAATGTAGATTTAAGACCTACAGAGCGAATTCAAAGCACTTGTAATGATCAAGGCATAATTAACAGACTTTCATTTCATTACCCTAGAAAGAGAAGTCTATAAATAAAAATGTCACATCACAGTAATTTTTATGCTTCTGTCCTCTTTGTGATCCTAAACCAGCAAAATAAACAGAGAGGCACACAGCTCTGGGGATGTGGTTACCAGGCAGAGCTATCTGTATTCCCTGTGGAAACAAACTAAAATAAGGAAAGCTCAGGATGTAGGATGTCGTTTCTGTACGGAAGTTTTGCTGGTAATCCTGAGCTTCTGATGATACTCTGGAAAAAAGTCAGAAATCCTCCCAAGGACAGTCACAAATATTTTTCCTGTAATATTCAACTAAAAGTATTTGTTGTTTCCTAAGAAATTTTTCAGCCATGAATGATATGCTCAGGAAAATGATCCAACAGCAGTAACCGAGATGACATTTTCTCCTTTCCCTGTTCTGACAGAGAGCAGTGCAGTGTGCAGAATATCGAAGCATCCTTTTGGTCTTTGATTTGTGATTTGTTGTTGACTTTTTGTTTTAAAGCTACACTAATGTAATTTAGGATTTTTTTCAGTGTCACCATATTTTTAATCTTGAGTCCTACTCATTTTCTATTTATCTCAGTGCTACACTGGAACACAGAGCTCCCCAAAGCGTGTGCCATCAAAATCCATGTATTCACACTTTCCCCTTTTTCTCTTTCAGTTCGTCACTTGCAGCTTTCTGTCCCATCCTCCCGAGCTGAGGCTTTTTGATTATGATTATCCCTACTGGACCACAGTCGTGGGTTACTGCATAGGAACCTCCTCCATCATCTTCATCCCCATCTACATGGTCTATCGGTTGGTCGTCACCCCAGGGACACTCAAGGAGGTATCCCTGACGCTCTGTTGCTTTTGTTTGACTGATAGGAAAGAGATGATTCCTAAAAATATTATGAGTAGATTATTTTCCTGGGACTTGGCTGTTCTGGCCAGCTGAATTGTCTTCTACTCATTCTCACAAGTCTCCCCAGTTCTTACTGAGGCTGCTGGCAAATTCTTACAAAATGCTATATCAAGTAATTTTTTTAAGCTCTGCTGAACAGGAGAGTCTTCCTAAAATTCACCCTAGACATTCAACATCCCCCAGTCAAGCAAATGAGGCAGTGAAAGGCTGGTTTCCTGGCATGTATCTGTAAGAAAAGCTTGTTTTTCTCTCCCACATTTAGTAAGATTTCTCTCCCATACATCTGTGGCAGCCTGTAATGACAATACTGGAATTTTTTCTAAGTTCAAATAAATAGCAGTTCATAAAGAATATGTTTAGTTGGCTTAGGGTATCCAAGTAAACTGCAAAGTCCTAAATTGACATCTGCAAAGCTTTGATTCCACTTATGTTACAAATAATTTAAAAAATCCTGCTGTGCACTTCTATAGCACTTTACATCTTCATAGCGCTAACAGAGGCCTGAAACACTCTCAAGTAGTTCAAGAGGTGTAACTCAAAGTCATATTTTATTATAAATCTCTTTCTAAATGGCTGTCACGTTATGTATTATCTCTAAAATTAATCGATTTCTAATAATGATTTCTTTCCTACAGCGTATTCTGAAAAGCATTACTCCAGAAACAGCTACAGAAATTCCGTTTGGAGACATCCGCATGAACGCAGTATAAGCTAACTTGGTTCTGGGGGGAGGAAGAGGAGCATAAAATGTCACTTTCCCCACCCTCTCCCCCCAAAGAATCACCTTCCCAGCTGAGACAACAAACGGAGTTTTCCATGGAGACTGCACCCCTGACCACGCTCAGAAAGGTGATGCCTCCAAGCAATTTATCCAAGCAATCCAACGACATCTACTGTGCACTTCCAAGCAGGCTGAACTGAGCACTCACCCTGGAACTCGAGGTAACATCCCTGCTCCAGGAGTGGCACCGAGCACCTGCAGCAGCCCCTCCAGGACGAGCAAGGCACGGCAGGATTAGGTGTAGACCCCCAGTGTGTGGCAGTGCTCCCCTATCTCCCTCCGTGTGATCGTTCGTACCGGGCAATGTCGTATTCGCTTCTAAGGTTCTCTAATTGCTTCAACTACATGGGAAAATGCACAAATATTTCTGATAGCCATACATTACTCGAGTAAAGCAGGGGTTTATAAACCAGGAAAACAAAAATAGGAAGTTCCCTAGATTTGAGGTGGAGTAGACAGAGGGAGAGGAAAAATGCCGAGCAGCACAGCTCTGCACACATCAGCGCGCACAGCTGGTAGCATTGGCCTCCTTTTCATTCCCTCTGTTTTGTAGGTGGTAACAATTTCTACTGTTTGTTGCATTAAAAATACTACAAAAGCATTTCTTGTGATGTTTTAGGCTTCACTTTCCTTTAGATCCACTCGAGCCACAAAAACTCATCATGAGTTACTTGACAAGCACTTAAGTTGCCAGCACTTACTGTACTGTTTCCATAACCAATCGTTGTCCTGGCAGACCTAAGGAAACTACAGACCAACAATGAATCTTTTTGAGTTCTGATGCCAGAAAGTGGAATCTTAAAGATCTGTTTCTCTGCTTCACTTCCCTTTTTTATTTTTCAGTTAACTTCACACCTAAAATTTGCTGGAGCCTGTGGTTTTTCCTACTCTTTCCTAGTACAGAAGTAAAATTTAGAATAATCCTTTTGGCTGGCTGACAAAAGTACATTTACAACTATCCAAACCTACTTTGAAGGTTTAGTAGCTCATATTCTAATGTGACTGCACTGGGTTTTCATGCTGAAGAAAAGGAGAGGAATTTTTTTCCTTAGCAAGAAGTTGAGCACAATTCAGCAGGATTGAGTCTTGAAACAATAATTTATATTAAATTTCAAGGCACTGACACACAAATTAACTCCCATGTACTTACTAAGCTCTTCACGTGACATACACACACGTGCTCCCCAAATGCAGCCGCCCTTCAGCCTGGCTGCACCTGCCCTGTCCCTTGGAGTACACGAGTTCTGCTGCAGTGGAAGTGCAGATAAACCCAAGCAGGCATCATTCATGTACAAACTTGTGATGTATTTTAACTCTGGCACATAGATTACGATGAAAGTAAAATTAAAAATAGAGGATAAAAGTCTCTTTGGTATCCCTTTGCTAAACTTGCCAAGGTTCCATGTGCACCCAGAGCAGGGGGGATTAAGGAGCCCATTGGAGTTTACCTGGGTATGAAGCACTTGCCAGATGAGAGGAAAGCAGGGACGCTGTGTTTGCCTTCTGAAAACATTTTCATCACCTCTGCCAAAGTTTCTCCCCTTATGTGTACCTGGAGAAAGGCCTCTTCCACTTCCTCTTCCACTTTGGCTAATGACTTTAGAGTTCATTTAAGTCTCAAGCCCAACCTCCAATAAGGAAATAACTTAAGAGGGACAAGGACTGTTCTTTGAGAACTACAGACTCCTGAACTACTTTTAAAAAGGGAATATGTTCTTTAACTGCCACTAGAAAAACATAATAAACCTGTCTTACTGGACAGTTACTCACGAGAAATAGTTTTGTAGCTTGTGCCTCAAGTGTATTTGAAACCTACTTCTAAAAATCCTGATAGTAACACAAGCCCTGCAACAGCTGAAACGTGAGAACAACGTGCTCTGAGTCCCAAGCTACTGAGAGAGGATGAAAATTCTTAGAATTATTTGAAGATACAAAAAGAGCAATGTAGATTAAAAAGGCTTTTCTTTTCCTGAATAATACAAAGATAAAACACATCCATGTTTTCATTCTATAAATGCTGAACTTGAGAGGCACTTTAGTCCTCATTACTTTTTTGTTACATGGTGTACTGGTTTGAATATCTTATTATGCTACGCTCATTTTTTAGTATTCCTATTTAGGTGAGTGGTTGAAATATCGAGAAATTGACTTAATTTATTTATACTATTAATTTTTTTTTTCCTTTCACGTACCCATCTGAAAACACATAAAGTAACCAATATTTATCAGGTAGCTCAGCAAGTAGCCATACCTTAAACACTGGTTTTGTATAAAAACTACTTATATTGATACCAAATAAGCTGCACTGCAGTTACAAAGTGTTTCGAGGCAAAAAAAATTCCTTCCCTTCAGCTCACCTTCCACTCATCTGTCACAAGGATATCCTACCCTCTGAACAGTGAAAAGGAAGTCATGAAACTGGTAAATGAGGACCATCTTTGCCTTTCAAAGAGAATTAAACTGGAGTTTTAGCTGTACAGAACTAAGTATTCCCTCCAACTTGTACATGATGCACCTGTATTAATTTATGCAGCTGTTTAGTTACAAGTGTTGCAAGCTGATTGTAAGTCATCAGTATGTGCCTTGTACTGTAAACTGTTATTGTAATAAATTTAATATTCATAAACCATCTGCAGATGTCTCTTGTGCCTCTCTCTTCTGGGAAGAGCAAAGATAAAAATCTCAATTCTAAGGAAAAGCAGAATATCTAGTCCAGTTTATGATGCCAACAAGGCCTCTGATGAAAAGCAGAGGATTTCCTTCAGTGTTTGAACCCTGGCCCACCGCTAAACTCTCTTTCATTCCATTCCAACAGAAGAACCAGAGCTCATTACACTTGTTTACACAGAGCAGCAAAACCAAACTGCTCCACACTGGAGTATGTGCTTAACTACTTGATTAGCTGACATACAAAACTCATTCCAAGCCTTTGTAAAGTGGCAGCATTTGCATTTAATTTTACTCACATTTTGTAAGTCTTCTGAACAAATTATTAGGAAAACACCAATCTCAAAACCTTTTTTTTTTTTGAATATGTAAGTTCACCTTACTCTAGCATAAAAGTGATAAACTCACTACAAAACAAAATGAAAGAAACAATTTAAAATGTGTTGAAAATGTATTCTAAAAGCTATGACCACTGTCAGACAGGCTACTTACCTAGTTGGAAGGTAATTTTCATTCTTGAATAGGAACCTTCGAACAGAAGACTGACAAATCTAAAATATCACTTAACACGCAGATACAACTGTAATACATGTAAACAGACTCCTCTGCCTTATTCCATGCAAAAAAGATGAAGTAAAATAACCTACACATTAAAAAAGACCCACACATTAGATCCAATATATATCTTACACTTTATTAACTATTTCTGTACATCAGGTCCCCAGACCAAAACCCACACATAATACAAAATTCGTATCTCAATATGCACATAGCTTACAAAACTCCACACTACATACAGAAATCTCCTAGATCATTATTCGGGCTGGTTTTCCTGCTTTTTCACTTATTTTTACAGGTTCACTTCCCATTTTTGAGAGCAGCAGTGGGCAACAATGACTCCTCCTAAGGACTGAGGACACCTCTGTTTCAGCAGAGCTCACTGGTTTGGCTCCCCCTGCTCGGGGGACATATTCTCACCTTAAATCGTTTAACACTCCCAGGTCTGTCCAAAATCTTCAAGTACTTGGTACTGAAGGGCAGGGTGGACAGTCAGCCACATTTAATATTTCAACTGTACAAACAGACTAAGGGAGTGTGTCAAGAGACCTATTAATCCATTCCAAAAGTCGTTCTCTTAAGGGACACACAACTTCTCAAAGGAAAGCCAGGAATAAATAGCAAGGATAACCTTTTCTGTACAAGAGTCTGCACAGCAGTGGCCTTTCCTTTTGGTTGACAGCCCAGGTGTTTGTGCCCAGCCCAGGGACATCAATCCTCCTCCTTCTCGATGTAAGGTTTGGTGCTGACCCGGGCCATCTGCCGGGCCAGGTACCGGTCCCGTGCTGACATCACCGTCTCCTCGTTGCTCCTTTTGGCAAATTTGCTCATGCTCTCAGGTGCCTTCTGTGCTTGTTCTTTCTCCTCTTTCTCCCCTTCTTCTCCAGCTTTACGTTTCTGCTCAGACGAAATTCCAGAGCTGGAGCTTCCCTTCTCATCCACCTCTCTGTCTTTTCCCTTTCTCTCTTTTCCCTGATCAGTCTCTCCATCTTTTTCTAGAGATGTAGGAGTACTTTCCCTCCTCTCTCTGTATTTCTTTTCATCACTGCCATATTTCTCTCTCCTCTCCTTTGCATGATCTTCCCTTTCTCTGTATTTCTCTCCTCTCTCCTTCTCTCTGTCATTATGTCTGTCTTTATCTCTTGTTCTGTCTTTCTCTCGTTCCTTCTCTGAGCCCTTCTCCTCTCTCTCCTTTGCCCTCCTCCATTCTCTGCCATGTCCCTCCCTCTCTTTTCTTTCCTTCCCTCTTTGTTTGTCATCTTGATCTTCCCTCCTTCTGTAGTGATCTCTATTAGTGTGATCCCCATGCCTATGTCGCTCTTCCCTTTCCCTTTGGTGATCCTTTTCATGGGTCCTACCTCTCTCATAATCCTTTTCCCTGTACTGTTCATCATTTCCCCTTCTGCCTGGCCTGCTCTCTCCCCTCTGATGACTTGTTTGGCCTTTGGTGCGTGGCTCTTCCTCCACACTGGATGAGCTTGGTGACCTGGAATGCCTCTGGCTTTTGTGATGTTTAACCTCCTCTTCACTGCTTACAGAGTTCTCCCTTCTTTTCTTCTTTTTCAAATTTACTTTACTATGCTTGTGTCTCTTGTCATCATCACTACTATCAGTTCCTAGGTCGGTATCAGCATCTGGATTATTCTCTTTCTTAGTGGGCTTCACCCTTTGTTTTTCCGGCGGGCATTTGTTCCTGTCGTTGGGTTCATCCTGACTCTCAGGTTTTTCTTCCTTTATCCTACATTTTTTACGTTAGAAAAGAAAAACAACATTAAAAAGCCTGAAATCTCGGACTTTTCTACGAACTGACTTCTGGTCAGGACTTAGGCAAAAGATGCTGCTGAAAAGTCTAAGAAAGCAAATCTGTCTGTGGCTCAGGTTCCAGGAATCCAGCACAAAGTATCCATATCTGGTTCACTGGTGAATGTGAGCTGAGGAATTTATCTAGAACAGTGACTATGGTGAAGTATGTGCAGCCTCCATCTAAGGAAAAAGACATTGATTTGTGTTCCTGTGCAAGACTGCTGGCAAGTTACAGGCTTTCCTATGTGTTTAGTCCTCTATTCACATCAAATAATTATCCAGAGAAGAAGCAGGTTGTGCATTTTGTTGACAGAAGCAGGAACATGGTTTTTTTAATCCAGTATTTCTGAAGATCTGCTGCATTTTCTTTGTGATGGCAAACACCTAACTAGTGACATCCATGCTTAAATCCTCTATCAAATGATGTTTAACCTGAGTTAATTGTCTCAAGTGATCAATTGCTGCATACAAGAAACATCCCCTTCGTCACGTTTATCCACAGGGCAGAACGTTACCATTTTAAATAGCTAAATAATTCAGTCTCATCTCATTGCTTTGCTTTTGAATGTTCACATATTAAGATTTCAAAATACTCCCACTGGATTTCCTACATATTTCATTCATTTCCTTTTACCACAGCATCAACACTCAATTTAGTTTTTATGCAACTAAATGTGGAGTAAGTACAAAGTTATGAGACTCACATTCTTTACAGGAATTTCATAGCATATTCATTTCCTATGACTTACTGCCATGCTCATTATTTTACCTCTTGCCTTCCTCATGATTCAAAATGTGTAACTTAATACAGATTGCTAAATATTATATAAACCAAAGAAAATGTAGGTTAAATTAATATCAAGCAGGATTACAAGCATAACTGTCCTCTCGATACCTTTTAGACAGCATCTCTATCCTGCTTGTTTCACTTCTGTGTCATTGATGACCATTAGTTATTTACCAAATAATTCAGTTAATCAGCTGTAGTTACCAGTTTACCTTACCACTGTTTTGGTGCTCTCTGTCTAATCTTCCAGTGAGTATGGAATCACAAACAGCCAGATGCTGGTTTTTATACCTGAAACCCTGTTGGAATCACATCCTACCTGGCTTCACGGAAGCTGCATTTAGGCATCTCTTCTTCCCCCACACTCTGGTTTAAAAGATGTCTGTAAAATCCACTGAGATCCCTCTGCTTGGTCACATCCAGGTATGCTGAGAGAAAGAAAGGGAGGTTGGATTTACTGTGCCACAAATACTCACCACACACAACTCACAACTGGTACACACCCCCACAACTGCAATCTCCATCCGGGAAGTTTTCAAACCCCATGAGATAAAAGCTCAGAGTTACCTGATCTGACCTCACAGCAGACCATGCTTGGAGCAGACGGATTAAACAGGTGACCTTCAGAGGTCCACTCCACCCCAATTTATCTTATGATCCTACATCCTGTGCTTTACATCTACTCCTGATACTGATCAGAATGTCTGAGGCAAGGACTGGAAACATCACTGTACCCCAGGCTTACGAGTCTTCCTTCAACAACTGACCATCCTTCAAAAATTGAAAGTACCAACCCAAATAGTACTGACACACAAACAGAGGAGCTTCCTCTGTTCCATTTGTAACACGTGCAAAGGAAAATAACAGACCAAGGTGGATTTGATTCAGCATCTGCTAACCTGGTCCTCTTTGACTTTAATTATCTCAAGCCTCACAGAGAGACCACCAGATGAATACATTGTAAATCATAGACAAGGCCCTACTTCTTTTTCAGGACAATTATTTTACTATGAATCTCACCCTCGAGAGCTGATTCTCTTCTTTCTCTCTCCTCCTCCTCAGCTCTTTCTTGCAGCTTCTTCTTATACGCTGAAGTCACAAAAGCCTCTTTGTGTGCAAACTCCCCTCCTTCCATTTCACGCTCTTTCTGAATTTTTCTTTCCATTCGTCTTTCTTGCTCCTTCTTTCTAATCTCGGCTGCTTTGAGGATATTGTGGATGTATCTGGGCTGAGGTAGAAGGGAGAAAAGTTACCGTGCTGAGAGGTAATTGAGGTGGCTGAGAGAACACAAATTGGGATTGATGGAGATGTTGAATTAAGTTGGTAATGGAAGAGAATTGTCAGGAGCTACTCTAATGTGTTCTCCCCCTGATTGATAGCGATCCAAAATAAACTGCCATTCCCTTTCAGATCCCTAACGTGGCACGTTTCCCAGTACCAAGAGAGGTTGCTGTATTCAATCAAAACAGTCATCCCATCTTTGACTAGGAGGATTTTTACTCTAAATGAAAATAAATGGGTTTTGATTTTTCATCCCTCTGCCTTCTGTACTGTAGCAGCCTTGCCCTTTTTTCAAGGAGTGGGAGGCTTCCCTTCACACCCAGAACCTGTCAAGAGCCTTCAAATGAAATAGAATAAGTAACAATGAAAGTATCGCTTGTCAGGGTAATTCAGCAATGCTTTGAAGTTTAAAAGTTAACCAGTCATGGTTACCCCAAGCAGACAGAGCTGAACACACAGGATACATTCTCAGGTATTGACCTTTTTGTCATCGTTTCCAGCTAATATTTTGGCACTGCTTTCTTTCTTCTTCTGCTGCATTTCATCGTAAATACTGTCGTATTCATACACCGTAGCATCTTCTTCTAAAGCCTTCTGAATCTCCAATTTAGTCTAAAACAAAACAAAGGGGAGGAGGAGAGGAAATGATATCAAAATAATAATAATGAAATCTTTACCATTTTCAAATATTTCATTCCTATATTGTAATTTAAACAGATTTATAGTATAAACTTACCCATCAGAACATTGAGAGCAAATTAAAAATAGTCCCTTACCTGTTTCATTGCTTGCTTTTTCAATGCTTCTTTTTGAAGACTTTCCCCAACAGTTGGCTGTAGGAAGGAAGCATTGCAGAAACAAAATTAATTACATTGATAATATTCTTTTTCTACCATTCTAAAAAACAACTATATAAAAGTCCAATTACAGACAGGTGTGATTCAGAAAATACTGAATTCTTCCCGCATGTCCATCAGAGATGTAGCAGTCACGAGCAGAGATACTGACAATCACATGAAAAAAGAAAAACTGTATTCATAATTAAATACAAAAAATCTGAAAGGATTTGGTATTTATTTCAAGTCTGATCTGTATCATTAGTTGTGCATTTTCAGAAATAAGAACACAGCTAAACAGCATGTACTTCAAATGTTACTGTTTAATTTCTCAAGATTAATATGCTAGAAAATAGCAATACTAATCTTTCCTAAGAAGAAACAGATCCCTAGTGAAAATGTGTTTGCTAATCATACTGTCTTTTACAAAAAAGCTTTGAATTTTATTTACTTTTTTCTTTTAATTAGTTTTGACCTAAATTACATATCTATCTTTTCTCAACCGATAGGTACTAGTGTTTATTAAACAGATCCACTATAATGGCAGGACTTGCATCCTTGTTTATGTAATGAAATATCTCTTTATCTTAAAAAGCAGAAATAGGAAGGAAAAATCCTTTTGCATTTTGGCAGCTTCCCAGGTTTTGCAACTTTGACTAATACATGCTCTGTGTCACATTTTAAAAAGGCAAAGAGATTCTGTAATTTGTTCGTAATAAAATTAAAAAACGAAAACCAAGTAGCAGGGAGCTTGGCAGCAGGGACTAAGATCTTCTGAAATCAAACAGAATTAGCACCATCTAAATTCAAACAGATCCCCTGAACATGAAGGCTTTTAAATTCATTTGATGTTTAAAATAAAATAATAACATGTCGTGACCCCTCTTTCTTATCCCATTAAAACTTTAACAGATGTGTCAACAAGGAAAAACACCAAGTGGTTTTCCACAATTTTCTACAGGACAGACTGTAAACAGTGCAATTCTTTTTTTTTCACTGGTTAATTTCAGAAACAGGGAACAAGCTGTGCAGGGATGGAGTTTCATTATACGTGACTCTGTGCACTCTGTCTCTCCCCTCTCCCCTCCTCAGAGGTGCCTACTTGATTTGGCAAGTGGGCAGCGCTGTGTGAGCAGACACTGGCCCTGTGCTGGGCACCCAGTTCCTCCTCTGCACTGGGAAAGACTAAAATCACAAATTCTCATCCATTTCTGTCCCTTTACCCAGCTGGCATTTTCACAAAGACCACAGGAACACCTGATATCTTTGGGGGCTCTGTCACCCGTCCAGGATGGGACTAATGAACAGCTACAGACAGTGGTAACCTCTAAGGGATTTTTTTCTGCTATGGAAACCACAAATAATAAAGGTACTTGCAAACTTCTCTGTGGCTTTTATTTTTTTTTTAAATGCCAGAAGGGTAGTTTCTCAGAGGAGTACCAAGTAATTCTAGACTCAGCAAGAGAAGGGGCTAAGGTAACACTGTCATTATTTGGAGAAGTACATATGGTATCATACAATAGAATCCACTGATCTCTAGATACTCCAGATGTTTGCTCACCTCCCACAAACACATGACTTTCATAAATAATGCTACAATCAAAACCCCCTGAAACACAGAACATTCAAAATATTCCTTCCTAGCTCCCTCAAAACAAAGGACTCACAGACAAGGAGAAAGGGGACCTCAAAAGGACACATATTCCCACTTTTTCTGGTGCTATAATTGCTAAATGCAGACTTAGATTAAACCCATCTCTGCTTTCAATCGGTTAAACCTTGTGGCTAATAAAGGGAAAGCATGATGTGCACTTTATGGAAGAAGAACCCTGCACTGATTCGGTGCTCACCACTAGAGAGCAGATGCTTGCTGTTACCCAGGTGCAGACAACCAGGTAAGGAAGCAGCCCAGGCTTCGGGCTTTAGGAAGCTGAGCTTGGCAGACATGGGCAATGCACAGAGCTGACCGTGGTATCAGGGACTACACCCTGTCTGCTGCAGCTCTCTGATTATTTGGACTAGAACTGGATATAGTCTCTTATTTATTTATGTAGCTGGTTGGTTGGTTGGTTGACTGGGGGATGTAGATAGTGGATTATTTAGTTTCAAACCTACAAGAATCCTGGCTTCATTCATCTCGTGTTTACCTCTGCTTTCAATACCAAAGAACTCTTAAGTTCTGAAGAACTGATATTCAGAAAGTTTACAATACTGCACTTAATTTTATGACATATACCTTCTTTTGAAAAGGCTATAAATGAGTCAGTATAAACCATAAACAGCCATTTAAAATTAGCATAGAACACACATCGGCATTACCAAAAGACCTCAATTTCCTTCTGGTTCCTGGGAAAGAAGAGAGTCCTTTGTTTGACGTATTGAGGGTCACCAATGAAGGTTTCCTCTATGGGAAACTCTTACACTGGTTTAACAGAAAGGTACCTCAACAGTGAAGAATCTCCCCTGCACTATTCCAGAAAGCAGGGGCTCAGTAAAAGACAAAACAGATTCTGCAGTTACAATTACAGAATAAGCTTTATTCCACCAAAATATTTGAAACACTGCTTAGAATGTTTTCCTTGTCTCCCCACATGGAATAAATGCACTGATCTACAAAGATTACATGGACACTAAAGTAATACATAATCCTTATTATTGGACATATGATGGTCAAGAAGTCCATCTGCCATTTCTGCAGAGTGGCAGTGAGTTTACAGAAAACAAACACCCTCCCCAATGGTTTATGGTGGACAATTTCCTGTTGTGCTGTGAGCTCTGATAGATGAGAACTTCCCGTCCTTTTGTATTGTTTTACTTATCAACTGCCCATTTATTAAAGGCCCCATAAGCTCAGCAATCTGTCTCATACTTTTTCCCTCCCCCTGGTCAAACTATTCTTCTGAAGCACAAAGCTTAGAGTTCAATATTTTCTGGAAGGGGAAAACGTTTTAACCCTCTCCTGTGAAAGGACATAGAATCCATGCAAATCAAGGAACTCTGAGAAATGAGGCTCTCCAGTCTACCACTGCTACCGGACCATGGAAGAGAGCTCGTACACAAGTGAAAAGGTTATTAAAAAAACAAACAAACAAACCAATAAATTACCCCAATCTGCTAACATTTCTCATGGTTCTCTCCATTTCTTGCCTCCTTCTCACTCTAAAACGAGCTACTTACACCCTCATGTACATGGATTTAGGAGTGAATCCTTAAGGCCTGCCCTCATAGAGACCTGTACAATCCAACTACAGCCTGCACATGAGACTCCAGCCTTCATGGAGAAGAAAAATAAAAATCACATCAGGCAGCAGATTCCTCTCAATTCACATATGATATGAGTCATGGTTACTAGCAGAAGATCAAGAGAATAAACATGAAAAACAAGTCAGGTACACAGAATTAGCTTTCCTCAGCACTCCATCCCAGTTTCCAGAAACCAGATCAAGGACTTCCTGAACTGGAGGATGCACCTGAACCATTGTTTGGCACCAAGAGCATCCCTTAATTTGACTAATCCATTTCTGAATCCGTTTATATTTCTGGCCATGCCGCAGTATCCTGTGGCAAAGAGTTCCACACCTTAACTACACAACTTCCTTTTGTTTAGATTAAACCAGTTACTTGGTAATTCCGTAACATAACCTGCTGCTCATATTATGAGAAATGGCAATATCACCTTACTTCTCTGAATTATTCTTGATTTTATGCACACCCTCTTGAGCTACTCCTTTCCACTTCCTCCTCCTCCTCAGAAGACTCTTTTCTAGGAGCCCCTTTACTCTACTTAGTCTGACTTTGCATGGAAACTGCTGCATAAACTCTGGTCAGCACCAACATCAATTACTCAGCAAATCCTTTTTAGTCAGACTCTTCCTTTAAGAAGTGCAAAGGGAATGGAAGGATCTGTAAGCAAACCCAAAACTCTGAGCCTATGGTGGGTTATAGTTTTCTACTTATTTTCAGCTTCTGCTTGCTTAAACACTCAATTTATCCTTTAAATGGTCACTAAAAAACCCACCAAATCCAGCTGATACATTCACAGAACTGTTCACACTGGCTCCACAATCTCTCTCCCAAATTGAGCACCAACTGAGGTCTATGTACAGTTATTTTTTTCATCCTGCCTTAACAAATCAGTTTTGAAAGACTGGTACAGTACAGGAACATACAGTGGGTAATTCTGGTGCAATCCAGAAACAGAAATTTTATCTGCTGTACCACAGAGATCATTTCAACTAAACTCCAAAGATAAAACAGAACAACGAACAGCACACAGGGAATACTGACAAGCCACCTTTTCCCAGTCAACACTGTATTTCAAAAAAATTTCCATCCCAGATGCTCTGTTTCTTATGAACCAACACAAAGACCATCTTCAGCAACTAACATCCATTAATGTACTTAACCACAGGGAAAAAAAATCCAAATTCCTTCAGCAAAGACAGAGGCAAAATCTGAGTGAAAAATGCATAGTAACGTTAAAAAAAGAAGGGAGCAAAAGTTCGGTATCTAATATATAATCACAGACCAAGTCAGGTGTGCAGATTTCCCAGCACAAACTTTATTAGAGTTCAGTTAAAAATACATAATCTCCAGACATTTGAGATGTAGTTCTGACTGATAAGGTAGCAGACAGGAAATGAAACCCCTCCCAAATGCTGCTCCTTATCTTGAAAAGCTCTGAAATTATTACTGAACTAATAAAGTAATTCTGATTTTTTTAAAAAAACAATCTTCTTTGATAAAGGCAGTTATGAGATTATTACTTTTTGCTGGGTACGTACCATACTGATGAGCACAACAACTTTTAAGAGCTTTTATAACAGACTCTGACAGTGAATCTGTCAGCTTTTCTGAACGGGAGGATACTTGAGCTGTTAAGCTAAAAATTGGCAGACAGCATCATATATTATTTTTACTAGAATTATTAGCATTCATTATTTTGTTTCAATGTTTAGATATTAAGAGAAAATGAAGAAGTGAAAAAATACAAGACGGCCCCCAGGAAGGTTCCCAGACCTACCACATAATGTTTAATGACAACAGATTAAATGAGGCTTATTCCTGGGATCTGGAAAATGTGGGGTCAGGTCCTTAATGCAGAGAAAGACACCAAATTCCATCTAAAGGGAAAGTGCTCCATTACTATCTCCAGTAGCTTTACCTAAAGGAAAGCCTCTCTCTATAGCCACAGCGGAGGGAAGCACCTCTGAGGCTCACAGCTAAGTGAGGAAAGAGATGGGATTTAAAACACATTCCTGTCCTGTTTCCTGTGAGCTGCACTGAGGCAGTTTCATGGTGAGTGGATATCACTAGGAAGGTCCTATCGTGCCCTGTAAAACAGGAGCTCAGACACCTTCAACAGCAACACTCGGGATTCTGCAGTGGAACCTGGTACACAGGGGCTGTGAATTGCTAAATTCAGGCTTTCTGTGACATAAAATTAACAACTGTTAGTTCTTTAAAATAAAAATAGATTTCAAAAATAAATATTTTGGTGAGTCAGAAACTGACCGAAATTATTCGATGCTTTATTACCATTGTTTTTCTCAACCACACAAATGAGCAAGCATGGAGAGAAGAAAGAACATTTCTGCAGCACAGGTTTCTGTAAGGGCCCCAGCCCAGCCCATATCCCAGCTTGGCCCTGGACACTTCCCGTGCTTCCAGCAGCACATCCAGGTGGGATTCACGCAGCGCACAGTGCCCTCTACTGGGGCAGGTACAGAGCGAGTATTTCGAACTTAAATTAAAAATTGAAGATTACAGAAAAGAACACTGCCACGCAAATTTCATGCATCTTCTTTCGCTTTAGAAATTTTGGGTTGTACAACTTTGCTTTTGTTCACAACACGAACATCATAAAATCAATTACATCAAATTTGGGTGGAATGAGCTAAAGGATTAAACACACTTATCTACCACACTTTAAAGTTAATATCTGAGTGAGACCTGTTGACTACTACTGGGCTTTCTATTTGCAGGCATTCACCAGTGACAGCCAACAAATCTCTTTACAAGCTACAGTTAACTCTGGCAAACAGGTTGTTACATGTGCTGAACTTCTGGAAGAGTTGACAGAAAGTAACACAAAAATCATCACTTCCATGTAATGTGTACTAAAGAAAATACGGATCATATTTCACATCCAAATCCAAAATGATGAGACATATCCTAATGACACTGCCAAAATCCGATGCAGCCATTAAGGGTTGGACACAAATAAGTTTGCAGAATATGGGGCAAATTAGGGAAGAAAATTGTTGAACTGACCTCTTCATCTGACTCATCTGCGAACACCGAGAGCTTCTTTGAAACAAGATTTTTCTGTGGCAACTTTTTGGGCATAATAAGCCCATATCTAGAGGAAAAAAAATTAAAAGTTACCTTTAGCATCATTTACAACACAGCACGTTCCAAACCAAAAATCTGTCATTTATGATTTGAAAAGTAAAAGATCAGCATCGACATAATGTATTAAAGCTATATGTGAGCAGCCTTTGCAGCAGAGCACACCTGCCAGCTTCTCCCAGAGCTACTGCTGTCTTTTGCCATGCAAAGTTTCTGGATGCAATGATTGTCCTAAATGAAGACACAAATCCCTCTTGTCCAGAGCTCTCCAAGTGATTTTCCTTTCTCTCTCAGGGAAGTAATAAATTACTGTTTAATCTGAAGGGATTTAGCCTTAGTCTATACCAGGAACTATTCCATGGCTACGTTTGCAGTGCAGTAATTTCATGTTTTGCTGGCGATGTAAACCACAGGTACAGCTATGGCAAAGGACAAGATTTACAGTCAGATTATGTCGCGCTGAGATTGATTAACCACACACAAACAACTCCTCTGCTGACGAAGTCCATCTCTGTGCTAAACTCACTTCCTTTAGGTGCTGAGCAACCTCTAAATCGGAGATTTCTTGCCCACCTGCCTGTCCCTGAATCCATCACTGAGTCAATAGCTCGCCACAGCGTGTATGGCTGAACTGACAGGAACACCCCACTATTCTGGGGGTACGTCACCATCCCTGTGACCGCTGTTTGCTTCCGTGAGCCCCGAACCCGCCCCTCAGCTCCGTCTGACCCGGCTGCGGAGGCCGAGCAGGAGCCGCTGGCCCGGCCGCTGCCGGGGCCGGTGCTCGAGGGTGGGAGGTGTGAGGGAATACCGAGATTCTCCTCCCTAAGAGTGAAAAATAACCCCGGGCAACACCGCCGCACCCTCAAGCGCCTGCCCGCCGTTTGAGTTTTGTTTGTTTTTAATAAACACAGTTTTAAAGTCAGGCCAACACAGCGAGGCCCCGCGGCGGACACCTGGGACAAACGAGTCCCTGGGCAAGGGTTTTCCAGCGCTCGCCCCCGCCCTCAGCGCCAGCCCCAAATCCCCCCCGACCGCTACCCCGCGGCCCCAGCGGGGCCTGCCCGCCCTGGCCCTGCCGGCACTCACTGCTTGCCCAGAGCCGCCATCTTGTCCGGCCGCCTCCCCCGCGCAGCCGCTGCCGTTCCGCGGCCGCAGATTCCTCGCGGCCGAGTCCTCCCCACGCACTTTCCCCGCCCGCCTCGGAGACCCCCACGGCACCGCGCCGCGGTGCTGCTCCGGGAGGGAAGCGGAGAGCGGGCGGAGTGGGCTAGAGGCGGCGGGGGATTTTATTTTTAACGGTTCGCTGTCGAGGGGCGAAAGTGCTGATCGGGGAAGGGCGATGGCGGGCGCTCCCTGAGGGGAGCAGCGAGGGGAGCCGGGGGCGCCTCAGGGCAGTGGCGGGAAAGGTCCCTGAGGAGGGAAAAGCCCTGAGGGGGAACAGCCCCCGAGACGCTCCCGGGGCCACCGGCGGTCGCCGCTCCCCGGGCCGGGGCTGAGGAGCGGCACTGTCCCCCCCAGCCATCACCGACCTGTCGCTTGTTTCCCGCTAAAGACTGAAAGAGGAGTTTAATTTCCCAAAATGTTATTAAAAAGGTGATTCTGCCAAAAGGGACGTTATTGGAAAGATGAAATCTCGCTGCAGACAGTGCAGTTGCTGTAATCTCAAGCTTTGTCCCAATAAGAAAGCTTTTTGTGTTATATTAATAGTGTTGGGCTTTTCTGCAACGTGTTCAGAAGAACGTTACAAAATGCTGATTAACAACCTTTACTAAAATTATTCCTAAAAAATCATTTAAGGAGACTGAGCCTTGAAAATTTTTGCTGTATCATTTATGAGCATTGTAGCTTGGGAGCCATAAAGATATCCCTTCCTCTCTTTTTCCCATCAGAATCAATTTTAAAAAACCCTAAAACTTTGATTAAGCCTTTAAAATTCAGTAGCTATACTGGCAAAATTCTTTCCTTAAATGTTTCTATTGCTTTTTATTCAGAATCCTTAACAGACTTCAGCCATTTTAACAACAAATACTACTGGCTGTGCATAAAAAATAGAAAATCAACAGTTAATTTAATAAAAGATGTGAAACACCAGAATCACAAGGATTGGATGAGAAATTAAGAGATTTAATTGGAGGCACACTAGAACTGGTTGCCAAAAGGGGCTAAGGATGGTTTTTTTCGGTGTGTTAGCTCTTTGTGATCTCTGCGAGCGCCAGGCAGGTGTGAAGCCATTGGTACAGGTATTCGGCTGGAGCAGAGCCCTGCTGCCACACTGCTTCTTGAGGGACACCTGGAACGAAAAACCAGCTGTAAATACAACAGGGAAACTCAAAACCGTGAGCAGTGTTGCCACAAGAACAGAAGATCATCCCCTCGGCAGAGTTTACCCTGAGTCCTGTAATGCCAGGAATGGTGATGCTTTGAAAAGCACACAGCGATATTGTGACAGTGACCTGTCGAGTGCTGAGTTTCCACTGCAATTTATCTGGTTTTGTGGTGGGTGCCCTGTTGTACAAAGTGCTCTGCTATATTTTAACGCTAAACCAGCACATATATATGGAACATATGGACATTACCTGATGTTCATTTTAAAGGAATTCCCGTAATTGTGAGTTATACCTGCATTCACACACCTGATCTGACACTGCTCTCTCAGAATAGGTTCCATCCTGGGCAACCAACCTTTCCTAGCACACCAGCAGCTCCCAAAGCTACATTCTTTAATCTAATTAAACCTGCATCCCTAACTGTAGGGAAACCGGATGCTCTAGGCCTGTTTTGTTCTTTCCAGTGAATTAGTTTAATATCTATGAGGAGAACACATGAAAAGGAACTATGACTGCCACAAGTGTTTACTCTTTATCAGCAGGCAGGGTGCTGTTGATAAATATCCCCCGCTAAAGTAATAACTCTTGTCCACGTCTGGTTTTTAACAGGCCTCTCAGACTGGTATTAGATCACAAAAAGAGAGATCTCAGCGAGAACAAGTAATTTCTCTTGCAGAGATACTGCAAATAATAATAACAGCCTCTTGACTGCTCTGGCACCAAAAAAAGCTCATATTCATTAAAGGAGAGAAAGACACACTGAAAAACAGCTCCTGTCTATGGCCCGTGAGTACATTAAGCACTTGGCAGATGGTGTTTACGAAGAGGAGGGCTCACACTGTGTGTTCCTGTTTGGAGCTGGGTCAGTCCCTAGGGCAGGGCAGAGAGGTCTGAAGCAGATTTGTTTGCCAAAAGAACCGTAATTCTTCACATTTTTACATATTACTTGCCAAAAGAACCCTCATTCTTCATGCTTATCAGGAGGTTTACAATGAGATCACTTACTCTGGAAGGTTTCAAAGCTGATCTGCTCCCCTTTCCTGAAGGCAGTGAATTTTGAGTCTAAATTTAACAGGTTGATTTCTATTGCCCAAAACCACTGCAGATATTTAGGACCCTTTATCCGTTTAATCTATTGTGAAATCAAAGTTAATTTCTGAAGTAAGGCCCTTAAAAGCACTCAGCTGAACGTTGCCATTGACACGGTTTCATTGTTGAACTGTGCCTGGTAACCTCACAATGAGTTTATGATATTTTATGATATTTACCAGTGATGAGGTCCAGCAGCAGCTCTGCTTGAACTTGCACAGATGAAGCAGTTGGATCAAAGCAATAAATCTCCTGAATCAAATTGTCATCAAGTTTCTGCAATGCAGAGAGCAAAAAGATTAGGGTGTTTGTGAAAAGCTTACAGAATGAAAGATAGATGAGAAACATATAGGAAATCTATAGGTAATGAATTATTTCACTGCTATTCTTCTTGGAGGAGGAAGAATAGAAAACAAACTCTCAACAATTTGAATTCTCACCAGTTTACACTGATTCCAGCTCTCAGTCTCCTCTGAGCCCTTCCAGTCTGGATGCAAAAGCAACAGCACAGCCTTAACTACGTCGTGTACCAGAGCTGGGGGCTCTGCACAGCTCTTTATTCCAGCAAAGCTCTCAGCATCGAGCTTCCGGACACACTCACGCAGCTCCTGGAGCATGAACCGGTGGAACAGAATCCCCGCGTGCCTCACATTTGCCACACGTTCTGCTTCTGCAATCAAAAACAAACCTCTCAAGAAGCTGCTCAGAAACATCTGCTACTCAAGATTTACATTATTGACTGACAGTCTACGTGCTAGATCCCTGAGGGCAACAAGGCGCCTGCTTCACACCTTTGATTTCAGCATGAAGTACCCTGTGAGCCAGAGTTAAAATCGGCCCATTCTGTTTAACTCTACTTTGCTAAGCACTGAGACTTGCTCGGGAGTAGTTTATGTATACCAAGGATTTGTATTTGTCTTTCCATACTTGTAGAAATGATACTTTTAATATAGTTTTATTGAGATTCCTAATTTCACCCCAAAAACCTCACATCTGTATGCACAATACCCAGCACATGTGTTGGTTCTGTTTCCTCTAGAGACCTCTGCAGGATCTCCGTGCAGGCAGCTTGGGCGATCTTCAGCATTTTCTGCAGGTCTCTCTGTTCCTCAGGTGGTAATTTCTTGTGCTGTCCAATGCTGATATCAAATATGCCAAGAGTTTGTCCTGATAGGTCGTGGAGAGGTACTGCAATGTGGTGTTCTCCATGGATAGAAGTGAGAGTGACCTCTGAACTGTCTGTGCACTTGAACAGGTAATCTCTGAAATGAAATGTGCTAGGCTTTACCATCCTGGTTTGTTTTGGTGATTTACTTAGCGTATTTAAGTAAGGTGCCATTCATCTCTTGTTGTTAAAATAAAGGCATCACATTACTAAATCATAGTTTGTTTCCTTGGACTGAAATTTGCACAGCTCTGAGTATCATTCAAGGCATGTACACAAAGGAATAAATAGCATTGGGAACACGATATTGCTTAGCCAAGGTGATTGCTGAAAATCATGAGACTTTAACAAATCTTGCTTTAAAAGCAGTTTGCTGTTTCTAACTGCATTGACGTTTGTTCTAGAGAGTTTTATAAAAAAGTAAAAACAGCTGCTGGAACAGCAAATGGCTGTTCAAGCAACTTTGATAACAAGGATGATATGCTTAAAAGACAAGTCTGCGAGGATCTTGGCAGTGGAAGGAAACAGAGAATTGAAGGAAATGAGACTAATATGGCCAGGAAAAAATACAGATTATTCTAAAGAGCAAAACGGTTCCGTGTAGGCTGTAATCCTGCAAACCTTGGCAGCTCAGCTAGTAAACATTTAAGCCAGAAGTTAAGTTCTTGCAGCATAAAGTCAAAGAGAAAATACTCCTCAGCCCTTCACAGTTCAGTGCCATGTGCATACACACCAGAAGCCTTGACAGTGAGAGAGCTGCAGCCAGACACTCTCTCAGGGCTTCCATGTAATGTGGGTCGGCCTGATGCAGGCTGAGTCAAGGAGCAGAGGGGACCAGTCCCATTGCAGGTGCTGCAGCCTACCTGAGGAGGTTTTCCTCTCTGAGGAGAACAACAGGAGAGCCGTGCATTTCCTTTTGTCCCGTGTTATCTGTAGTGATCATCTTGCACAGAGCATAGTTCTGCCAGAGAGAAAAGAGAGATTTAGCTGCATCCGAGAAAGCAACAGATATTTTGAAGCCTGGAGAGGGAGGAAATGGTTTCTTTCTTACAGGAAACTCCTATGTACATTCAAGAGCAATGGGATGGTTTAAAGACATCTCCCAACAACGCTCAGTTTTATTCCCAGAGACACATGAAGAATGTGCCCTGGACCTCCCTCGGCCAGACTATTTAATCCACCCCAGGCTCCACACTGAGGAACACCCACAGGCCTAGAGATTTCCATTCTTTTTCCCTTCCTCTTGCAGTCCTTTCTCATGTCATGTTTGTGTCAGTGTGCCTTGACACATGAAAAGCACAGAGGGGAGCGAGTGACCTGGCTATCAGGCAGCTAACAAGGGAACAGTGCCGAGCCTGGAATGACAACAGAACGCTGCCAACATAAACCATGCTTATCAGAGGAAGCAGCAGAATTATGGCTGCAGCAGATGTCACACAGACTTCGGGATGACACGGGATCAGTCCTAAATATTGCATAAACTTTTCAACTTCTTAACTCACTGGTACATGAAGTGAAAAACTTCCCAGGGCCAAAGTGCCTGCTGAACAACTGGAATATGACCTGCACGGAGTGGGGCTGCCTTTACAAGCTGGCTAATTGGGAACCAGTCACTTCCTGAGCTGTATTTATGTCTTGGCTGCTGACGTAAGTTCAGAACAAAGAGCTAACACATTAGCTGGAACATTCTCTTGTCCCTATAAAATACCGTAATTTTGACATGTAGAGGATCTCCAAAGAGAAGCATTTCCCTTTGTGGAAGTCCCCGACAGCAAAGCTGTGGATAGATGGATGGGTGTGGGGTTCTGCTCTAGTGGTTGCTATGCAGCAGTGAGCACTTAAGTAGGAGAATATTCCCTTTTCCTATGGAGAAAGGGTTATACTGGCAGTGCTCTTGAATTCTTTTACATGGGAGGATGAAAAGAATGAAGAGGGTTCTCCTTTGCAGAGGGAATCTTCCCTCTCTACCTTTGTAGCCCTTTTGTTGCACAGGCAGGCACAAGAATCTTGTGCAGGCTTCAGCTTTAATGATAAAACCACTGGGAAAACAAAGGCAGCTGGAGATGGCACATCCTCTCTAAAGCAGCCTTTCAGCCCCTGATGATTACAGACCTTTTCTCTGCAGTACCTTGTCTTTGCCAGGTGTCACCAGATGGGTTGCGACAGTGTGGATGCTGGGTGTCCTGGGATATAACCAGTCCAGAGCAGTGACAGCCACTTGTAGGACATTTTCCCTCATGCAGATGTGGTGGTAGGCTTTGCTGAACGCGTGGCAAACTCCCTGTGAAAGCAGAATCCACCAAGTGAGCCAGACAATTCCACATGATTTGGGAAAAAAAAAAAAAGCTGAGGAAATGTTCATGTTGTAACAAATTGCTTTAATCAGTATTTGTAAAGCGGAAAAGTGACTGTGAAATGTCTCTTATTAAATAATGCTCCGAAGTACTGAGTACCTGGTCACGGCCAAGTCTTTAACCAGACAGAGCTGATTTTCAGGGGAAATAGCCAAGTGGACTGGTAAGGTTGGCTTGCTGCGCTCCCTGCTGCCCAGATGGTGCATCCACAGAGAGGCTGATCCCAGAGACCATCCCAAAGACATCTGGACGGCTGTCGCTTACAATTATTCCACCACGGAAAAAGTAAGGTTTCGTGTCATTTTATAGACATGAACACAAATATGAGATTGAGAGCTTCAGGAAATAAAAGCTGCTATCTTTGGAGTTTGCACAAAAGGTCAATTAACTTCCTAGTCAGGAGGAGATTAAATAAATTATTGATGAAGTGATACCTCATAATAAATTTCAGGTAAGATGCTAATCAGCAGGATACTCATAAGGTGCTCTCCTTACACCACTTTCACCATACACTGCAGAAGGGGACCCACAGATTTTTTTTCAGTTGTACATCTTACGTTTACTCAGAACAAACATAGAATTCACAAGTTTTTTGCAGGTTGGAGTAACAAACTGCTTTCTGATGGTGCCCACCTCGTAGAAAGTGATCTCATGGGTCAGGAAGATGGATTTCTCACACTGGTCCTGAAGAGTGTCAAGTCCTAGAATGCCAAAAACTCTCCAACGAGCATCGTGCAGGGGCAGCACCAGGAGTGAACCTTTCCTCTCCTCCACAGGGCGGTCAGAGTTCCAGAAGTGAATGTTTCCATGGAGCTCAACTTTTGGAACATAGATTGGTTTTCCCTGGTCAATGACTGCAAAGCTGAAATATAAATTTATGAGGAGGTTTGTCAGGAGGAGCAGAAAACCTTTAGCGAAACAGTAAATACTGCAGCTTTGATCTCTCCCTGTTTTTTGGCATCAGAGAAGGAAGGTGTGAGCTCCATACCCCGACCACACTCAGCAATACCACATTTACCACTTGCATCCCAAAGGCAGTGGTAATAAATAGGCACTTTTCATCCTCAGGACAGTTTAAAAACATCAGTTAATGAATGGAATGAAAAGGAATACAGAAGCAAGCAGCAGTTACATTTAATAGGTTAGAGGCAGCAATGTTTAAAGAGACAAATATGTCTGGCTTTTGGAAATGACAAGTGAAGAAGCATGAAAGCTGTTTATAGCATAAACACTAGGGAAGGAAAGGCATTGTTCTCAAAAATATCCTGTGGATATAAACTAGCGTAAGGGAATTAATTTTTAAAGAAGAAAACGTAGCCCCAATGCCACAGACATTTGCTAAAGGATGAGATTTATTAGACTGTGAGCTAATCTCCCCAAGGAAAGGAGTGAAATCCCAAACAGAGCAGCTCTAAGCAGACCATGCAGAGTTTAAGGACATGTATAGGATATTGGATCATTCCATAACAGTCTCTTGGGAGATTTCCTCTCTGGAGTACTCCATCAACCTCAGTTTCCTGTACATTCCAAACAGTTTAGAGGAAAAGGAACAGTTATTTGCAGCTTTTCTTACCTTACTCCTTTCATGTCCCTGTGCAGTACCTGGTTTAGGACATAGGGAGCATCGTCTGCAGTACAGGCCACGTAGCGCAGGAGAACCTGTCCCTGCTCTGGGGAGAGCTGGTTCTCCTCCAGAAGGGCAATATATGCACTGATCCTCTTGTTATCCCCATGGGCTTCCATGTCCTAGCAACCAAACGTTTCCCATTACAGTCTGTACATGAGCCACTGGCACTTATTTCATGGACTTAGCACTTGTTTAATTTTTGCTGAGATGCTGCTCTGGGTCACTGAGTTCGTGTGGCACCAACCCCATGATGTGGCTGTGTCTCTGCTGTGGCCATGTCTGCCCGGTGCACTCTGTGACAAGCACAAACACTTGGTATTTTGATTGGCAAGGAAAACTGATTTTGTTTTTCTTGTTGCTAATGGAGAAGGAGTAAATAGAAAAATAATCCCTAACTATAATCTGTGCCTAAGCAAAAGTCCTATAGATTTCTTCTCCAATAGGAGATTCCTTTAAGAAAAAAAACAAACAAGTGGCAGAATTGCCACATTTACAAACCTAGACAATACTGCAAGAACACTTCAGCCACAAGAAAAGTTTGGCTTTGAGGAGGGCTTTAATGGCGAGGACAAACAGCTAAAGTTGCAGTTGTAAATTAAGAATGAAACTATTTCCACTACAAATTAACCATCTTTGTCCCAAACTGACTCTGGTCTGTTTCATTTTAGAAGCTCCAAAACTACAGCTGTGGATTTCCAGATCTGATCTGAGTCAGCTCTTCCATAAGTGAGACAAAATTGTCCATGAGATTCCTTCTGACCTGGCAGAACAAGGATGCCTACCTGGGAGAGGGCCTTAAACACTGCTTTGTACACTGGTTCCATGCTTGTTCCGCTGGTCTCAGCCGCTTGCTGGATATCCTGCAGCCATTTCCTCCTGACTGAGCTTTGCAAGCTCTCGGTGTGACTTTTCTCCACCCTTGTGGTCAGGAATCTCACCAAGTTATCAATAGTTTCATCCTCATTGCCAGTGAACTCAGAAGCAATTAACTCAAGGAAAGTCTGGAATGCCTTGGGGGATAGCTTCCCCACTCTGCTGAGCTGTGGGTATTGGGAGCAAAGCTGTCTCCTTGCTAGTAGAAAAAAACCAGAAAACAAGACAGGGAAAATCTAGTTGATTAATCAGTTTTGCAAAATACAAATCAAGAACTAAACTGGCTTTGGGTGGAATCTATCCAGTCCATCATTCTAGCTTTCTTTTGGCTATCTCCTACGTGGAAGTGGTCACACTGGCAGGTAATCTCCAGTTTCCAGACTGGACACGTCCTTTTCTCTAGATGCCTGCTTTCCCTCCTGTGAGAAAGAACCCCGCACAGCCCTGGTTTCTCTCCAGGTGCTGGTTAACTCCGCAGCCAGTCAGAGATGTCCCAGCGCGGCGCAGGCTCTGCCCAGCCCCGGCTCTGGGCTCACGGGGGTGCTCTTGCACAGCCTGAGGAACGTGCAGGCGCTGCCTGGCTCCGGGAGCCCGGGTTTCACGGGATCTCTGACTGATGCTTCCATCATTTTTTCTGCATCCTAATTTCAAATCCTTCTGGACCCGAAGATGTCCCTGCTCATGGGACTAGATGATCTTTACAGGTGCCTTCCAATCCAAACCATTTTATCATCATTATCACTGATTTTAGCTGTAGAAATAGCAAGTACTAACCTGGCCCCAATCATGGTGGAGCTGACTGTTAATGCTGCCTTATTCAGCCATCATCTAAGGAACATTCAGTATTCTAATTTAATTTCTGATTTTCTGACAGAACTAGGATGGAGAATTTTTTGATCGTATAAAATGTTTGGATTTTCACCTCCACTTTCCCCTCACTTTGAAGAAAGGGATGAAGAAAGAAATACGCATGAAGTTGAATGTGGTATGATCATTGCCTTCATTACTGAGCCACAGCATAATGAATTAATTTCTCCATTTTATCTAATGTTATACTTTTCACTTGCAAGGACAATCAAATAATTCGACTCACTTTTTACTCTGTGTTTCCATCCAGGAGAAGTGCAATGTCTGTGAACCCTTCCCCCAAAACTGCTTGTTCCACATCCTTGAGAGATTAGGTTGAGGCTGCTAGAAATAGTTTACGTTGCTGGTAGGTGATATTGATTTTGCTATGCTCCCTTTCCATTTATTTGTCCTTTAGTTTATGAGCCCTTCATGGAAGGGACTGTGTCCTTCCATATTTCCATGGTATGTTCTGGCATGCTTTGAATACAAGAGAGCAGTGAAGTGCCAGTTTCTCCTGGCTGGACAGCCTGGAGATGATTAACTGTGACGTGCTGGTGTGCTCCCCACCTCACCAGCTGCCTCCAGGGAGCTAAAGGATAAAGAGATTTTGGTGGTTGCCAAAGTGAGCCATTTTTAGTGATTTGCAGCAGAACAAGCAGCACGAAGACGAGCATGGAGATGAAAAAAACAGTCCTCTCCACCCAGCAGACATGTTCTTAATTGCTAATACAGTGTTTCAGAGCACCTTATGCCCACATGTTAACATGTGTGAGGCTGCCAGACAGGTTCAGGTGAACCTGCAGCACTTCTGCTGGACCCAAGACTTTTCTATCAAGGACCAAATTTGCTAAGTTTATGCAGTGAAATAAACCAACAGAGAAGTGAGACTCGAAGCTGCTGTGTAATTCATGAGAGCTGTGCCACAGTGTGGGTAACTACGGGCTATTTGAGACCCATAAGGAAAGCTGTTCTCTCCTGTGAGGTACATTCCTGCAGGAAGCACAGTAAAATGCATCTATTAAAAATAGCTGGATAACACAGATGGACTGGACTAAAAGTGCAAACATGTCCTCAGGCTTTATGTGTGTTTTTCCACTGCCATATCACATGTATACATTGCATGTTACAGCTGAAATAATTTTTCAACACATCCCAGTGTCATGAAAACATTGGGCTACTCTGCCTGGGCATCTTGCACAGGAGGGGATGGAGCAATGCATTAACAAGTAGGTCTGGGTAACTGTTCCTTTCCATTTTACACCGCATACTGTGTATGCTTATGACTGCTTGCAAAACCAAAACCAAACTCATGCTTGTAACAACCTCATTAGCCCTGTCACGGAATGGTTGAAGGCCTCCCGTGTTGTTCAGAGCAGAGATTTTTCCTCACCCTTCATCAAGGCCACTTTTCCCATGCCTCCCTGGAATCTGCTCAGAACAGCAACCACCTCTTCCAGGTCCAGAGACCCACGTGCATTGCTGTCCCACTTGTCAAAAAGTGTCTCCAAAAGCTGTCTCCTTTGGGCCACGTGAGACATGCGGCGAACCTGCAACAGAGGAACAGTTGGTGTTTGGTAACTTCTGGACACTGATGCTGATTTGGGAACTCCTGGACAATGATGCTGGACACCACACAAGTGTGGACACCACACAAGTGTGGACACTCTGCCAATCACATCATTCCTATGGGCCAGGCTGAATCTGTACATACACGGCTCAGACCTGGAGATGAATCATTAAACCTGGGAGATACTTAGAAACACTAAACACAGGTGACAGTTCAGTTTACCAGGCAGGACCAGCACTGCAGAGAGTTATTTCACAGTGAACAAATGAAGCCTGTGCTGGATTTAAGGTGAGGTCAGCTCAGGTAAGTGCAAGTTTCCCAGAATACAAATGTCTTCCCAGCAAGAACTAACCACAGCCTTGTCAGTGACACTCCAAGATGTGACAGTTCATATTTCTGTACGCTGTTATTTTGCTGGTGCTGCCCTGAAGTGTGTGGGCTCCAAGCAAATACATGTTACCATTTGTCCTCTAAACCCAGCACAGAGGGTTAACTGGCTGGAGTGGAATTCTCTCAAAGGCCAAAATACTGGCAGTGTGTGTGCTGTGTTCAGTGAGGACTATGGAGCCGTCAGATCCAATATCTCATCCAAATTAGGTCAGCAGCACAGAGGGAAACCAGAAAGAGGTCTGAGGAAAACACAGCTAGAGAAATGCACCACAAAACAGACCCGAAGTGATATGAGGCACCCTGATGCTGGGCATGAGGAAGGGGAATTTTTTTTTTCAACACATGGCAAGAGCACCTTGTAACTTAAACACAAAGAAGCCTGTGCACACATCCAGCCATGCACATAGCAAAACCCAAACACACTTGTTTTAAAATCCTCCCCAAACATCCACAATCTCCTGTGTACATGCCAGTGCAGTAGGTCAGAGATCAGGTTCTTGGCTATTATAAAGGTGAATAAGCAGAATGGAATGTTTTGGGCTCTTTCACAATTGACTATCAACTGTTGTCTCACTAAGTCCAGCTCTAGGACAGACAGAAAACCTCTTACAGGATGAGTCTGTCATCACTTCCAGAGCTGAGGGCTAGGGAGGGAGCATCCGTATGAAAACAAAGGGGTAAAAGGTCTCCTGAAGAAACAGAGGATGCAAGGCTGCAAATGGAGAGCTCTGCCAGCATAAGATTAACAGTTGACTTTGCTAAGTGTCTGTAGGCATTTGCTTGGTTTTTGTTTGGACATGGGATCAGCAAAATCTATCAATATTTACTTTTTCTAGTTGTTTCATTTTTTCCTCTTTTGTCTGTTTGTATTCTCCTTTGATAAATGCAGTAAGCCTCTTCACAGTAGGCAGAGAAATGTCTTCACCAACAAAATTGTCCATGAGCTGTACAAACTGTGGCAGGGTGAGGCAGCTTGCAGCAAAGGAACTCTCAGTACAAGAATCCTGGTGGTTCTGAATCTCTGCCACACTGGGACCTGAGTCTGAAAGGCAGAAAACACCGTGTGTCACAGGAAGCCAAATGCTGCCCTAAAGCCAGCCACGTGGCAGCTATCAACACAGTCCTCAATCCTGCACTTCCTATCCAGGGAAATTACGGCTGAATACAGACTGACTCCATGCTGAGTAAAGGCCTTAATCTGCTTATACTGTTCTAATAGTAGCTCTGCAGATCCAGTCTGGCGTGGATGCCATTGTACAGCCAGGTCAAACCCTGACTGCAGGTGAGCTGGAATTGCTGTTACTCAGCAGGGGGCTGTCTGAGACAAAGACCTCATTGAGGGACTGCATGTCCCAAACAAACAGGATGCACAGCCAAGGACTGACTGAATGACAGGGTAGTGTTGTGCACTGGAAGTTACCACAGAAAGCTGGAGGTACCAGGGGGCTGTACCATCAGCTTTACAACCCTTTACATATTGAATCTGTCACTAAATTGCTGGGACAATGTAGACCCAGTTCTTGCAGTGTTCTAAACTGTGAGACACAGGTGCTAGCAAGGAGGTTGGCCCTTCTAGGATGTTTGAGAAAATACCTCTTTGAAGCACACAGTTGTCTGATCACAGACTTCCTAGAACAAGGGCCTTTGTAGACAATGAAGTATGATCATCCTTTGGAAACACAGTGAGAGATTAAAATAAAAGGTTCCTGCTAGATGATCTCATAGCTCATCTCCCTACAGGTAGTCAGAGTCTAAAAATTGTTTAAGTAATTTCCAGATTTAATGTGCTCAAGTTCCTATCTTGCTATAGTAATATTACAGAGTGAAACAGAACATAAAGTTTCTCCTTATTATAAAAATGCTGCTGCTTCACAAAGTCCCTACTTGAATTAAAGTGTCTGCTCAACGCCTTGAATACAGATCACCAGCAAAGTGACTCACCTGCCATCCTGTGAGGGTAATAAGCTCTGAAACTTTGGCAGAAAACACCATGCTGAGAAGATAGCAAAGCTTATGGTCTTCTCTACTCAGAAATCACTCACGGGGTTTTGAAATGGATTTAAAACACCCTATAGCTAAACCAGTCCAAATATATACATTAAAAATGATTAAGGTCTGTCAGAGAAAAGGAGAACACTTTACCTTTCCCCTGGCCATGCAGAAGGTCCTCATCCTGCAGTCTTGTCTCCGAGCTTGTCTGTTGGTCAGACTGGCTCTCATTGCTTGGAGGGGTTTCTTTCACAGCCTCTGCAGCTGGAGCGTCCTGTTGGGAATCAGTGACATCCATGTCTGCCACGGCTCTGTCTCCTGAGGCCGTGGTTGTAGCTTCAGGTGCTGTCTCTGCAGCTCCATTGTCCTCTTGACTAACTTGCCCTTCTGATCCAGGTTCTCTGGCTGCAGTATGATCTCCTTCCACTGTTGTTTCTGTCTCAGGCTCTCTACCCAGGCTGGATTCCTCTTCTTCCACTGGTTTTCCAGATTCAGGTTCTCCATCTGCACTAAGACTGTTCTCAGCAGAGGCTGATGCTGGGAGAGCTTCGTCCTGTCTGTCTGTGTCTGCAGTTCCAGGCTCAGCTTCCCTCTCAGTCTCGCTGTCTCCAAGGGAGCTGGATTTCTCACTGTGTATGGTATCTCCATCCAAATCAGTAGCTTCAAGGCCAGTGCTTTCCACTGCTGACACAGCATCCTCACCTTCCTTGCTCACTTCAGCATCACTTGGCTCTGCTGAAGGAATTTCCTCCTTGGAAATTCCTTCAGTCTCAGCTTCACTCATGCCCATTTCTTCATCAACTCCTTCTGTAACACTGGTGCTCATTCTGTCGGTCCCTTGCCCATCATCATCTACAGTTTCACTTCCTAAAATCTCTCCCTCAGAAATTTCTGTTTGAGACAAGACCAAATTTTCACTGAGTTCCTCACAAACTTCCTGGTCACCAAGGCCTCCCCAGAAATCCATAAGATCAATATCTTGCAGCTTAATTATCGGCCCTAAAATAGAAAAAATATGGGTGAGCTGATAGTTTGCATTGGTTTTATGTTCTCTAGTATTGCACAAGAAAATTTAAAGAAAAAAGGTATTGCCAAGTAAATGCAAACTACCAGAAAGTATCTTCTGCAAGGACACATCTCAGGAACACAAAACTTCAGAATAATGTCTTTGCCTGCAGAGATCTGCACTTCTGGCTATGTATTACACCGCTTTTCTTTTGAAATAAATGTTTCCTCATTCTCTACACTAAGAAGGAGAGATGTAATTCACCTTGCATTTGATCTCAGCAATTAAGGAATGTCCAATATCTTTAAAATATTTTACTTCCATGCAGATGATTCCCTGCATTTTTTCTCTATCTTTCTGTGTGCCTGGAGGTATTTTAGTGCAATCACAAAATTAACTTCTAATGTTGCCCAGTAAGAAAGAACAATTGTTTCAGAAAGGGTCTTTAATTCTTTAATTTCCCAAAAAGAACTTCAGAATTTTGTAGCAAGGAAAACTTTTGGATGCTGAAGCATTTCTGAATATTGCATCACAGTTTGCAAAACGTGTTTGCAAATTCTGGTGTATAGACCACAGCACTCACTTGGGTCCTTTTTTGGGCTCTGTTCATTTCTGGTAACACTCATAAAACATATCTGAACTATCCAACCTTGAGTGGACTCCCATTGTTTTAACCACGACTGAAACATCCCATGTGCTTACACTGTCTGGGGTTCCACAATTCCCCCTTGTGAGCCACGGGGCTTCTGTCATAGAAGTGTCTCAGCAGGGCCAGTATTTTTTGTCTATCCAAGACACCAACCTAGGCAAAAAGATTGCAATTATTGGGTTTTTCCTATGGTTCTTGCGACTTACATCAACATTTGCAGCACTACAAAGGCACCATTAGTCAAGAATTACCTGTGACCGATAATTATCCGTTACCAGAACATCACTACAAATTTCAAAGAAGTTAATTTATTTCATAGAGGCAAAAATTTCTTCTGGGCTGAGCTGGAACTCCCCACACATATTACTTTGCAGGCTCTTCCTCTTCCATGTCCTTGACAAATTACAGTGAGATAATTGTAACTGTTCTGCCAAAGGAGTTCTTCGTGTAAAGATCAAAGCTTCAACATTTCATACTCTCAGGACAGATATTGATTGCCTGACAGTACCATGGAAGAATTTTCATGTATTATGGGCTGTGCTGTATTACCTTAGTGACTGCACATTGTAGTTTGGTTTTGTGCCCCATCATCTCCTTTGAAGCGTGATGTATTGGCCTGGAAACATAATTAGTCCAAAAATCTGAGCTATTATGACAACCTCCCTAATTTCCTTTAAAAATTCATAGACATTTGACCGCAGAGGTGAGAGAGGTATCAGCAGTTCCAGTGCAGAGGAAGGTGCAGAGTTTATTAAATCCTTGTTGCTCAGGGTGAGCGTACACAGATGACAAACCCAGGAAAAGGCAATGAAATGGGTCATTTCCAATCAGGAAATTGTGGGGTTTAAAAAAGTAAAGCAAACCTAAATGATTGCAAGTTTTCCATTTTATGATGTATTCCTGTTGTCATTATTTAAGTCCTGCCACCTTTATAATCTCCCTCCCATTAGTGAAATAAAGTAGTTAATTAGGAAACAGATTTACTTAAGTTCATTATTTGTAGCGAGTAGCTTTCCATCTGAATTATTGATTTCCTTTTCACATTTTGTTCTTAGATTAAAAACTGCAAAATGTAAAATTCACCAGGCCTTTAATTCCTTGTGAACTTTGCCTGCCCTTAGACGAAAGAAATAAAGGAAGAATTTTGCTGTTCTTTTCTGGAAATTAGCTCAAGATTACTGCACTGTTTATAACATGAAACTGTAATTAATGGCACCAAGAGTTAAAAACAGAGGATTTAAAAACAACTCAGAGATACACATCGCACCTACTGGTGAAGTTAATGCTGGAACTAAGTGAACACCTCACATTTTCTGGTACTGCAGCACCTTCCTCTACAGGGAACTGAAAGTTTTTTGCCAATTCTGAAGAAAGGACCAGAACTGAAATGTAAGAAGCCATCTGGTCCAATTTCAGCGTTTCAGACTCCGGTAATTTAATTCCTGCTGTTAAAAAAATGCTGGAATCAGCGTTGAATTTCAGCCATGGGTGGGCTTGGAACAACAAATATCATCACAGAATTCTGTCCCTAAACTTACAAGATGTAGGTCCTGATCCCCATTACCTTCTGACATTAACATAGAGATACCTTGCACACCCCTGTGCAAACATTTTTTCTTGCTGTTTGTCTTTCAATCGAATGTATCAGATTGGGTTCTGATCCGTTTAGGAGATGCACAAACACACAACGTTTTTGAAGATGTTACCAGATCACTGTGGAATATTTGGATTCTCCATTCAGCATTTCCATTACACACACTTAATTTTCCATTCAAATTTCCTCAGCTGTTACTTGTCACCATCATCTGCTGGTTGCCCTGAACTTTGCAGTACTCATGCATAATTTTACTTTATTAAAAAGGGAATTAGATGAATGAAGTATTATTAAAATAAGGATAATAAAGGAAAATAAGGATATTGTTTGGGGATTCAGTTACCTTTTTGTCATATTAAAATAATATAATTGGAGGATTTAGATAACTCAAATTCTTGAAGAGTTTTTTTGTTATGTGGATCCAATAATTTTATTTTTATGTAAAACATATAAAAACAGATAAAATAGCTGAAATTGTCAAATATTAACAGGGGTTTATTTACTTATTTAAACATTTCCAATTTACACAGGTTTGCCATTTTAGCAGGGCTCCCTGTTATTTCAGGACACTTTTCCTTACAACTTACCCTGGGAGGAACACGTCACAGTACAGCCATCTATAGAAGAGAGGAGCACTACAACAAGAAACCATTTCCAACTCCTCTCCCCAGCTGTGCTATTTTTCCCAGTTCCTAAATTTAGTCGAAAAGGCGACTTTTCTTTGCACTTGGTGTGTGACGAAGGAGGCTGATGACAGATTCCTGCCCACCTGCCCTTCGTGCTGCACCTTGTGAGCAGGACAGGTACAGCCTCCCCTCTCCACAACAGGGAACCATCTGTGTTTGTACAGCCGCCCAAAACTCGGCGCAGCTTTAGTGCCCAGGGAGTTGAAACACGTTGACCTAATTTTTTTGTCACCTAGATATTGGCAGGTGATGATTCTCAGCTGTTTTCAGCAATGTTCTGTGACCTATGAGTAATTCCTTTGGCAACGCAGACTAAACCAGACTTGCCATTTAATCAGGGATAGGTCAGTGTTTAACCACTTGATTGTTTTTCTGGAAATGTGATGTGTGTATCCTGAACCCTACAGTAAGCTTGTTAGTGAGCAAGTGGGAAGAACAGACACTCAGAAAAGGTCATGAGAAAGCAGACTTTGTTGTTGCTGTACTGCAAGAAAGATAATCAGGAGTGTCTCAAACTTCATTAGCTTGAAAACTAATCTCTGACTAAATTCAATTTCAGTTAAAAATCCCGGGTTTAAAACATCCCTGGAAATTAATGCATAGTTATAAAAGAAACTGATACAAGTTAGCATAGAGACAATAAGCTTAAAATTCACAGAGCCATTGCCTTTTGGGGTATTATAGCAGTGATCCAACTGTGCTCTGGGATTGTCTTGGGAAGTTTCTGCTGCAGTGTATAGTCCAGGCTGTCCTTGCTGAGCTGCCATCCTTCTGGATGCATGCATTTGAAATCATAATAATGATCATGTGGATACCTTCTAATTTGACTGTAATTTAAACACTGCTTTCTCAGCTCCCTGGCCCTAATTGCAGCTCATTGAGGCAGCCAGCCACACTCACCATGCAGACTGGAATAACTGCCTGCTACCAAACAAATGGAAATTAGGAACTGAAACAACTGCTTTGCTGTGCTTTGCAGAATGGGCTCTACAGGTAATGGATCACATTCAAGTGGTAGAAGTCCTTGGGTTACTTTGCATCTTTATCTCCCCTGTGGGTACAGTAGAACTTTACAAAAGAAACCAGGCCAGGTTTAAAAGAGCTACGTGGCCCACACGACACTTCAGTGAACTCAATTTGCAGGGCAGGGCTACCTCGGAGCCTGGAAACCACAACTCTGTGCTCTGATCAGTTTTTTTTCGGCAGCAGTGGCGTCATTGCTGATAGCTGCTCACTCCTGTTGTGTTAGTATTTTTGGCTCCATGCCTCTGAGATTCCACTGGGATTAGTAGCATGGAGATGGTGATTACTGCCACAGAAATAATAGGAAGAAAGTCACTTTAAAACATGAAAGGAAAGAAGGGATCTTTTGGAAATCCGTGGCAAAGACAGGACTCAGGTTTATATATCCCTGTAGCCAGGCGCATCCATCACAGCCCTTCCTGACAGAGCTGTAGGAAAGTGAAATGTCTCCTAGCCGGGAAGCAGACACATTTCTTCCCTCATCCCTGAAACAGCAGCTTGCCTGCTATTCTCTCAAACACACTATTGGTGTTGAAACGAGCCCTGTAATTCCTTTCTCTTGGCGGTAATGACATTATTAGCATGACATTGTAGAGCACAGTTCACTCTGGGTAGGCGCTGCAAGCATCACTGGAGGAGTGCTGGGTGGAATATATAATTTATGTAGGGGAGAAAACGAAGGTTAGGGCGACTGCTTGCTCTGTAGTAGCCAGCAACTGGCAAACTGAGGCTACTCATAACAAGTACCACACTTTTTGGATGAAGCCCAAGTTTTTAGCAATAGTTTATGCCATTGATTCTTCAGTTCCCAACATTTACTGGTTTTCTAATAAGTCTAGCACTTTTTCTGTTTGCTTTTTAATGGGGATGCAGGTGTACTAAGAGGATGATAGACACAGCTTAGAGCTGCTGAAAACCGAATTATGGCTTTTGAGTTTCATTTCCAGCTCTGTAACTGACTTACTGTATTTTAATTTCCTGTCCATAAACTGTGGCTGAAGTTCACAGTACTGTTCTCAGAGAGGCTGTAAAGGTGGATTATTTTGCATTTTAAATTTTAACTATGAGATTTATTGATAGAAGCCTTTAAGATCTATAAAGTAATGCAGCATAATTAATGCAATATATGTAATTATTGAAGTAATGTGCACATTTGTTACAGTCAATCTACATCAGATTATCTTTGCTGAAATGTGGCTGAATAGATAAATGAGCACTCAAATATTCTGAACGTGCTGTGGAAGCAGGGAATTTTTTAGAATTAAAGGCCATGGTTAATTTCTTCTCCAGAATCATCAAACTTCAGTCCCAAGTCATCAGTTTAGGTAATTCAGTTTCTAATTAGCCATCAGTTAACAGGCTATTGGATGTTTCTGTGTCTAAGAACTATGAATTTGACAATGGTGCAGCAGCTATTGTTCCCTAAAATAGTGCTGAGTAAGCACAAAGAGAGGATCCAGAGTTGAGAAAAAGAAAAAGCAAGCAGTGACCCAGAGAAACACCAAACTGGGAGCATGCCCACATTGAAATTAGGCTGAGAGCTGCTTTGCCTACCTTTCCATAATCACAATATTGGAAGAGGGCAACAAAAATTTGCCTCTGCGTATCATGTTTTGTCGCTTCTTGGAAGTCCTCGGCACACTTACGGAGATATTCCATGATTTCTTGGAACTTGTCACTTGAAACGTGTTCAGAGTAGGAAAGGACAAGCTATGGAGAGAAAGCAGCAGTGGACACAATTAGCTTTCTTCAAGCATTTTCACTGTTAGTTGAACTCCTAAAAATCTATTGCGTGCAATGAAATATTTAGGAATTTGTAATTTAATCTGCCAACATAACACAGACCTGGTGCCTACTTCATTCTCCCCTTCAGAAGAAACAGTATTCTCCAAACAAGCCTGGGACGCTGCAGAAATGCATCCTGAACAGTTCCTTTCCTGGTCCAGAGGTCACTTATCAAGCTCAGTGGCTCAGAGATGCTGGATCAGATCCCTCCTATGAAATGCTGTGGCTTAAGCTCCATTTTCTTGCGGAGGATTTAAGTTCTCCATGGTTTTCTGCAGCATTTAATATTCCTGAGTTTACTCCCAAGGAGGCATTTTGAGCTATTACATTGTGCAGAACTGACAGTCACTCAACTCTCAAATGCCACAAAATGAGCATTGCCTACAATTTCAATGTTTAGAGGACCAGTTGGATACAATAAAAAAAATGAAAGATCCTTTTGAAAATGAGCCTGCTGTCACCTAAGTCCTCTGACACTGGGAATACTACTGACTTGAGATTGATTTTATGTTCCAGCCTTGGAGACACTTTAACACTTTGGATTTATAGCCATGTGGCTTTTATGAGCAAAAGCAATATGGTTCTAAAAATGTGGTGTGCATGACATAAATAATAATGGCCATCAGAATAAACCACAATCCCAGAGCCTGGGCTGAATTATTATAGCAGGTTTCTGGAGCCAGCCACACTAACAGTGTGGAGCCCATACAGTTAAAAGGAGGAATTTCCAAAGCACAGAACGTTTCCCATTATCCCATTTTGAGAGTATGGATACCTGACATAAGTGCTAAAACATCTTGGACTTGTTGAAATGCCACACAGGCGTTAACCAGCTGAAATATTAATATATGTTATTATTATTCATATCTACATTGCATAATTTCCAAATATATGGGACAAGTGGAAAAGAGAGGAAGAGCAGAGAAAAAGCAATGGCCTGAGGGGTGGCTGGTAGGAAAGCAGAGCTCCTAATGCAATGTGGGTTTTTTCTTCTTTTCAGCATAAAAAGAGGATGTAGGTTGGAGAGAAGGTGGCACGTCTGGGGCTATGAGTATCCACCAGCTCCTTGGGGTTATTAGAACCCAGAGCCCTGTGACAGAGGAACCTTAAAGGTGAGGCTGTTGAGATGAAGCAGGTTGGACAAGCAGTTTGTTATTTTGGATGTCACCTTGATGACACATCCAAAGGCTCCTGCACTAATACTGTGTCTAACAGCTTCACAGGACACTGTTTACAAGCACCATGTGGGCAGGAGGTACCATCACAGTCTTAAGCTGATGTGTAAATTACTGTACACATAATTAACATACATTTATTTGTTATTAAGCGAGAGATTTTGACACCTCTCCAAAGAAAGCTGGCACGCCTCCTTCTTGCTACCCAGAGACCTTGGTGTAGTTTGTGAACACATTATCATCAAAAACAACGGATCTGTTCTTCCTGTTCCTACCGATCTCACAGAAATCGAGAAAGCCACAATGCAATCGTGGAAAATAATCTCACCTTTAAAGCTTGATTCTGACCCTGCAGAGGCAATGTGAGCATTTCCCTTGGTGCCAATAGCTTTGTGCCAGACTGCTGGGGGTTCTGTGTGTTAGAGCACAAAGCCTGTGAAATAAACTATTAAGGTCTGGTCTCTGGGATTTAAATGCTTTTCATATAAAAGACCCCACGAGGTTGTCACGAAGGATGTAAAAATACGACAGCCACTGTTCTGCATTTCTGAAAAAAAAATCCCCAAACCCCAACAACAATGATGTGTGAGGTCTCTCTACTGAGTTTCTAACAGCCTCTAAGTAACCCAAAGCTGCACTGAATTCAAGGAAGGAAAAAAAAAAAAAGTGCAATTTAATTTTAAGGTCCATTAAAAGCAATGCTTTCCACATGGGAAAGGGCCGTGAGCAGCGCGGAGGAAGATCATCTCTTTCTGGGTTTGGTGGATGAAGGAAAGGGGTGAACAAAGGTAAATTGTAGCTGAGGATTAGAAGCAGCTCTGTCCTGATGATAGAACAGTTCCCAAGGGAAGTGATGAAAGCCTCATCATTTGATTCAATTAAAACTGGACTGGAAAAAGCATCAGAGAATATGTTCTGAGAGAACATTCCTGGCAAATCAGACTGCCTGACAATCCATGTCTTTTGTGCTTCTGATCTCTGTTGTCATATCTTTAATTGAGTTAAAATAAAGAGTACACAAAGTATATTTTAAACAGTTTTCTAATGCTAATGGAGCACGAATTCATTCAGTGATTATATATATGTACCATAGGGGTTATGGACTGATGCTTCATTGCAGTGACAAAAGCAATTCTCTGGGCTCTCATTATCCACAATAGTCTTCTTAATTAGATGCAATAATTCTGAGGTTAAATTCAAAAATATCCCATTTCATGCTTTAAAAAACCTTCAACAAGTTACCATAAAAATGCATCTCTGTGCAAAATACCAAACATGTGAGTCTCCTGAGAGGGAGGAAGGCACAAAAAATCACACATGGTTGCTTGGAATTAGTCTCTGCACAGCTGCTTTATACTCTGGTTTTAATTATTATAACAGCACCCACTAGCACTGCTGCAATGAGGGCCTGCCATTATTCCTATTCTAAACACCCCTTTTCACAGGTTTAATTACCCAGCCATAAAATCCTGCTCTGTCGCAGGTAGAAATTGCTGGCAAAGCCTTGGCCTGGACAGCTTTCCGTAAATATAGTTTGAACCAATTGGGTTGTTTTCAGCTTGAGGAACAGCAGAGTAATGGGATGAAACTTCCAACTACAGTTATGATTTTGATGAGTTAAAACCACACTTCTGAGGTTTCCCAATGACAGCTTTTGAGTTTAAAACTACTTGGTTATGCTTCATGAATATTTATGAGACTTGTTGCAGTTTGCTTACGGTTCAGACCAGTGATAGTTCAGGACAAAAGCTTCTCATCCCAGGTCCTCATGATTTGGTTCTTCTCTGGTTAATGGAACTTAGTCAGAAATAACAATACTGTGAGGATGTTACTAATTACCTCAGGCTAATAGTTGTAGTTGGACACCAAACCTCCTGTGAGCAGCCAAGCAAAGTCTGAATTCACAAGTGATTCAGGGCTTTGACATTCTAGAACAGGATGGGGAGGGGTGTCCCAAAAACCACTGCTCCCAGAGTAACTTCCCAAAGAGCAGCACAGGCTGCAGCTCTGAGGAAAGCAAAACACTTCCCTCCTGCTGGCCAGAATGGAAGTGTTGTGAGAGAAGAGGATGAAGATGGAATGTGAAATGTCCAGATACAACCAGTTACCTGAGATGGGGGAGAAGGGATGCCCTTCCCTTACTCCCCAGGGAAATGCTGATACTTTGTGATGACCACCACATTCTGAACTAGATGCTTATTTCATTTCTCACCTTTGTGAACTCATCTAGGATTACTGTTTTTTCCAACGTGTTTAACATTTTCAGCTTCCTGTCATGGGTTGCTGGTAAAAAAAAAATGAAGGGATATTGGTTTAGAAAGCAACAGTTGTGATTTTGCATATTCTACTCACATTGTTGCACACTGTGCTGTTACATTAACTTTCTTCTCATGTTGGATGACATTTATGTGAGGTTATCCCACAGTAGCTGAAGAATCTGACTGTACAGAGACCATCTAAATCTGCTTGCATTTCTCTTGCTGAGAATCTGCATTTAGCTATTCAGAACTGTAGAGTCGTATTTATTCTTGACATAAGTTGGTGCAAATTGCCATGATTTTAACAGTACTTACAACTAATTATGTGAGGGAGGAAATGATTTTTGATTTAACAAACAGATAAAACTGCCTTAGAACTCTGGAGACGTGGATTCTGCTTTGCAAGAGTGGAATCTGAAAATCATAGTAATTTTCTCAAGAATATGGGAATATTTTTACTGATGATGATATTCAAAAGTATGTTTTGGTCAGCTTCTGGGCTGCTATAATGGAACTGAGAAGAGACAGCAAACATCTACATAGGTTTCTGAATGAGTTCTTTGAGCACAGGCATGCTATTTCTGTTGGCATTATTTTTCTGTTCTTTCTTCTAAATATATCAGGAGTGATGAGAAAATTCATTATAGAATGCATTTATCTCTTGTTGGTTAAGAGGTTCCCAAACTGTACATTATCTTTATTAAACTGTAAAACAGAGTGTAATGTTCTGTTAATGCATATTGAATGCTATTAAATGAAAGAAATTAAGAAATGGAGCCTATTACTGAAATCGTGCAGAGAGCACCCCCAGCATCTGGAGAGCAAATATCTGGGCAGGAAATTCCTTCACAATCTCATGTCCCAGGGTCTGTTTGCACTGGGGAACCACAGCTCCACAGCAGGAGCACAGGGGCTGTGTTTGGCAGTCACACAATGTCCTACCAATATTGGATGATTACTCAGAGGAACAATTCTGTCATACAGACAGGGCTGAGCAAGGCCGAGCTCCAGGCAGAGGTGACTCCAGCAGCAACAGAAACTGTTGGAGTGCCCTGTTTATCATCCCAAATCAGCAAAGGCACATTTGTTATCACTGATGATCATTACAGGCTCTCCACGTAAAGGGCTGGCAGCAGGCTCGTGTTGCCACTCCAGTGTTCCTGGCTCTATTCAATTATCATCATCTGGGGAGGTCAAGTGTGAGCTATATAAAGTGGACAGGAATTATGGAAATCTTTCTGAGCTGAGTGCTCTGGTAGAGAGGCCCTGGGCTGTGTCACTGGATGCCTGAGACTGGCCAAGGGAATGGCTTGATGAGTTGGGCTGTTGGGTGGAGCATTAGGTAAACCTCAGCACTTCCCCTGAAACCATAAAAGGTAACAACACTGTCAGACTTGAATTTTGTTGATCCCACCTTTGTTCCATACCTTCCATATTCCTTCCAAGACCTCCCATGAGACAAACAGTGTCTGATAGGGCAGGTGAAGGAGGAGGTTGCTACTGTGATTCTTAAAAATAGCAGAAAGAACATGGCAATGTCTGGCTAATAAGGGATGTAAGTGGAAAGGGCCTGAACCTGCTCTTTCTATCTCCCTGAAAGATTTTTTAAACATTTTTCTATTATTTTCATAATCATATTAATGAATTACATGGTGGTTCAGTCTCTTTCCAATCTATCTGAAGATTTGTGGTTCATGACCTATGTAACTACCCTTAGAGATTCATCCTCTATTATCAAATCCATTTGCTATTTGCTCACAGGTCACATCAGAATTCAGTTCACAGCCATAAATCTAAGGAAGGCACATTGAAAACTTGCCTTTTCTCATATCTTCAGGAATAGAATCAGTGACATCTGGAAAAGACCTCAGGACACTCTGAACCTAAAAATCAAGGTAATAGTCAGAGGCCTGTGTCATGCAGACGACAGCAGACAATTACTAAAATAAATCACCTGGAATAATCAGACATATGGGCTGTACACACAGGTAAGATTTGTGGACAACGCCCTGTCCTCTGATCCTGTGGTGGCAGAGCCATCACCCATCCTTGTGCCCCGTGCTGCCATGACAGGGCACATGGCACTAGCACAAATGGCCTTTCCCTCCTGTCTGGAACAACCACAGCAGGATCTCCCCTAGTTACCAGTGCTGCTGGGGTTCTGTGACCCCCATCCACTGTCCACTCCTTGAACAGAGCTGCCAACGCCTCCTTTCTCCTTGCTGTCTCCTCAGCCTTCTTCCTCTCCATCTCCTCCCTAGCCTCACGTTTGTTCTTTGCCTCAGCCTTCATCCTGACCAGCCTGTAGGACATGGGAACATGGATGACAAAGATACCATCATAAGCATACTTAAGATTGATTAAGCTACCTACCTTAAGCTACCTACCCTAAAGAACAAAACAAAAGGAAGCAACTTTTTGCTGAAATTCCTGTCTGTGTGGAAGACATTTAACGGAAAATCATCTGTGCAGCTCTCCTAGTTTTGTGTAATTTCAACAGTGATACATTTTACCTTCACATTTATAATGACATTCATCATTTATTGTGCAGATGTCCTTCAATTTCCTTTCAATTCTAGCAGGGAGACAGGTGCATAATTTTGCTACAGTTGATTTACCAACAAAATTGCATCAGTCTTCATTGTCTCCAAACCCAAGTACCTTTTCACACAAGCACTTCACTGCCAAAGAACAACGTTCAATGAAATTTCTGAAGCAGCCTTGCACAATAGAGCCCTCAATGCCTTAGGACCGGGATAATACCTCAGCCTCTCCATCATTTTGAACACATAGAGTTTGCAGGGTTAGACTGTAGCTCCCTTTCTTCCTCCTTTTGTTTTCTTTGCTTCTCTAATCACCCCGCCATGTTTTTCCCAATCCTCCATTTCACACAACAAAAGAACTGAATAAAATTGATCCCGAACTCATCTGCTTTGATTTTTGACTTTGTTAATTTATGAAATGGGGAAAAAGAACCTTTAGGAAGGTCAAAATGCTTAAAGCCAAATGATCGGTTCATATGGAGACAACAGCTCCTGTTCATGGAGGCTGCTGGAATCTCTCTGCACTGAGGTAGCTGCTCATCTTCGTGGCCTTCACACCCTCTGTAGCTACTCAGAGAAAGGGGAATTGCTCCTCTTTTGTTCCTGAGAACTCCAAAAAGTGTACTTTAGCTAACGATTCCTGCTCCCTTCTTCCCTCTGTGTTTCACATGCTGTAAAATGGGCTGATCCTGTCCCTGCTCTCTTCTGTTCCTCTGGGGTCATCCTACAAATTATAACCCATTCATATTTTCTTTAATGAACAGAAAGACCTGTTTTACATGTCACAGCAACACACTTTGATCACAGTCAGTTTTATCACAAGGTCCTTGCTCTTCATGGCCATTTATCACAGAGGTTTCTTAATGAATCATTTGGTTCTTTAATCGATGGTGGGCATTGCACAAGTGCTGCTGAGGCAGCTCAGCCTCGGGCACTTTGATAGCAGGGGAAGAGTAAAATATTTTTCCACCTTCTGACTTCTTCCCAGAGCCAGAGAAGAGAAGGAATGCAGCAGGTACCAACCTAAGTGGACAAACAGATTTTTCTCCAATATATGCTGCAGGCAGAGAGAGAAAACCAGACCATTTGTAGAGGTAGCTCCTCCTCTGGAGCCGTCTACAGGCTGGGAGTGGAGCCTGGGCTGTGCTCAGAGCTGCCAAGGCGCTCTGGTGCTTAATTTGGGCAGTGTCCAGCACAAGTTACAGTCTGTGCTGCACCTGCACTGGGCCGCAGTTTTGCAGTCATTTCCAGGGTCCTAAAACTGGGCAGCTGCATTCTCTGCCTGGTGTCCCCGGGGGTGGGACAAAACGTTTCCCCCTCAGACAACAACGGCAAAACAAGGATAACAGCACCAGGCACCCATTGCAAAGTGAGCTCGTTTCTGATCAGACATTTCCAGAAAAAATGAGATGGCAGCAAGGTGACTTCTCCCTGCAGAACCAAACATGTTTCCTCAGGAAGAGAGCTGCCTGCCTCCCACACAGGGATGGGTGACTCAGCCTGAAGGACTCCCATCCCTGGACAAAGGCTCGGTTTCAGGTATCAGTCCATGTGCATAAGGAATTTCTCCCATCTGTTCTCCTTCCTGCCTTGACTCTCAGTCAGGTGGCAGTTAAGGAGAAACTGGAGGAAGTCCAAGAGAGCTCACTGAGGATGGGTAAGTGTTAGATGGGAACCTGAGGTGAATCCTGCTTTTCCTGAAGGTGATGCCAAGGCTCCCAGGGCCTTCATTTGGGCCAGAATTTCATTCCTCACCTTCCTGGTGCTTATGTGAGAGATGTTGAGCACAGACTGGCATTGCTCTTGTAGCACTTCTTTCCTGTTTGCAATCCAGTGACTCACATGGGTCTCACTGCTGTGTGGTGCTGGTAAAATCCTGTGTTGCTGTGGTTTAAGAATCCCATGCAAATCCCACAATACAGCCATCACAAATATGTAAATCCTGAGCTGCTGTGAATGCAAATCTCATGATACTACTACCAGTGGATATGCAAAACCTGCTACAGCCGTGATTACAGAACCCCCCTGGCAATGCTGTCTATGGAGATATTTATTTCTGTAAGTCTTGACAGTCACTTCCTTTGCATCAGCTCTGAGAGCTACAAATTGAGAACCTGTCTCCAAATGTAAAGATGGGCTTAACAGCCAAGGTCAAGACAACAGGTCACAGGTAGCCAGCACTTTGCATTCAACAGGAAAATCTGTCCTCTCCAGAAATAAGCTCTGACATATTTCCCCAGCTCATTTGTTTCAGTGGACCAACATTTAAAAAACAGAAAATGAAACTGAAATTCTTTTACCGGTGACTGTATGAAATTCACTTCTCACGCTGCTTTGTTGTATCCACACCAGGCATGTTCCTACAAACTGCAGCAGTATGTTTAATGGAAATGTGGAGACAGAAGCTCAGAGAGAGAGATTTAACATATCCTTTTAAGCATTATAATACTGGGAACTTCAATTATCTTCATTTAGGGTTTATGCATAAGACATGTCAACATTTTACTTCCCTAATTCCTGACACTGAAACCAATTTTCAAGCTGTATGCACTATTTATGCAAATAAAGAGTCAGTCATTCAAACACAAGTCATTATCCTACAAACACAGATACAGAATAAAGTGATCTAGTAGTGAATGAGTAATTTTGACATTAATCACAATCACCTCTGGATCATCTATGAACTGAAAAGTTCACATCTGTATTTTCCTGAATAGAGCGATGAAAATGAAGCATTACTGTTCACCTAACGCTGTCACATTCTAACCTTAGCATTTTGTAAGGTGCCATGGAACCCCCCTTCCAATATTCGTTAAGTATTATACTAAAGCAATCAGCCTAGAAATAAGCAACAGAACAAAATACAAAACAGTTTCTACTTTAAAAGGAAAAACAGAATATAAAAGGAAAGCCTAAATAAAAATCCCAGGAGAAGGAATTTCTACAACGTGCCAGGACAATGTTGTTGGCTTGGTCAAGAGAGATCATCCTGAAGGAGGAAAAAAGGTTATGTTTTTATTAAGTTTGGAAGACTAGAGAAGAAATGATCTGAAGAGTCTCTAGACCTTTGATACTAACACCTGTCCCAAAGAGCTGCTGTCACTAAGCTAGACCGGTTTGGAAGCAGTTTGCATTGCACATGTGTAATTAAGATAGACTCTAAGGAGGAATTACATCCTTGTGAAGGGCAGAATATTGCCTTACACAGGAATAACTAGTGTTTCATTTTGTGTGCCATGTTCTGGCATTTGTCCTGCTTCTCAGGTTTTTATGAGACAAATACCATCCCTGGCACTGCACTCCACAAGGTGTGTTTTCCTCAAGATTCTGTCAGCCAGGCTGCAGGGACACCATTCCTTTTGTGAAACAGAGACCAAGACACCAGCTCTGGCCTTGTGATCAGCCACACTGTCAGTGCTCTCACCTCTGTGGTGTTGTACCTTGCCTCAAGGATTTGAGCTCCTCCGAGACCACCTTCATTTCTCTCAGGTACGGGCCTGGTTTTGTAGGAACACTATACTGAGGGTTATGTCTCATCAGGTGTTCTCCAAGATAATTAACGGGGTTAAACCTGGTTGGTTCTTGGTCTGATACAAGCACATGCTTTCTTTCCACTTCCATTAGCAGATTTTCTACTCCTGGGACTAACGTAGGGAGGAGATTGTCGAGCAAATAGATGCGAGTGTCTCGTGTCTCCTCCTCCTCATTGTACCACTCTCTGGCCAGCCAGTCACCGGGTTCTCTCCTCCTCACCTTCGCTTCTTCTGCTTTTTGTGCTTGAACCATCCTCACCTTTGTCTCCTGCAGCCTCAGACACCTTTGTTGTACCTTTTCATGAAAACACTCTTTCCAAGAAGTGTAATTACTGGGACATGGCAGTTCATCATCCCCCTGATTGCTTTCCATCTCTGCTGCAGTCCAATCCTTATGTCCAAGTTCAGAATCTTGCAGATTTGCAGATCGGGCTGATTCTTCTGGCTGAGCAGTCAATCACTGTGACACAGAAAAAAAAGCAGCTGTTATATAATGCCAAAAGATGCAGCAGTGCCCTAACAGGTGACACAGGAATAGAATCTATTGTTAGGCATTAACTAATATTTTTTCTGTGTTCCTTTTTTATTCTGTTACTGCTGCTTTGTACTCTTAAATAAATACAGACCCTTTACTTCAAAGATCAGTAAATGATTTATAAAGATTAATTATGTATCACAACAGCCCTTGGAGACAGAGCAACTAAATTAGTGTGTTCCTTTCTTAGGGCAGAAGAAACTGAGACACAAAAGGGGAATGATTAATTCCAGGTCACTTAGAGACTCAGAAACCAAGCGGTGAACAGTGCTTGGAATGTGTCCCCCAGTTCCAACCAGGGGAATCCTCTTACCCCCAGTACATTATTTCTGTTTAGGTCCATTCCCTGCCTTCAGGGAATCCAGTGGATATGAGACAAAGGAAGCAAGTAATGGAAAATGCCAGATACCCAGGAGCAAGATTCCTCTACATGCTTCCTCTGCTTCAGCTTTTCTGAGGCTGTGAAGAACAGTGAGGAAGCTTGTCCCACAAACTACTTAACTTCAACTGTGGCAACTATTTTTCCCCTGGACCTTTTGTTAAGGTAACAAGGACACAGGTGCATGGGTCAGCAGAGCTTCCACAGAAAGGGGAAGTCTATACCATGGACTCTGTAATCAAGTTGTTCACAAGCACTTTATGTTGTCGATTATTCTGTAAAAGAACAATCCCTTCACAATTTCAAGGACTTCACTGCTCAAAATGTTCACTCTGTGAAATATCAGGAAGAAACGGAGCTGCTCACAAGGCACAATTTGAAAAATGCTCCTGTATGTCTCCATGCATAACTGTCTGCACCTGGAATGGGATTCACACACGCAGAATGGAGCAGAAGACTGGCTACTACTTGATTCAAAGCATGAAAAATCAGCAGCAAGCTGCAGATCCCCCAGTTCAGTGTTAAACAACAGCAAGGGAACGGTGATATTAAAAAATAATCTAACACCTTTCCAAATTAGAGATGAAGCTCCGCTCTGAACCTGTTGCCACACTACCCTTTTCAAGCTTTTACTTAAAAGCTTTTCAAGCTTTTCACTGAGGCCTTTCAGTATCCATAGCAATAGCACTGCTTCTGATATGTATTGCTCTTCCTGTTTAAGCATTTGTGGTTGTTCTGAAGCGAGTTCAGCCTTCCAGGAAATGCATAAATGTGATCTACAGCCCTCCTGGCACAGAAATGTAATTATGAATATGTTGACCTTCTGGTTCATTACCACTATTGGAGTACAAATACTGCCTGGGTAAATTGTGGGGTTTACAGTTCTGCATTTCTGGGTTTGTTTTCTCAATGGGCTTGCTGGCACCTTCTAGTAAATTTTTTCCAAAAGTGATTACCTGCTGGGAATGGGATGGATTTCTGGCTCAAGCTGCCTACCTGACCCACACAGAGGGTTTTAGGCTGGTAGTTGGTTTTGCCACCAAAGGACATGAGCTGGAAAGGAGTCTGGATTTATAAAGGTAGAAAGGGAAACCTGTCCACCCTGTCGAATTGTTCCTTGCTTAGGTGAGTTCCTTTCAACAAGCTGTAAAACCAGACTCCTTGGTTCAAAGCAGGGTGTTAACCACGTCCTGGTCACATTCCAAATCAGCTGGTTTTGTTGTGCCAAAATAAACTGTTCTTGTCGTTTCAAATACTTATACTATTTTTTAAACATCCTTTATGAAACCCTCTGCAATTTCTGTGCAATGTTAAAGTGACAACTGCACTCTGCTTTATGAGGTGGCTGGTTCTGAAAGATGATGAATATATTTTATACACTGCTCTCAACCTTTTGTTAGGATGCTTTTGAGGATTAGTAAATGTTTATAAAGGATCTCTGAACAAAACAAAACATTAAACAACCAGTGTGACTGTTCAGTCTCAATTCCATGGCGTCCACATAACTCCAGGAATGGAAGCAGAGCATGGAGAACTGTGCCCAGTGCTTTAATGCAGTACAGATGATGAAGACTAAGAGGGTATGGAAGAACACACCAAAAAATAAACAACAAAGGAATGCTAAAATCAGGACATGAAACTTGGAATTGGTTGAGGATTACAAAGACACAGCTCCAGTTTGGATAAGACTCCATTGGCTCATAACCTTCAGTGCTGATTTACATTAGTTGAGAATTTGGCCCATAAGGAAGAATTTCTCCACTGAAAGGGTGGTCAGGCATTGGAAGGGGTGGAGTCACCATCCCTGGAATTGTTCAGGGAACAACTGGACGTGGCACTCAGTGCTCTGGTCAGGTCGACAACACGGTGTTCGGTCAAAGGTTGAACTCCATGATCTTGGAGGTCTTTTCCAAACGTAATGATTCTATGAGTCTATGATTTTACAATCCTATAGAGAGCTCTCGAGGCCTATGGCATTCCCAGATGGAGCCCAAATTAACAGTTAAGCATGGAGCACAGAGGCAAGCTCTAGAAACACCCAGGAAATTTGAAGTGTGATATAGAGTTTCCTGTAAGCCTTTGTTCAAGCTGAAGGCAAGATAAGCTTTCCATTATTTAGTAGGATGCCACTTCCCTGGCTCCTTTTCTGCGACAAAAATATTCTTGCTGGAATCCCTGCAGGTACAAAAAGATTATCTCTGTGTTTTCTGTACAAAACCCAAATCTGCTCATAAATAATATTCTTACGGTTTCATTGTAATTCTGTTAGAGAATTTTGATGATGGGGGGGATAAAGTCAGGAAGGACTAAGGTTTGTTTAGGTAAATATTTTTGAGATGTTTGAGTTATAAAAGTCCTTTCAAAAACAAAGCCCAATCTCTTTGACATTCTATTGCTTAGAAATAATTTTGCCTTTCCCTAACATGTTTCATAGAGCATATTTATCTCATCAGTCACAAAAAGCCCAATACCCTTTTCATATATGATCTTTTCAATACAATTAAAATTTAAAAGCATTTTCTCCTTTGCTTTCTGCAGCTTTGAAGAACTGTTTCTCTTACCTTTGGAGCAGGTATCAAAATAGATCTTATTCCTCCTGCATTCAAAGTGGCTTTGCAAATCAACAGGGATTTAATATATGCCCATCTGTTCCCAACCATTAAAAATCTTGAAGTGAATTAGGGATTTCTCAGACCTGCTGTGGAGCTGGGCTGTGAGTTTTACTCCTCTGTGTGTTTGCAGTTGCTAAGCAATAATCCCAAAGGTTGCTATGTCTTTCCACGATCAGAATTGCTGTAGGTTGTCTTTTGGCTTTGGCACAGCCCAACAGACTCTTCTGTACTGAACTTAGAACATTGCATCACATGACTGAAAATAAAATAAAATCAAAAAAGGACTATGAATAGCAATGGAGAACATTAAGGGCACAAACAGAGAGAGAATCCACAGGTGCCAGTGACAGGCTACCTTCAGATTCAAGGTTCACAAAGTCCAGAACTGTCTCAAGTCCATTACCAGCTGAAGGGAGGACTATGTTAACCAGATGTGAGGATCTGAGACATAAAAAGAAATTAATTACAAACTCAATTTAAACGTTTTCAGGCTTTCTTTCTTGTGTTGCTTTGAAGCAGCCTTGCAGGAAAGGCACACAAAGCACTAACGAGGGGGGAGTGCACAGTGCCATTTTGTCAGACTGCTTTTAAACCTGAATCTAAAGGAATCTGATGAATCCCCTTTCATAATTTCTCCTATATTGTTTGAAGAATAATATGACAGGGAAAGGAGAAGGCGAAAGACAAACACATCTACAACAGGCATTCTGCACTCATTTACATGAATGTAAATCAGGTGCCTGTTCAGCGATTCCCTTGGGTTAGGCAGGACTTCCAGCTGAGAAACTTATGGCAATTTCTGCCGGGAAATGAGGTTTATCTAATGCTGTTTCTTTCTTTGTATTTTGTACTGGAAGTGGCATAATCTTTGGATTGCCTACCTGCAGGAAAACTGAACTGTGACTTTATCTATGGTATTTGACATCGGAACAGCTGCGAGGTACCCTGCCCTCTATTAGTCTCCATTTCATGGGACGGCCTGTAAGAAACCTCGAAATAGAGGAGGTCAACTTTCATGTGAAAAATACACTGTAATAAATTATCATTTCTTTGCTATTTATTTGGAGAAGCATATCAGAAGGAAATATGCTCATTGCAGTGCATTTCCAAGATGTGTTGAAGTCTAGCATCAATTATGTTAACAAAATGAAGCAGAAAATTAGTGCACAGGAGTAATTTAAAATGAGGCTTTAAACTGGATTGTGCGCTTTTCCCTCAAAGCAGTTTGCACATGATTAATTCCTGTTATCTCTTCTCCCAGGTGGGCTTGGTTTTTCCCCTTTGCAATTCAGAATTCTGTTGCTATTGTGATTAACTTACAAAACTTTTCAAGAATGAAACATAAATATTTTTTTTTAAAAGTGATTTTTTTCAACCCCCAAACAAGAACATACAACCAGAACTTAGAAGGAGGGATCAAAACGGCTCTACTTTTATTTTTCTGGAAGTGGAATCCCGTGGGTTAAGCAAACCTTTAATTGCACCCTATCTAACTTGGCTGTTATCCCTTAATGTTTTTGCTAAGCAAAGTGTATCCTTTTATTATGCCACCAAATACTCACACTGTTGACAAAATAATGGGCTGAATATGTCATCACAGATGTTTTGCTGGAATTGCCTCTTCTATCTTTTTTTTCTTGTTGGTTTTCTGTGTAAGATACATTTTGGGAGCACTCTGTTGTCTTTTGCAGCTGATGCCAAGATTATGCAATAAAAGCCCTAACATGTAGTAATAATAAGTTGTGTTAGCCAGGGAAATGTTTGCAGTGTATTAAATAGTCAGTTTTGGAAATGTGTACAAAACCAGCCCATGTACAGCTCCACTTCTTTTAAATGCTACCCTGGGCTGAAGCAGCAGGTGCTGACCACAGTGCTGCCAGCACAGGAAAGAATAAGGCCACAGGCTTCCAGTCTGTTTTTTGTACCAACCCCGATGCTGTGACCACAGCCTGCCCTCTAATTGCTCTTTTCAATCCCAATACATCTGCCTTATAGCTTCCTCCTCCACATTTAAATACTGCTGCTAAAAAAAAAACACTGCACATGCAAATTACACCTTTCTAGAGGCTGGAGAACCATCACAATCTGCGGTTGTTGTAGCTAATAACTGATATGTCGGACTTTTAGTGAACTGTAGATAGCAACTCCGTTGTTTACTTGTGGTAAATGTTTTTTAAAAGTGTTTGCTGTTCAAATACCTGGAAGACCTACACGGTATATGAAAATTACACAAAAGTCTACTTTGGAACCTGGTTTAAATAATCGTTTCTTGATAGTAATCCAGAATGAAACACCAGTCTCAGGTGAGGGAACTGCTACAACACTCTGGGAGCTTTAGTCTTCTATCAATCCTCTCCATCAATGCAGACATATCAGAACATGAGCTATAAGCCTGGAAGCAGCCTTATCTTTGCACGTTCAAGACCCTGGCTTGCTGTGCAGCCCACTCTGTAAACTCAGTTTAGTCCAGTTTAGGGAGCTTGTCCTCCATCCCTGTCCTCCATCCTCGCCTGTCCACTAGGAGGCAAAATGCCCCATTAGAGAGCCTGACTTCCCCATTGCAGCCAAGCCCAGCTACAGGAGCCTCCCTGATCATTATTTTAACTGCGGAATAACCCTAAAGAGCGACCGTGTGGCTTCTCCAGTGCTTAAATTTACAGGGATTCGGTGCTGTCAGCCTGAGGAGCAGATCAAAGCAGTATCAGCCATGTGCTTAAATGGAATCTATGGGTTGATACGCACCCTTGACAAAGAGTTTGCTCTGTGTAACATTTAGAACAGCTTCTGGTTATCATATGTAATGTTGTCATTCGATGCCCGAGACAATTCTTGATCCCAGTTACCTCCTTCCCGTGAATTTTGCAGATTCTTGATCCAAATTAGCTCCGTCCCATGAATTCGGTAGCACCAGGGTGAAACTGCAAAGCAATAGAAGTTTAATAGCACTTGACCCTTTGTTTCAGACCCCCAGACGCCAAACACTTCTGCATCTGGGAATGTCTGAATGCTTAAAATGTACTCATTAGACTCGGTTTTTGGTGTTTGGCCGTGTGCCTCGAAGAGGTGTTATATGCTGCTTTCATTATGGAGTTACTATCGCTGCCTAATCCAAGGAAAAGCTACGTTATGTGACCATTAATGCCAACTTTCACCAGGGGTTGCCATACCCACTACCACGGTTCCCAGCGGGATGGGATTCCACAAACCATCACCAGCCAGGAGGCACACTGAGGGTGCCCTGCTGACGTACCTTAATAAAGACCACCTGTGAGGCTGAGGGACACGGGGGCGATGCCGAAACTCCTTCAGCGACCGGGGACAGAATGCTGGGGCACCTCGGTCCGATGCCGGAGCCCCCCACCCATCGCAGCCCCCTCAGGGACCGGGGTGAGGATACAGGGACCCTCCTGCCCATCGCAGCCCCCTCAGGGACCGGGACTGAGGGTGAGGGGACCCCTCAAAAGCCGCCGGCGCCGCGAGGGTTAACGCGGCCCGGCCGCCAGGGGGCGGCGCCGCGCGCGCGCTGACAGCC
>VZTA01023789.1:307182-339633 GCA_013398855.1 Mohoua ochrocephala | reverse complement strand
CTAGCAAGTCAGCATTCCACTTAAATAAGTCCAGAAGAACATGGAGGAGTTCACACAACTGGGTAGTCATGCTGGCAACCAACCCATAATCTCCACGATAAACCTCATCTGTTCATCTAGATTCTTCGCAAATTGAGGGTGAAGGCAAAGGGATTTCTGACTTGGAAAACTGCTATTTCTTGCAGGCCCATTTGAAAAGCAGGAGGCTTGGTAAAGAGTTCAGTCATTTAGTGAAAATTCAGGTTGACAGTTTAGAGACTGACTGTCATTTATATCGGGGAAAGCATGGCAAAGTGGGTCCCAGTCAAAGTTAGAGCTACTCTTGAGGCAAGCTAACCCAATTTTTCTCTGTTCAAGTACACAGAATGCTCTAAAATCTCTTCTATGTTAAAACAGCCATATACAGAAAAATGTAGTGCACTTTAAAATCACATAGTTCAAGATGAATCCAAACAGTAGCTGGAGCTACCATTTTTATTGAAAACTTCAGGATCTGAGTTTGTCAGGAATACAAATTCTAGCAAAACCACTGTCACAGAAAACACTCATTTCCATAGTGTTTTTTGTCCCAAGACCGTGATTTAAACAAACAAACAAAAAAATCAAACAAAAAGGCAGCTAAAGGAATAGTGAATACTATCTGTCTTTCCCACCAGAACATAAATTCAGAACTTCTCATAGCGGTACAAGCCCCCGCCATCCCAAATGCTCAGCATGCAGCCTAAAGCTGACTTCCATAATACACTATGTATAAAGATAAAACAGCACCAGATACTGATGATTCTGGTCTTCTCATTAAACCCCACCACTACATGCTATTTATACAGGCCAGATACATATCACGGTTACAATAACAAAATATTGGTCAAAAAGTAAATAAAAACATATTCTGCTGATAGACCACTGTGAAAAGGCAGTAGGAACTGAAGAATAGGTAAGTATGTGCAGTAAAGACAAAATCTTAGGGTTTACTCTGAGGTAAAAAATGATCATTTAAGAAGCTACTACATGCTAATACAGGATTAAAGAAAATCATAATTAAGAATCAGACTGTATCAGAACACATATAAAGAAGCCTTATGGTACAACCAACTCTAAAAGGATTACTAATGTTTCTAATACTTTAGGTATCTGATTCTCTGATCTGTACAGACAATATTTTATAGAGTCATTTCTTTGCTTAGGCACCTCTAACTGTGACTAACATTGAGTATTATTGTAGTTCTTTCAAGAACTAACAGACATTTTGTCCAGTCATTTCCAGTGTTGTCTAAACTTGTGTAAACAGAACGCTGCTGCCATCACAGACATCTCCCTTTGAAACAGAATTAAGCACAGAATAAATGAAACATGAGTAAAATTAACCAGCTGACACTAAGCCCAAACAAGGCTAAGTCAAAAAAAGCCCAGAGGTTAAAACTGGAAGAGTCAACATCAACCTCACAATCAAACAGGCAGCAGTACTTTTGACAGAATTTGTTGCAAGCAAAATGATTCTCTGTTGGAATCCTAATATGAACCACAGAACATATGGTTACGGGCCTGGAGACAAAATGAAAAAAAACTCTGAGTGCTTCCCACAGATATTTTTCAGACTTGAAGATACATTTTTGGTGTCACTCTGTGTTACCAGTGTTGAAATTGAACATAATTTTTTCCTCACAAAACAACTGGACAAGAACAATGATCCTACTGATTCAACTCAACCCAACTTTTTTTCAGCACAAAATGTTATTGAAGAGGCCTCAGACAGGAATCACAGCATGGAGTTTTTAGCAAAAAAGGTACGTGACAACTCACTGGAAATGATTGGCCAAAGAGATAATTGCAAGAACAACCTTGAAAAGCCATCAAGTGAACTATTATTTACAATTCCTCTCTGAATCTTTCAATATGGCTGTTGGAAGTTCCATAAAGAGGCAGATTGTCCAGGATCAGATGGTGAATCAAGTCCACCAGAACAATTCACTTAATGGCATTTCTTCAACCCTTGCTTTACATGGTTATAGGCACTGGAACTACTCCACAGGCAGCTGAGTGGGATTCTTGAAACAAAGAACAACAGCATGTTGGAAGCCAAGACACTGGACACTGCTCAAGATCAGCAAGAATACCTGTGAATGTGAAGTGCTTTTTGAAACTGGAACTATTACTCTCTTATTCTCCTACAGTAAGCAGACTAAACAAGTTTTAGAAAACCTAAGTACACAAAACAAATAAGATGAACAGCCTATATCAACTCAAACAGCTCAACAGGTTGGGGTTTTTTCCCCATCAGCATCAGGTAAGTTCACTACTTTAGCACACTTTTTGCCTAATAATACCTACTGGAGAATTCAAAACAAAGCCAAGCACTACTTAAATCCAAATTATAATTAATTCAGTTATGTTTCTACCCCTTAAACACTTGGGTCTCTATCCCATCTACTATAGTATTATCCAGACAATTTTTTCTCACAAGCAATCACAATTTGGTGTCAACATGAGAATAACACAATTTTTTAATAACTCATCATTCTTTGTCAATTTTCATGTCATGGAGATAAAAGGGTTTACAGAAAAATAGTAAAAATTTAAAAATCTGCATGTCAGTGAAGACAGCAATCCTAATCCAACATACATCCCTCGTTAGAAAGGTGGTCACATGGAAATGTCACCATGATCCTGGAGAACCACAGGCACCAGTGTGCACCATCTGAGTTGTAGACTGCGTGCATTCATAAAACATGCCAAACAGCAAAACAGCAGATCATGCAATCTCCTCCCAATGGGTTTAAATAGCCACTAAAACAAGCTCTTCTTGCTGTTCCAACCTCCATCACCTACTTGAGATTTACCACACACATAGTTACCAACCACAGTTTACAATATTTAGAATAGCAATGCTTTGGCTGATGCTACCCCAGCAAGGGTGAATGAGCTTAGTGCATGATCCCTTCATTTCCTGATGCCAACACCTGAGCAGAGAGGGAAGGAAAGGAACAACAAGGCATCTCAAGACTTAACCATTTCATGCCATCTGAAAGGCCAGCTGTAAACATTTTTGAACCTCAGGTTCTGGCAGAGAGGTCAGACTCTGCTTTTTGATTACTAAATTATTTTTTATTAGATAAGAACACTTCTTCCAACAGAAGAAACTAACAGGGAATGGTTCGTCTAAAGAACTTTGAGTACAGCTTACAAAGGGGTAAAGAGGAAAAAAAAAGAGTAGCCAAGGAAAGGAAAAAGACCTATAGCAATAGACTGCAGAATGCTCAGTTACTACCAGAATCAGCAACACTAATGAAAACAGAAAAGCTGAGCAAGAACAGTGTGCTTGCACCCATCAAATCAACATCTCTGTCACAGCCACAAAACAGGACAACACGGAGACTGAGCTCCAGCTTTCAGAGTACTCCATACCCCCAAGGGAAAAGCTCGTAACTACTGGATAAAGAAGGACAAAAATCAGAAGTGCCATCCTTATAAAAATTTATGAACAGGGTTAAGTTCAAGAAAACCCTAAATCTCTGAAGGGAACAGGATCGAACCCCAGAACATCCACTACTTCTACAACAGTGACAGAGAAACAAAGAAATCATGAAACACAGCTGAACTTCTATCAGGGTGTAACAATGTGTGCAAACATTACATGTCAATTAGATTATACTTAGCCTAGCACACTGCCAACTGTGTGCTAATCTAAAGTCAAACCTCCTCCTACACCAAATGTGCTCAGAAAGAGCACATCTCACCAATAAGCTCAAAGTCAGCTTGGCAGACTTCAAATGGTTGAAACTAAATTCAGATATTCCGTTATTGTTCTTAGCAAAGACTACTTCAAGATGTACCTAAAACACCTTCATTTAACCTTGTCTTTAGACATATCTGATATAAACTGACATGCTGCTTTAATTATAGGCTGCTTTGAAAGTTCACTAAAGACATTTTTCAAACATGGAGAATCGCAGGACAAAATTCCATTAGCGACCTTTCAGTATTTCAAGCACCATTTCCAGATGAGCAGTCAAAGCCAGAGACACATTTAGAACAGTAATGTGGACAAGGTCAAAGTAACTCCAACAGATTAAGAACATGGAGTGAGATTTATCAACATTTTGCCCAAAGCCAATTGTAGCACTTTGTGACATTCTCTTCTGAGAGCATTACAATACAGAAATGGTAATTTAGCTGTGAAGTGATTCTAGTAATGATTTTTCCTTGTTCTTTTTGCCACCTCTTACATGTATTCAGATGAAAGAGTTAAGTCATCTTCTCAGCTATTTGTTTCATACCAATGAAAGGCATGGCCCTTTTTCCTAAGGCTCAGAGAAATCACTTATTACATGATCATATTCTCCAGTCTCCCTGGCAACTGTTTCAAAACAGTCGATGTCTGTCATGGTCAGGTTAATCTCTGGGCTGTTAATTAAAATATTTACTTGGCAGTTCAATATTCATACATCACATTTATTTTTCAGCCTAATTTCCCTTTTCATAAACACAGCCACAGAAGTATGTATTTCACATACTCTCTAAAGAAAATTTTATACTAATACATACAAGCTTTTAAATTACTGTAGGTTTTATGTCATTACATGCATAACAAAGACAATTAAACAGGACCTTACCTCAAAATTAAACTTCATTTAATAGAAAATAAGTTGCTGAAAGTACTGTTTCATCACATGGAAGGCTTCCAGTAACCAGGTCTGCAACACAAGATACAAACAAGTTACTTTCTTATCCCCAGTCCATTAATTTCTATTTTTCAAGTACCTTCTCTGTCAACACACTGGAAAGAAAACAACTCAGGAAGTTGTAAGTTTCCTTTTCCCTTCAGGAGTCAGAATTTGCATTGCCAAAATGTCTTTGTGTTCAAGAAAATAAAATTCAGTCCAGGCTTCCAAATTACTCACACATACGAGCTCATAATAAATGAATTCTTGAGTTTTTACAGGTAAACACTTTGAAACTGCCTGTCAATTATGAAAACACTTGTAGCACAAGTCTGGGTGTTAACATAAATTAAACAATCACACTGACCTCTCAAAGCCATTCATTTTGCATTAACTGTGTTTTTCCATTGTTTACTGTCCCTGTGTGGAAGAACAGTCTAAAGCACCACAGCTCAGGCCTCTCTGGGCAATCTCCCTTCTGAAAGTATGATTGCAAAAAAAGGTAAAAACAGAGTTTTGTTTCTAAAAGATGACAAACCCTGTTTCAAGGCTTTGGCTGTTTTGAGGAGGTGGGTTTTCTTGTTTGGATATTTTCAGGCTTTGTTTATGCAACTTCGTTTTCTTTTTTCCCCCCTAGGTTTCTTAGGATCATTTGTCAGTTTGTACTCTAAACAAAAGCTAATATATCATAGTGGTTTAATAATCATGAGGATGGGCAAGTCAGTTTGCACACAAGCCATTTAGCAATCGTGGACCCCCACAGTGCTCTGAAATAAACACCAGCTTCTCTCCAAGTATCTCCAAACACCTCCAGGCACAGCATTATCCAGGCCCAGGTCCTGCTGCTAGCAAAGGCTTGTGTTCCATGTGTGCAGCTATGGAAGGCTCTCATCCCACTTTTAGATCTCTTGGACGACCTAAAACTTCAAATGAAGTTTGAGCCACAGCAGCTATCCAAATTTGAAACCAGCTTATGCATCAATTTAGAAAGACCAGGACGTTAAAGAATAAAGCTACATGTGCACACAGCTACATAGCAGGGAACGCCTTTTAGCTGAGAAAAGCCCATAGCAACAAAACAATTCTTGCAAATTTTAACCAAAGCTGGCAAAAACATTTCTCATAGAACAAATTCATCACTGAATGTTTTTCTTGTCTTGGTTGGTTAGAAAAATGATTTTTTTCTTTCAGTGGACTTTTAAGAAACATCAGCTCTCTGCCAACACAACTATTAACTGCAAGCTAACAGATTTAATGCAGGTCAGAGTAAATGCAGTATACTTAAGACAATTATTTCAGCACCCAATGGATCACCTGCACCTGCATTAAAATTGGCAATGCCGTGGTTTGCTACTTTGAAATTTAGATCCCCGATGACACTCATCCAAATTTTCAATGCCTGCCAAGTCTCCAGTAATGCACGAACAATGTACAGTTACATCTAATTAAAGGTATGCCAGCAGCCTGCACCTCATAGGTTTCCTGCTAAAAGTTAAGGTCAGGATAAAAGCAAGTTCATCACACAGAACATGTGCGTATCTGATCCATCCCTTAGGTGGCTGTATCAGTGCACAAGGGATTGATCTGCGAGGCAAGTATCTGTAATACAGAAACATGCCAAATTCCTGTTCAGTATAGCCCATAAACTCACCACCCCCCTACTTCCCGGACATCACTATGTCCTTCTCCACACTTGCATATATTTTAAAGTTCTAAAATATGTTTCAAGTGCAGTTTTGAAGTAGTTCAGTCACTTGGAACTGCTAGCTTTGTTTACAAAGGCACCAGAAGCCCTTTCAAGTCCCCATGCTCTGTAAGCACAAAGCACCAGCTGGAGGCACCTTCACCTCTACTCAGAACCACCATCAGTGAAGGCTGACACTTTCTGGACTTGTATCAAAAACTGAATGCCTGTGGAACACACCACATCTAGGAAAGAACAAAACCAGATGTAGCAGAGAATGAAGAGACCATCCCAACATTGCTTCTTTCTAGTTGCACCGAACAGAGGCCCTCAGATAAATTTTCCAATTCAATACGTGTTGTTACCATCATGGTGATTTAAAAAGTTGTGAAACTGCTTTGAAATTTGCTCTTTTCAAATGCAGTTCTAAAACAGAATCACTGCTTTAAAAAAGAAGAGAAAATCACGCAAACAAAAAAGAAACCATCCCAAGAGTTTGTTTTTTTCAAGCTGTACACCAAACATGGGGAACTAGAAATTTATTTTTCTGTAGTTTATCAGGAGGGTCTATCTATTTACTTAAGTGTTAATGAGACTGGGAAGGAAGGAGGTAAAGCAACTGCTGTCTTAACATTTTACATCAAGGAAAGAAACAAAATTCATTTGCACATACTACCAGAGGAACTCAATGAATAGAATACCATGTTCCAAAATGACAAATTAATTTTAAATAGTAGATGTTAAGTCATCAAAATACTTAAGAGTAGAAATATGAACGTATCTTGTGGAGTCTGAGGAAAACAAAAGTTGCCTGTACTATGATATATCTTAAGACTAGCTGGAACAAACGGGACTGTGGAAACAACATTTGTTTTTCAAGTGGGTTAATTACTGCTGAAGCAGCCATATATTTTTTTACTTATCAACAGGGAGCTAAAGAGACCCTAAATAAACTATTAATCACTGTTTGTTTATTCTATTGTCCTCACTTCCTGGAATGTAGTCCGAGATGGAACTAGACTGCCCAAAAGCCCAGTCAGCAAAGCAGCTGCCCTGAACCCGGGATTTGTTTACAATCTGTTGGAGGGTGGGAGCAATGAGTGCGTAAAGCACCTAATTCCACAAGTTTACACAGGGCGTTCTGAATATCTGGAGTATTTCTTAGCAGTAGCTCCCTGCCCCCCCCCCCTTCTTTTTTTTCCTTAGCTGCAGCTACATTTCTGTGAAATGCTTTTAGTTCAAATGCTAGTGATGTTATTTATAGAACAAGAACACTGAATAAAGAAAAGCACTGAAGTAGAATGTACTTTCTCAATTCTACTGCTGATTCCTACACTATGAATTAGAAGCACATTACAGTTTTGCCTTCATAGATATTTCCTAGGTATTCTGCATTCTCTAAATTCTTGGTGATAACAGTTTAATTCAGTAGTATTTGGATTACAGGCTCACTGAGATTAAACAGATAAATTCCAGCATCAACTCATACTACATTTTCTGAATGTGGAAGATATTTCTGCCCATGTATTTCCTTGGGTTTATGATGTGTGTTTTTCCTATGCTGTGTTTTGTGGGGTGTTCTTTTTGCTTGTTTGCTTTTTTGATTGCATGGTTTTGGGGTTTTTTTAACCATAACCAAATCCAAATCTATGGTCCATTACACAGGATACGTTTTAATCCCGTTAGTGTTCACCACCCCTTTACTGTATCACCTCTGCTAAATGAATCTGCTAATAGCTTCATATTTTAAAGCTACAGACAGGAGAATAGTTACTTTGGGACATTGGGAAGCTTAGTTCTATGATCAAGTTCCAAACTATGTTCCTTGCACATAATAAAGGTATTGAATGGCTGTTTCAGACTGGTACTAATTTAGATGTTCTGTAGTGTGTGACTTCTTCAAATCCTAATTCCTCCTTACCTGTCTCTGTTACTTGCTTCAAGACTACTTCATAAATGATCACGATTCACCGAGTACAAGGTTTTTAGCATCTAGGCAAGTTTGAACGCCCCCCATATGAAACTATACTCTCAAATACAATTCTTCCCTACTTGGAACAAAATGTTATTCCTTAAAAATTGTAAGGTTTTTTTAAACTGGTGGTTCAAGCCAAACTTTCTGGAAACCTCACAGATGGTGGTAGCTCATCCCTGCACCGCTCTGACAAAACTCAGCTTTCAGCTCCGCAGAGCCTATCATTGCTTCACTCTTATCAGATCTTAACTACTGTTTTTCAGCTTCTGTTTATCAGTCCTTAAAACAACCTGCACATCTGGGATAATATTTTTGAGGAAGTCTGGCAAGGTACGACAAGTCAATTCTGCAACAAAAGAGCAAAGTATGGCATTAATTTCTTCTCAAGGCTTCATTTTTGTATACAGCAGGAAAAAAGTATCTGTTGTGATCATTTAAACTCAACTATACTCCGATTAATTTTCAAAATTATGTAAATTTCATCTCGTACATTATGCTGCTGACCCAACTTTCTGTGATTAATGTTCATCTGTTTTCATGAATATGAATTTTTTGCCAAGCAAATATTACTTGCCTGCTGTTCAGGGCTCTTCAAGAGCAGTCAATAGTTTTTCATAAAGGAGCAGTTATTATTCAGACTTTATTCTGAACTCCAGCTTCCCCTCTAAGTAAATTTTAAAAGAAAAAGGTTCCAATTTTGTTGTCTAGGAGAAAGACAAAACCTTGTTTAAAGTAAGTTGTACTCCTATTATGGTTAAAGTTAAATGGTAGTTTTCAATCTTTTTATTAGTATGATTTTTTATTACGGCTACTGCTACAGAAAAAGCTACAGCAAATATTCACATTCAGTCACCCTTAGTAAGTTCTTTAAAACGTGTTTGCCCAGACCAGTATGTCCTGTTGGCATCAAATGGAAAAGCCTCTCCTCTGATGAGAGGCAGTAAGTTTGATGATGACTGTACAGGAATGATGTGAAGCACATGGCAGCCAGGCCTTCCTGCCCTCCTAAGAACTCAGGCACTGGAAGGTGCCACGTGCCAAACCCACCTATTCTCCTGCCATGACATGGGTGACCCTCATCCTCCCAACACCACCACAGGAGGCGGCCACACAAGGACAAGTACCAGCCATTGTTACATATGCCAGACTTGCAATATCTGTGAGGAGTTAACTACAGCCATCAGCAATGCTTCTTCATTTATTCTAAAATCTCTGGCTATAGAGTTGAGCTTAGAATATTGTCTTTTAAAACCAGAGTTAAACACATAATTTACAACTGTGGAATACAATATACAGTGATTTTAAATGACAGGTAAAGACGTGAAACAACAGGTCTTCAAGAATGAGTACATGGCACTTTCCTCACCAAGGTGCCATTCACACTAACTGTAGTTTCTAACTTATAATTTGGAATCTATGTTACTGTTATCCTTTATTTCCAAACAGACAGTCTGCAAGCAAGTTTAACAAATGTAAACAAGATGCTAAGCCTAACTTTCTTAAAAACAGCAAGCGTAGCTTGCCTTCAAACAGTTGCAGTGCTCTGCTGGATACCAACACCTGAGCAGTGAACACAACCCCACATATCAGAAATTCCTCAGCACGAGGCCTATTTTCTTCCCATGCTGTGGTGCTGTACACTCTGAATATCCAAACGTGTACTTGCACTCAGATCAAAATTAATCAGATTTCTCATCCATTTATGGTGCCACACATTACAGAACCAGTTATTCAGCAATCTAATGCAAAGATTCACTGGCTCAGTGGCACCTGTTGAATTTCTGCCCTCCTATGGCAATATAAATAAAAAATAGTGTATTTTGCATGATCTTTATGAAAAAGTGTGAATTCAGCTGTCATAAGCAACTACTGCAAAAACAATATGGGAACTTGCACTTTTTCTTTGTTCGTAAGTCATGAATCACTTCGGCCTCAAACATTTCTCCTCGATATTCTACAGTAGGGTCACATTTCACTTCAAACTACTTATCCCAAAAGGCATATCAATCCAGGATATAACAGCCTGTGTTCCCAATCCCCAATGAGACTGCCTGTAATGTGAACACTTCCACCCTGAATGACATGCAATTCATCATCCACTTCTACCTAAATACCTGCAAATAAAGTCATTGGTGATATGGCTGTTAGGGGTTGAGATTTCACATCCAGGTTGGTGCATGAGCTGAACAGGCAATAAAATAATAAAAGTAATCTTTCAATGGGCAGGTAAAAGTGAGAGAGAAGAACAAAAAAAACAACCCCACAACAAAACAGCACCAGGTTTTTGCTGTTGGTACAATTTCTTCAGGGTGTGTTACCAAGAGAGGGCACCTGCCATTCCAATGGTGTAATGCTCAAGCTGTCTGCAGCTAACAAAGTTTGCCAGCAAAATCTGTTCACAACAGAACTATGGCCCACTTACACTGCAGCAGACAAAACATACAATTTACTTCTTTGGCATGACTTACAGGAAGTTTGCCAACTTTCCAAACATACTCCTCGAAAGCTGGGCTGCTCTATGTTTGCATCCGAAGGGTTAGGATAGTAATGGTTCAGAGAGTCCAGATACAAAGTCTTGGAAACTCGGCTTCAACAGACATAAAACTCGGGTTTTCCATTTTTATATTATCCTCATTACTTCAGTAGACTGAAGAGATTCTTTTTAAAGAGCAGTGGTTTGTAAAATTTCCTTATCTTCACACCAAGTTGTTAAACACTTAATTTAGGCAACACATTAACTATCCCAGCAAGGAAACACACTGAAGCACAAATATACTAAATATCCAAAGTTCATGTTAGCATATAAATTTATGATGTATGGAGCGATAAAGTATTTTGAACTCAAACCAGAACGATACAAAACAAATTGAAATTCCTTTCTGTTAGCACACCAACAAACCTTTGACAGACCAGGCCAGCCTGCATTACAGAGAATCTACAAACAAACAAACAAACACTACCAGTCCCAGACCTCCTGAGAATGAAACCTGGCAACCAAACAAAATGCAACTACACTGAGATGCAGGGGGAAGTGATTCTGGGCCAACTCTATATACATACACGTATGGGCATATATGTTGTTACTTTAGACTTGCAAGCACACATGGCCTTCTTGCAGAGCTCATCATGACCTTAGCTAGGCTTTCTCCACACCCATCATATCAGCACACTCCGCATTTTCAACACAGTCAAGGCAAGAAGTTTCCAGCAGGATGAAGTCTATGGCATAGATACACCCCAAGGTACACCTCGAATTGAAAACTCCATCAGCACTTGGGAAAAGACACAACTTCAGAACACTAGAAAAGGTGGAGAACATCCAATAAACCCTTTCTGGGGGAAGTAAAGGCCAAGGCACTACTTGCTGATTTTCTTGTATGCTTGAAGCTCATGTTCCCAGTACCATGACTTGGCATCAAGCCTCCTATACAGGATTTCAACATTAACCATGATTTCTAAACCACTTCCAATACGCTTCCCTCTCCAAATAACAGCCATTTATGCAAGTGAGTGAAGACACATCAAACAGATGAAGAAGCTGAGTGTCTGCCTCCTGCATTTACTTCTTGAAGGAGGTACGTGCCTTTTGATGTGACTGTGGGAGGGGGAACTTAAAAGGCAGCTTTAATCACTACTACTTATTAGTGTTCCTCAGTGATTGAGAATGTAGTGTGTTTACAGAGTGCACACGGTACTGCTGTTCACTATACCAGCAATGCATAAAGCAGCTCCCTTTCCGCCTGATTTGCCTTGGAGGACATTAAGTTAACATTTCAGAAAGAAACAGCACTTCTTTAACTATGCAGCTGCCAAATCAATTCTTTCTGATTAAAATATGCTTTGAATTTCATAAGATCTTCCCGCAGACATAAATCTTTCAGTCCCAAGCACTTCCTGTCATTTTAATTACTTCCCTTCAAGTCCCCCAAAGAACAAAAATGATGCTTTACAGTGTTCACAGACAGGATGAACAGCACTTACTGTGTCCTAGGGGAGAACACTGTCTGGAAGGGCTATTTAAGTGGGGGAAGAAGGAGAAGCAATGCTGGAAAACACATACCTAAGAAATACGTGCTGTTAATACTCTTAATTGAAATCAACAATACGAGAAGCTCAACCTCCTCCTCACTCCCCCCACTCCCAGTACATGAAGGAGAGATGCCTTCTCTTGACAGATGGAGCTTTCCAAGCACATGTTTCTGGAATGAGACAGTGCCTGAGTTTTGTTGGAGAACACGAAATAATGCTTTTCAAGATGCTTCCCCTACTTCTAGATATGTGGACATCTTAGATCAAGGGGGTATAAATATTTATAAATATTTACATAAATATTTTATTTATTCAATAGGGTAAGGAGCAAGCAAACCTCCATCACACCTGTGCACTGATATGGTCTTGAACCTAGTCAGACAATTGTGTACACAGATTGAAAAGATTCCATTACTTGGGGTTTGACAATCACCCCCATACTGGAGCTGCTTCCATTTCAAATCTCCTGCCTCACTATGGTTCACCTTGAAGTTACCTCCTGTAAGCTTCCTCCACACACCAGCCCAGACTCCCATAATCTTTCTGTGAAGAAACTTAAATCAGGTCACCCTGAGGCAATTTACTAAAGAGAAAGCATTGTTTGCCTTCGATGTCAACTAAGCTACTTAAATACTGCAAAAAACTTCAAGTACTCAACGATCTCAGTCACTCAGAGCTGGTTTCAGTTGTTTAAGGTGATTGTAGATCTGCAACACTGCGGCTGCAGATGGAGACAATGCCCTTTACCTACCACTGAGAAGTGCAGTTACAATGGTTGCCCTGCACAGCTGCAGGATTTCATGGCTTAAAACAAACAAACAAACCCACAAACCAACCCCCTCTCGCCCGCAAACAAAACCAAAAAACCCCCCAACAAAACGTAAAACAAACCAAAACAGAACTACTCCACATTGTCAGCATGTCAACAACACATCAAACTGTTTGTATGGAAGAATGAACGGACTTTTAACGCTTTGAGTAATAGAGATCCCAGAAAGATATATTTTCACTGATTTTCCATTCATTGTCCTGAAGTTGAAGCCAAAAAACCCACGTAAATCAAGCAATTTTCCTATCTGGTCTTTTTGAAACACTGTAACATCAGTCTGCACAGAATTAAGGCTTAAGAAAGGAAGAGGTGAAACATTGCATTCTTAGCTCCAGTCTGCATATTGCATTTCAGTATTTTCACAATAACATACAGTTGATATCCAAAGTTAATTCCAAAAGTTTTTTCATACAATGTCTGCCCAAGGGACTGATTCCACTGCATTCGAAAAGCACATCTGAAGTGCTTATTGCTTCCAGATTTTGAAAGGAGAAATTACTGTTATAACTCAGCTGAGTTGTCTTAATAGCTCTGCTAAAATCTCTCTGGTTTTCATCCCAAAGTCTCACTTCAGAAAATACACATGTATTAATTTCCTGTGTATTAATTCTACAAAGCCCATATTCAACTTTTAGGCAGAAAAATACATTTAACAAGGAAGATGAATGCAACCCAAAACTTACAGTGCAGGCTACTTGAAATATGTAGCAAAGTTTTGGGACCTTGAGTCACTGCATACAACACTCCCTAACCTTTTTCCCATTCTCTGCCAAAAATCCAAAGCACTACATTCAGAATTTGCACTAAAAGCAAAATTTGATAATCATGACCCGGGTCCAATTCTGCATTTAATGGTTTTATTGGATCAAGTTAGCACATAGGTGACAAGTGACCTCAGCGTCGCAGACACGCGAATTATGTCACATGAGAAGAGCAAGAGCCAACACAGGTCCACTGCAGTTAATGATAAATGAAGCTGATGTGTAACATTCAGATCTGGAGGTCCAGTAATGCAACAGCTCAGGCACAGCTTGAACCCGCAATCAGAGAACAGGCACTACTCAGAGATGCAAAAAAGTCTGAAACTTCCGCCCAAAGAGCTTTTGCTGTGAGGAGGCACAGATCTTAAAATTAAAATATAAGAGTCTACCAAGAATACAAGAGACTGTGCAATGCAACAAATAAAATACCTGCTCAGTAACGCTCATTTTGGTCACAGATCACAGGAATGTATGAACCAACATGAAGTAAATTATTAGCACGACGTTATACGCAAGCCCTTTTGAATGAACAGAGCAAGCGAGCATGTCCATGAAAACTGGTGAAATAATGCAACTGTACTTTGGTAGGTAGCATTTAACAGGTCAACAGGCCAAGTGGCAATACCTAAACTCAACTTGCATCTTTATTGCCCTGTTTCTAAATCTGTGGTTTAGATATTAAACGGGTTTTATCATAACTTTTAAGTGCTCCTCTTTATGCTTCAAGTGACAGATTCCACTTCTGTCATAGAGCACTCTGGAAGCAAAGCTTCTGACTTGTCTGAAAATTCAGAGCAGCCCAACTCAGAGCTGTTTTCTGGATTGACTTTCACTCCAGCTGCTCTCATGAATGATTAACACTCAAGTCTCCTACAACTATGTGTTACTGGCTCCTCGGACAGCACTTAGCTGTACGAGCAGATGGACAACAAGCTTTTGGAAGCAATTCTGCCAAGAATGTCCAAGCCAAACGCTCTTTTTGGAATGGCATGGGGAGCAGCATGTGGGAAGAACCACACTCCTGGTTGACATATTTGCCACTTGGCATGTTGCCCTGAACTTGCAACTGGCAAATATTGACAGAGGAAACTTTTTCTGGTGAGAAAGTGACAAGGGACACATCAGTCTGAAGGCATGGAAGATGACAGATCAAGTCTTGTATTTAGAAGTACCACTCCAAGATCAAACGGAAGACTAAATGCAGCATGACATTAATGCAGCTTAAAGAAACACACACAATAGGCAGAGGAACAAAGTTTTAGCAATGTAAAATACTCAATTCCACAGTACCAAATTCTTCTGAAATATTTCTGAATTGCTGGAGGGGGGAGGATCCCTCTCAGAGAAGAGACCAAGGATACAGTATCTTAAATCTGAAGAAATCGCCACAATTGCCTAGAACTTAGCCAGTGCATTTGAGAAAGGCTCATCTATTCTGGCACTGTTTCTACCTCCTCCTATTTTTGCAACTGCACAGAAGTCTGTGAAGGGGGAGAGCATTAGCCTCTGATTGTATAAGTCCGTAGGGGCATGGACCCAGAAATGAAGGCTTGAAAAAAATCAGGTGACAAAAAAGAATTTTCCACAACAACCAGATGGTTGGGGAAGCAAAACACTTTATGATGGACAGTCTGTGTCTCCGAGCTTTTATGCTTTCTGCCCAAAGGACACACATGCCTCAAGTGACTGAATTACTGCAATTAAATAATGATACTGAAATTCTAGTCACAGGGAAAGCAGGGAAAAAGAGATGGGAAAAAAACAGAAGTGAAGGTTTTTTCCTTTCTTTCTTCAATAATTTTCCCTAGACATATAGGTATGTATAATGTTAACAATCCTAACCTATTTGTAGCACAGGCAGCAGAGAGAACATTCAACAAACGGTAAGACAAAAAAAGTTATCTGGTAAGTAACACTGACACGTAAAACGAGAGTTGAGAGGAAATGCCTCTGTACAAAGGGAGTGTGTATAAGGCTGCTGTACAACTATCACAGAGCAGAACAAAATCAAAATTTACAACAAAATCAAGATAACATAAAAAGCATAAACTAATAGCTGTATCTGCAGAGAAACATCTGAAGAAGCTTCTGCCTTGACATCTGTGGTTCAGTTGAACTGACAGCTCATTGCTGCACAAAACCCTCAAAGAAATCAGGCTTCGGGGAAGAAAGGGACACCTAGCCATGTCACCTGCCTAATGGTTACAATTCTGAGACAATAAAAGATATTCTTAAGAATTTCTGAGATGGAAGTAGCTGCAAAGAGGGCTAGTGTAAAAACAACCAGAACCTTGGCAATTTGGTGGAGGGGTTTCACCACAAGGGAGCCAAATGCACCCTCACAAAAACACAGTAGCTTTCTTCAACGCCATAACGTCATAGGGTGGTTTATAATTCTCCCAGAGACTTCCGTGCCCTCTACTTGAAGCCAAGTTTCTCTGAGGTTTTCATCTTCAAGTTGCAAAGGAGGTTTTTTTCCCTTTAACTTTCATTTCCAGCAGCAACTGCTCCACAACAGCTTTCCAATTCCCCCTACCAGGCACTCCTTTGAAACAACCAAGTTTCAGGACATTTTCCAAGGCATCTCTCACTCTCCACAGGGATTTACAAGCACTCCCAGCTCTCCCACTGGTCCAAAAAACAAGCAGTTGTTTCTGTCACGAGGTCCATTTTCACTGTTTTCATGAATAATGCAGTCACCCCTCTGAGGACTAGAGTAAGCTGTCAGCCTTTAAAAGTGACAATTGCAGCAGAGATGCCAAGGCCCTAAACTGCCCTTTGAAGACACCACGTGCGTGCGACCACGCAATTCTCCCTACTGCACAACACAGCCCAACGCTACAAGTAACACCAGTAAAAGCTCACGAAGTTACACTGTACCTCCATGTCTTTCTTTGTGGCTGCAGAAGCCCTGCTTTAATCCAATTGTCCAGAACAAACTTCCACTGTAATTCCAGGGCTTTATTTCACAGAAGGCATTGTGCTCAGCAATACGAGCTTGCAAATGAGAAGACATTGTCAACAAGCAAAGCATGTTTCAGCCACATGGTCAAATTCCAGCTGTGACCTTATTCCAATACACTGCAGTGGGGTGATATGAGCTAACAATACTTGAATTTAGCCCAAAGGAAAAAAAAAAACATGTTTCTGTGGTTATGAACTATAAAATCTAAATTTTCAAAAGCTCCCTGCTCCAAATTAAATATTCACACAAAAAGAAACTTCCAATAATGAGACAGTTTCCAGACAAGTTCAGGGGACTACGTGATTCAGTCTCCCAAGGAATTCACCTTCCCATAAAAGCTGTAAATTTGAATGATACTCAGAATAGTTGTTTTTCTGTCTTTTCTGTAACTAAGATTTGTAGACACTTATGTCAGAATGTTCATCAATAAGTAGCCTAATTTCCAAACAAAACTAAATTTAAAAAAAGAAGTAGTGATTCCAAGATAATTACTTACTGTGCTATTTGATACCTGATAACAATAAACAGAAAGTTCTTTTTCTAGACAACCAGACATCCTGGTAACGCTCTTAAGTTTATTTCTAAGGAATGTATAGTGTTAGATTAGAATAAAGACTGACTTAAGGAGTTCTCTGTTGGAAAACCGTTTGCAAGGGTTGTTTTGCAAACAGGTCGGGGGAGGCATTTCTTTTTCTTAAATCAAACTGCGGTGAAAGTTAATTCTTTCTTACAAAAACACTTCTGAAAAAATTGGGTATTTTTCAGCAGTATATCCAGTGTTCTTCACTTAGCAGCTTAATTCTGGGTGCGAGGTGGGGCAGACCATGTGCACACTCAGAGTTAACTGGTAAATCAGCTGATTTAGCTTGGCCCACAGCGTGCAAGAAAGGGGCATCAGAACGCCACCCCAAACTATACAACAGCCCTGCACTGGTCAGCTGCATTTTCTACTCAAGTGCAAATATTTCTGGTAATGTTTTCATTTAGAGATGGGGAAAAAAACCCACTGGCACGCTCTAGCCAAGATTAATCCCTTTTGTACCTTTTAATATGCTATGCATGCTTTGTTAGAGCATTTTCAGATAATTTCAGGTAATTTGACANCAGGGCTTTATTTCACAGAAGGCATTGTGCTCAGCAATACGAGCTTGCAAATGAGAAGACATTGTCAACAAGCAAAGCATGTTTCAGCCACATGGTCAAATTCCAGCTGTGACCTTATTCCAATACACTGCAGTGGGGTGATATGAGCTAACAATACTTGAATTTAGCCCAAAGGAAAAAAAAAAACATGTTTCTGTGGTTATGAACTATAAAATCTAAATTTTCAAAAGCTCCCTGCTCCAAATTAAATATTCACACAAAAAGAAACTTCCAATAATGAGACAGTTTCCAGACAAGTTCAGGGGACTACGTGATTCAGTCTCCCAAGGAATTCACCTTCCCATAAAAGCTGTAAATTTGAATGATACTCAGAATAGTTGTTTTTCTGTCTTTTCTGTAACTAAGATTTGTAGACACTTATGTCAGAATGTTCATCAATAAGTAGCCTAATTTCCAAACAAAACTAAATTTAAAAAAAGAAGTAGTGATTCCAAGATAATTACTTACTGTGCTATTTGATACCTGATAACAATAAACAGAAAGTTCTTTTTCTAGACAACCAGACATCCTGGTAACGCTCTTAAGTTTATTTCTAAGGAATGTATAGTGTTAGATTAGAATAAAGACTGACTTAAGGAGTTCTCTGTTGGAAAACCGTTTGCAAGGGTTGTTTTGCAAACAGGTCGGGGGAGGCATTTCTTTTTCTTAAATCAAACTGCGGTGAAAGTTAATTCTTTCTTACAAAAACACTTCTGAAAAAATTGGGTATTTTTCAGCAGTATATCCAGTGTTCTTCACTTAGCAGCTTAATTCTGGGTGCGAGGTGGGGCAGACCATGTGCACACTCAGAGTTAACTGGTAAATCAGCTGATTTAGCTTGGCCCACAGCGTGCAAGAAAGGGGCATCAGACCGCCACCCCAAACTATACAACAGCCCTGCACTGGTCAGCTGCATTTTCTACTCAAGTGCAAATATTTCTGGTAATGTTTTCATTTAGAGATGGGGAAAAAAACCCACTGGCACGCTCTAGCCAAGATTAATCCCTTTTGTACCTTTTAATATGCTATGCATGCTTTGTTAGAGCATTTTCAGATAATTTCAGGTAATTTGACAGCTATGCTGTTTGAAGCCACAGTTAAATCCCTTCTGACACTCTGGCATGAGTTGTTTCTTACAAGGCTTTCCATTGGCTTGCTTGATCCAGTCTAAGATGAGCCCATAGAAATGGAATTTACAGAATGAACCAGAAACAGGTGAATATGTACATTTTTTGGCACTACTACCCACGAGAGCACTTTGGGCATGCTAAATGACAGCCTAGCCAAGTGGAAGGAAAAGTAAAACAGATTCTAAACCTGGACAGCACCGACATGGTTGTGGAGTATGATGAAAAGACAGACAAACACTAAAATCCAGGCCATGAAATACCACCTCAGCTACATGCACAGAGTTTCTGGAAAGGCAAAAGCTCCTGCAAAGTGGAGGAGTTTACAGTCAATGAAGCAAAGCTCACTGATTCGTTCCTAGCATTCTCAAAGAGAAAACACAGTACTTTCAAACAATATCAACAACCAGTAAGCAAAAGTGGCAACCAATTTACATCAGGCTCTCCATATAGAGAGATTTCCAAATCTGACGCCTGTTTACTACTTGCAGTCGTCCTCAGTCAGTGAAATCTGCTTTTTAAAATGTTCTTAGCAATATTCAACTGTTTATCTTCATCATTTCTAGCCTACCTGATAAACAGCCTCAACTACAAATAGCTTTATTCAAAATTATTTATTTATTGAGTGGAAGATCAAAACCAACTCGCACGTGTCATAAGTGGAAGATGTCATCCTACTCCCTTCCTATTTGCTGCCTCACAGAGCTGACATCATTTCTCATGTCTGCCCACAATTTCTTATGAACATCCGTAACTTGACTAGAACTATCTAGAAAAAGGCCTGACAGCCCAGTCCATTTTTGGAACATTAGTTTGCAACCAACATATCTGAGAGCATCTGCAATGCAGAAAAATCCAATCGAGTGCAGAGCTTGCTGTCCCACCACTGAAGGTCATTTATGCTCCTGACGTGCTCTCACAGGCTTCATCTGTAAAACACAGTCTGCAAAGCTGCCTCTTTCTCTCTGGCTGTGTCTCTCCTCACTATCTGTAACGTGCTCAGTCAGGAGAATCCTACATGAAAAAAGCTTTGGTTTAAAAACCAGTCATAATCCAGCTACGTTAGGTAATTTTCTTACCTCTGGAATACAACACCAGTTCAACTGTAGAAAGTTAATAGTTAAAACTTCAACAGAGAACAGAGGCCAAACACCAGTGTCTTTCATTTCAGCATTTATGTACTATAAAATGCATGAAATTCAATTGCAGCCACTCAGGCTTCTTGTCATTATTTCTACTCTATGCCACATTTCTTACGACAAGACAAAATTTAACTGCTTAAACAGCATGTAAAATTTCATGCAATAATTATACAGAAATCTTCACCAACCATGCCTTTCTCCATTAACATTCAATTAACACATTCCACCACGGACACTTCAGTACAATTTCGACCATTTCTGCCATCAAATGGAATAGATTGTTTTTTCATCTTGTGTGTCTAATGGCATTACATGACAATTATGACAGCCTACAACTTACACTCTGACACCTTGTTACTTAAACAAATCCATACTCCCCACAAACTAAACATTACCATTTAGCCTAAATTGATTTGCTTCACATTAACTTCATCATGCCACCTCCTATATCCCTAACAGTACCTCAGGAGAATGTATAAATAAATTCAAATTAAATTACATTACCATACAAAAAATAACTGTTTACATGGTATGGTTATAAAAAATAATCAAAGTCCTCCTTATTTTCAAAAACTAGATTCTGAATGCTGGACTTCTGGGCTCTGCTGTAAGGATATATTTAGCTGCTGATATACTGCTCTCATCTCAAATTACACTATTTAAGTCTAAAAGGCAATGCATGTGTTCAAGAGAACTGTTAAGAGTAAACACGAAAGTCCCTGATGGAAAGTTCCTGCGGACTAGGTTAAGCCTTACAGAGATATAAAATCAGGCATTACAGGGGAGAACTTGGACATCTTGTTTGTCACACTTTTTAGCCTTCAAAGGTGCCTATACTTATTCCTCAGCTGAAGACAGGACAAGATTAATTGCTCTCCCTATTAGTGGAGAAGACCCTTTCCCCACCGGATTGAGACATAGGACCACCACACTCTCAATAAGGCCCAGATCACAGCTAAGCCCTGTGGTTTCCAAGGCCTTTACCCTTGAAAGGGCAACCAACCACACAAACCACAAAAGGAAGAGAACCAGAACTGAGTATTTCATTTGTACAGCCGAGCTATGAAATCTTCCACAGCCTTTCACAGGCACTCAATAGCTTGAGATTGCTTCAGCTGCCTCTGTTCTCTGGATGTGGAGAGGAATAACAGTGCCCTTTCCAAAGCAAATAGACAGCCTTTAAAAGGACCAGTAATGGCTGTGCAACCTGAAGACCAGAGGGTAGAAAAGAGCAGGCTGAAGGGGAAGATAAAGAGAAGGGTTTGGCAGCAATTCCTCCTTCCATGTAGTGCTTACGAAAAAACTGTCTGTGGCATTCACATTTGATAAGAAGCTTGAAACACACAACCACAGGAGGCTGAACACCTGGGAAACCACCATTTGTGGCTCTCCAAAACAATTGCCTTATGCAAGTCAATCCACTGCAGAACTACAGCTTTTTCTGCCTTATCACCAGAGCCCCCATCCAGTTCTTTAGTATTAGAGAAAAGTCACCCATTTGCTGACCCATGCTCAGAGCTCAGATTTTCAGCTGAACCAACTTCACTTGGATGCAGTGGGAAGAAATACAGCCCCTCACTTGTACCTAAATGAATGTCAGCAGTACTGAGCAGATCCTAACTGTGTTTAGCTCATAACCAAAAAACTGACCTCAACCACATGCATGACACCTTTAATTACTACCAACTCTGAGTAACAAATGAAAAAAATTACACTGGGTATAGAAAATAATCTACAATATTTGAAAATGGAAATGAGAAAAAAAATAGTTCAAGTAACAAAAAAATGACAGAGTTGTCATATTAAGGAAGCTTGACCTTTCTGACGCCGTTCCCTTAGGAGCCTTCTGCAGCAAGGAGGCAAAAAGCCAAGTCAGGAAATTCAGGCTGCAAAAAAGAGAAAGCTGACAACATGCAGGTGATGAACAAGTTAAGTGTGCTAAACATGGAAGCAATAGTGGACGCTGAAGACAACAGCCAGGACCACAACAGTCACAGTGGTTTGTATAAAAAGAGGTTGCAGAGGCAGCTGCAGCATTAAAAGAATTAAAGCATCAAATGAGGACTGAGATACTCCAGCAACTCTCCTTCCAGTTAATTGATCTCAAACAAAATTCTTGCTCAAAGATGATCCAAGTATGGACTTCAGCAGTTAAAGAATTTTACGTTAGAGCAACAACAACTCCAAGGAAAATGCGGGGTTTGTTTTGGTTTTTTTTCCTCTGCATAAATGGAAAGATGGCTGAACTCCTGTTAAACTAAACAGAAGCTCACAATAATGAGATCAAGATTCAGATATAACTTGACAGTGACAAATCTGTACTGACAAGTTTGCAGACACCTTTCTTTTAACCACATTCCCTGGAGGAAGAGAGAGTCTGAGTAAAATCCCCAGATGGTTTGAAAGAGTCAAAGTGAACAGTTAAAAACCAAGGGGCCGCCTCCTACCGAATGTAAACAGAGTGAACGTAAATCCTACTGAGTTTTCTATCTGGTGAAGATTGAATTAGATCCCTCAGTGCTTTTAATAAGGAAGAAAAGCTGCAGACACTTACTTCTTCCTACTTTTCCTCATTCAGCTCAACCACTGACAGCCAAGCACCAGTGCTGCACCTTCAGCTCAACAGACCTTTACAGTTTTAACTTCATACACTGTACATCACTGCATTGGTTATCCTGAAGTAGCCCAAGTGTAACATCAAAGCTCAAGTCGTAGAAACACTGGGAGAAGCGCTACAGTCACTGAAATTTGATTACAGAATTTTTACGCAATCAATGCAAACTTCGCTTGTCAGAAATTGTATATATTGGGTTTCCATGGCACTAATACATCTTTGATTTATTTACTTCCCTGAGCACCTTCTAAATGAGCATGTGTTACCCTGCTGACGCCACTCATATGAACTTCAAATCATTTGACCCAGTTGAAGACAACAGCAGCATAATTTGAAGTACTTTACTTCACAGAAAAAACACCTAAATGCCCAAGAGAGTACCCTAGCTTGTACTCCCATTGCCCATGGAATCCATATATAATTTGGGTTAACTCACTCTGACCTCTTACTGAAGTTCTAAGACGCCTTTATCCTATCCCACGGATGGAGACCTGTGCTAACAGCCATGCAATAGAAACACTGAGGACAAGGCATGTGGCACATGGAGCAAGGAAATGCGTGGCCACGAGGAAGTTACAGCAAGCTCTTCACTGTGTTCTGTATTGAAGGATATTCCAGAGAAACTCAGTTTAGAGTAGTGACCATTTTCTTCTCTCCAACCTGTAATTCAACAGGCTTTTTGGCCTATTGCTCCACAGATTTTTTGGTCCCACACTCCAAGTGAGTCATTACATCATCACTGTATCACCTATTTACCTTTCCCTAGTAAACCAACGCTTCTTTTACTGTTGTCACCTAAAATAGATCTCCTCAGATCCCAAGCAAAAGTAGGACAGAAGTAATTTTGTTTCAGATATTCTGGCAAGAGTATCACAGAAGAAAGACAAAGAGTATGCCAGTGTACATCCCAGTGATGAAAGCACCTTCTGGAACTAGCCCCTCTTAGGTCCAGATATGCAATTAAAATTCAGTCTGCTATTTTATAATCCACTTCAAAATGAGAGATAGCTAATCACTTAGTGAAAGCAAAATAATTCAAATAAAAAACTCATCACACAACACCTGCACACGTAATTGCTTAACAGGAAACTTTCTTTGTTTTGCATAATTCCTTATTAAACTGCATACTGGATTTTTGAGGTGGTAGCATTTTTAAATCCCAACTGCAAAATCAAATTAAGAGTCCAAGTAAACAAAAGCAAGCTATTCCTCAATTTACACTGAGCTTTCTTGCAAGAACCTTGTAAAAGTATATACTAGCTTGTTTACCCAGGCAGGGAAAGCATTTTTTGATGACCAACAACACCCATGGCTACAATGCAGAGTCTGTTCTAGCTTTAGAGTTTTCTAAAAGTTTCCCAAGACCTTTTAAGGATCTGATCACAGCAGCTGTTTATAAAGTTCCCACCCATCAAAGAACAGTTGCAGAAATATGGAAAAAATCCTAAGCTGCAGAGCAAGTTTCCACAGCTTTTGCCCTCTTGAGCTGCTGCCTCACACACAAAGCAACACGTCACTGACCTTGCAGAAGGCTGAATACCCAGTTCTGGAACAGCAATCAAAGCTGCAGGTGACAAAGGGGGCAAAACAGCTCCTGCTCCAGAGCTCTTTACACATGGCAAAGTTTGTTCTGTAAGCTAAAAGGGAATATGCATAAGGCACTCCCATTTCTTGAAAATCTTTGAAGTCCTGAGTATGAAACTCCACTAATATGTTCTTCACCTTACATAATTTCAGATAGAAGCTTTTTTCTATAATGCTGAGCACTTCAACTCAAGAAAGAATAAATTTAACTCTGTTCCCATCTCTTATCTAAATAAGATCTTTCTCTAAAGGGCCCTTGATGAAAGGACTCTGCAAATCATAGATCTGTGTAATTCCTTTCAACTATTTCAAATATCAGCCAATGACCGCCCGAATACTGGAAGCTGTTCTAGGTTTCCTTCTATTAGCTGCACTTCTAATTCCTATACACCTCAAATTCCAGGAAAAGAACGATGTTGTAATGATAATATAAGCACTGACAATATAAAAGCAGATTTTTCACTCTATACTATGTATCATTGTTTGGTACTATAGTCCCAGCATACTTGCTGGCTCCCCAGACTTTTGGATTCTATTATTTTATTGCCCCTCAAATGTTTAAGCTTTCCTTCTGTCTCCCTTTAGTTGTTAAATGCATCTTGTCCATTTATTTAACTTGGTCAAAGCAGATATTTTTAAGCTCAATATTTCTTTATACATTTTCAAAACTTCTCATCCATTGACATATGAAGATAACAGCTTCTGACACATCCTGAAATTAACTGGCCAGAACTGCTTATCTATTTATTTGAAGTATGAAAAGTATATACAAGGAAAAAATATTCGGTAGAATGGAATATTTAAACTGAAATTCTCTTAGCCTGTTTCCTGAGAGGTAGGAAGGAGTGTTTCTCCATAAGCCAGATCTCAGAAAACATCAGAAAACTCTCCAGATATAATAGAGTTGACTGATAAGATATGCCCTGATTATCAAGTATCACTTAAGTTCAATATAATTTTCCAAGTCATATAAACTGGATTGTTTTTCTTTGAGAACAAAGCACAAAAAAAATCTAAGGGAGAAAAAGCAGAGAGGTAGACAACTCTGGAATAACAGAGTAACAGGAGCAGGACCAGGAATTCTGCTAAAATGTGGACAGGTGCAAATGGCCCTCCTACTTTCTAGAAGGTTCAGAGAATGTGAACCAGTGTGCACAGAGTTTAGTTAAAATGCACACCATTTTATACCTGATTTAACTGTAACTTTTTTAATACTAAAACAAGAATAATGCCTTAGCTTTAACTTCAGGACAAATATTTCAAGGCCTATTCCAAGGGGTCTTGTCCTACTGCCAGAAAAGGCAAAGGAACACCCCTTTAGCTTTACGGTCAGCACCAGTTTCTTACAAGCTTCACACTTCCTCAAATATGAATTCACACAACTTCCTAAAACTCATAGTATTGAAGTCTTCTTTATTATGCTGTTTAAACTGGCTCTGCATCTCAGACTACATTATTTTGTGAGCAGTTCTTTCTTACAAAAAGAACCTTTAGAATCATCTTCGAACTACGGGCCCCATCAGCACAAAAATGTTAACCCAAAAGCTGCACATTTTGTTGTTGTACTATCCAGTCACCGACCCTATTTGCAACAAACTGTGCTTGGCAGCAGGACACAAATACATGACCTGAGGCTGCAGTAGGTTTTTGAAGAAGCTGAACAACAACATACTGGCAAACTTCCAGGAACTCCATCTGAACAGAAGTCAAGGACACTTGGGCAACACTGTGAGGTTGGCGATACAGCACAAGCCCTACCTATAACAAAGAATGTTTTGGTTGCAACTTCAATGTTGCCTAAGATCAGCCCTGGCAAGCCAAAAAGCCAAGTAAGTTGGGAAGCTCTGCCTGAACAGTAACTTTATTGTTGGACTAACAATGTAGTGGAGATTGGCTACTTTTAGGTCTGTCAGGCTGAACATTTGCCCCTCTGTAGGAGAGACCATTATATTACTCTTTCCTCCGCCTTAAAAGCTAGCATATAATTAAGCCTATTTAAATAAATTAACCTAGGAGCTTTTAAGTGTTACTCTACATATATACATAGTGAGATAAGGAAAGAAAGTAAACAAAGCAAGTACAAGATACCTTTTTTTTTTTTCCTCCAGTGTTTTCAAATCTGGAACCGAAGAGGCAAACCTTCTTTGCAATAGCTGTGACCATTGAGGTATAGGTAGAAGCAGCCCCAAATATGAGATAAGTATCAGCAGGGCAGTAAGCAGCTGATGCAAGCTTTAGGGGTAAAAATTCCAGATAAGTCTGAGTGTCTGCACTTCAAAATCAAGTTAGTATCAAACTCAAGTTAGTATTCAGACAATTAAATATAACTGATACTGAGAATCAACTGTATTGAAAGAAGAAAGCCTTGTAAGTGGAGACAAGAATGGCAGTGAGAGAAGAAAATTAATTTTATTTACACTTGAATGTTCTTCAATGCCCAAACAAAATATTGGGGAACCTAAGTTAACATACCAATCTTCATTTAAAAAGAAAAAAAAATTAAAAAGTCAAAACACTTGTCACATGATGAAGAAACCTCAGTTTTCAGAGCAAGATAACTGATGAAGACATCAATAGATTCTCTCAAAGGGAGATGTGCAGTTTCCCATCACATTTAAATCACATTTTGACTGAAGTGTTTTCATGTTTCTGCCTCCTCTCATAGTAAATTGAGGCGATGGTAAAAAAAATAATCTAGCATTTCCCATTTCTGAACTATGACAGTATGAAATCCTGGCAACAAAACCAGGTTTTTTTCAGTTCAGGTGTTTCTCTAGAACCCAGTTATTGCAGCATGACAGACGTTTGGAATACTATGCAGTGTTTATTATGGCACTCCCAGTAAGGAGAACCTAATGAATTGCTCAAAAAAAAACCCCAAACTTGTTTCTTTTTCATTGCTTTTGCTATAACATTTATTTCAGTGACCATTCTCTTCATTTTCCATTCCTCTACAGATGATACCATTTCCTCCAGAGTAGTTATTCAAGTATGATATTCCTAGTCTCATCCACAACTTTGCAACAACAAAACAAAGCACAAAGCAGCAAAGGCACCCAACTAGTCCCCAGAGGCTGCTGATTAGAGACCCAGCCTCAGCGGTCTGAAATAAGAAGTGGAGTGATACATTCAGCTGTTCATCATAGAAAACACACATTGGTGATTACAAGTTTGCATGTGTCTAAACCAGAGAGGCCTTTTAGCACACCTGCTAAAGCTCCAGCTACAGAGGTGGCCAAGAGGGGAACCAGAAAAGAAAAAGGCAACAGAACTCACTAAGCATGAGATCAGTGAGGAAATCAAGTCAGCTGCTACAGCTACGGTGCTTCAGTTCCTGAAGCCAGCTCAGACACCTGGGCAGAAACATCAGGCTCTTAACAGAAGTGCCACCTAACGAGACACTCCCTGGGCATTTAGAAAGAATGCTGCTCGGATGACAAGACTTGTTTCCAAACGAAGCAACCGTAACAAAATGTACTACAACACAAGTCTTTCTATGTATTTACCATGTGCCAGTATACAAATAACTCATGTGAGTAATTCACATGCCAAGAATACCGAGATGAGGTGAAACAACACATACACATGATGTCCTGTCAAAGACAAAAGTTCCTCACAGCAAACTCCAGACTGTCAAATTAAATCTGATCATATTCAGTTATTCTGAATGCTTTATAGTGTTCCTCCTCCTGTCGATATAATTTTGTAGGTTATGCAGTGAAATATTTTCCCTAAGATGGTAAGACTCTAAAGAAGATAGATACATGAAGAGAATTTTCTGCTCTTTTTTACATTAATATTTTAAGGAACGAGGATGTAAAATACAGTTCTAAGACAGCAGTGCCTAAACTCTGATTACAGATCAGCTGCATACACTAACCACTAAAGGCTAAGTATAAAATAAATGCTGGCACCACTTGTTTTGCCAGGTTTCTCAAAGCACACACAATATCACTCTGACTGGTGCTACCTGGCTTTGAGGTATGCAGAGCATTAAATGCCAGTAAAATATTCCCCCATAGCATTGTACTTACTGGTTCCTCCCTATTCAGAGCTCCTGGGATCTCTGAACAATAGAACAGGTCTACAGGACAGTCTAGCAGCAAGCAAGACTTCCATGTTAACTCACATCAGAGTACTGTTGTGGGGAGACATGTAAGGAGAAAAACACTTTAAATACTTTACCTAAGCTAAGAGGTTCATGAAAGAAACAGCATGTTACGACACTGCTGTTCAAAATAACAGACACACCAAGCCAAATAACAGAAAAACCCGAACAACTTGACTTGTGGCAGCAAAGCAACCACATTTCAGTCCTTCAGAGTGAAGTTAATAACAAACTAGGGCAGCTCAAATTGCAGAACTGAGCTGGAATGACCTGACAGCAGCAACTGCTGTCCAAACAGACATGAGCTATGGCAAACCTACAGCGTTTGATCAATGCTTCCAAGAAAGTTCATATTAGAGATGTGTGGAGAAGAAAGTAACTCTTGATAGATAATTTTAAGATTTGCAGTGTCACTATTTCTATCACCCAACACTTGTTTGTAGACGAGGTATCTTAATTTTCAAGATATCTGTGATAAAGCACTACAGCAAATCAGTGACGCTTCGAGCAGTGACTCCTCTAATTGTCTGTGAAGCTAGTTTCTCTTTAAATGCCAAAGTCATTTGTCCTCACTGACATCTATGAACCTGAAGGCCACAGTCTCATGCTGTCAAAAACTACAATATTTTTGCCAAATCAGAACAGAGTACCTTTAAGAAATGCCAAGTTTTACATATTTCTAGAAATCCCATACTTTATTCTCATGCAACCCATCAATTCAGCATTGACATATTTGGGCTAAACTTCACACAGCAAACTAAGCAAAGAAATTACACTAGAGCAAATAAAGGAGTAAATATCTCAATCCAAAAAAAAAAGACTTTTGGTCTACATGACTGTTAGAACATTGATGCTAAAATGTTAACTTGAGAAGAAATGCAACTGCAGTGCTTCTTTGTGGACCTCATCTCCCTTTCAAATCACTAAAATTCACATCATGTGAGTCCAGCAAATAACATTTCTTATTTTAATACTAGCCCTTGAAACTTTCAACATGCTCACAAAGTTAAAAGAATTACAATGTTTAAACAGAACTTAGCAGCTGCTGCTGGTGTTATCCAGTGCTGCAAACACAAAAGCAACCCTACATATGCATGCAGATACACAAGATACACAGCATACCCTTTACTCCTGCCTGGTTTCATTACTCCCAACCTCAGTAATGAATATGCCACTACAACACGTTGTTAGAGGTTGCAAGCATTAATTTACAAGTGCTTAACTTTTCACAAAAAAAAAATTATCTAAGAAATGAAGTCATTTGTTGGTCTTGAAACTACAGCAGTCATCAATGCCATTCACTTTAGCACTGTTGCTCTTCTAGGCAGTAGAGCTGGACATTTCAAAAGCCATCAGATACTTCCAGCATGAGCACCTGCCCTTCAATGCAGAGGGCTATAAAAATTCACTATTCTGCACCTACTGAGGGTAATGTACAAAACTTATGTAAAATAATAGCTTTTTTCCCTTTGATTTAAAGAAAATTAAGTGTATCAATAGCTTTCCTTCAGTTTTAAGGCTCAGTAGAAAGAAGTACTTCATAAACATGTACAAGTCATTTCATCTCAAGAGTTTACAGACAAGGGCAGTGCTAATTTTATTTAAGAAAACTGAACCACACCAGAAATAATTGGGGATTCAAAACAAACCTACACTGGAATCTATTCTTGGGTAACTATCTTACCTAAAGCCCTTACTGGAATGATCCTCTGCCTGCTGTCACCAGCAACCTCACTTTATTTAAGTACTGCTGACCTGTCAGAGATATTTGTGAAACAGTACCTTAAACATCAAATGCCAGGTTGAATTCTGACGTCTCAGCACTGCAACAGTAAGACTTCAGCAATCCACTGGATGGGAGCTTTGGAGAACACGACACAGCCGGCACTGTTGGAGCATTGGGTGAACTCGGTGCACTCTTGGGGAATTTTACAAGACTAGCTGTTCCCAAAATGGGAAACTCCGATCTCTGTATTGTTAAGATACAGAATGTAGTATTATGCTACAAAATTCCACAAAGAATACTCAGAGATGCCTTCTACTGTGTCTGTAGTGCCCATTGCAGATCAGGGAACAGTAAGGACTTGTAGTCAGTCTGCACTCAAATATTAGCAGTAGGCTGTAAACAGTGCAGAATTATGATTCTTTTCTATGACATCTGGGTTGAATTAAAAGATGCTTCAGTTTGTGCACATCAAAGTCCTTGCAGTGTTGAGTAAAAACTACTGCTCAGACCCAGCTTTCAAAGGGTTACGTAGTCAGAGCAAGAATACATTGCCAAGGTACTGAATATCAATAAGCTGGTCACTCAAAAATCATTAGAGCCATCTCAGATGGAGAACACAAAACTGATTTCATTTCCATGCAGTTCAGCTAGTTAATTACATTTCATACATCTTCCCAGACTGATATTTATACAAATATTCTGGTCTTTTGCTACTTCCTTCAGAAACGATAATATAAGAAATAGCTGATGGTGGTTAATACTTCTAAATCTGATGCTCCAAATTACCCCAAAATTATTCTTGTCTCAAGAGATAGTTAATGTTCTGTCAAGAGAACGATACCTCACTAATGGGCACACATTCCACAATCTTCTTTAGTTTCGTACAGCACGAAATACACAATTTACACATGGCACACCTAAACAATGGCCTTGGCTGCAACGGAATAGCTCCACAAAGAGAAGCGGATGAAGGTGAGCAGCTTCCTTCATTGTACTGAAGACCACTGCTGAGCACCAAAAAACCCACAACTGTAGCTGTTTCTTAATCTCAACAACTGAAAGTACAATCACCACTCGTAACCTACTTGTGTCAATCATAGAGAAGCTGAACCAGACAAATCTGGTTTTAGTTTGTCTGACACAAGCAAAAGGATGGAAAAGGATTGACATGAGCCTATGACAGATGATGTTTTTCAAACTAATTCTACCTTCTCCCACAGTTTTGTTGTCTTGTTTTGGGAAATGACATAAAACTACTACTTATGTCAAATCAGTTTCACTAGCACTTGAAGTCAGAGGCCAAGCCTGCCTTCATTCTCCCTTCAAAACTAGGTTATAGGGATGTACAAAATAATGGTATGTCACTAATTCTGCCCTGCACCTAACAGCTTTTTACTCTGCATTACAGGAGTTGGTTTTTCACAGTCCACCAGAAACCTTTGAATTAGGAATCCTGTTGTCCAGTGGCACTACTCACAAGATCAAGTATCAATCATATGATCACATTTTAAATGATCAAATGCTTCCTCCCAATATGTTCACGCTCACTGAACTGCAAAGTTGAAGATATAAACAGTATGGCTTGAAGGTGAGGTGTAAACTGGGCACCAGTACCAACCTACATTTGGCCAAAGACGTATTTTAATAAGATAACTGATCAGCTAGTGAGACACACAATATATGTAATTAGACGGTTGAGAACCCTTAGCACTTCTAATATTAAATTAGGGTATATTTTTGCTAATGCTTTATATAACAGATTTTTAAAACTATATTTCAATGTGGTCTTAAAGAACACACATCAAAACATGACTAAGTTATTTTGCCATTTATTTCATGTGCTTCGCTTCCCTAACAGTACAAGAACCACAGCCCTCTAAGAGAAAGCCATATGAAAAAAAAGAGTTGCCCTTTCAAGCTGTCATATACACAAGATTTCTTTTCTTCAAATTTCAGGCACAGTAGTGTTTCACCATTCACAGCTTCTCATGGTTCAACAGAGCCCAAAGGAATGCAGGAGGCACAAAAAACAGCACATGGGCACTGTTTCAACACATTGTGGCATCTCTAACTCCACTAACTAAAAAAAAAAAAAAAAAAAAAAGA
>VZTA01023789.1:291822-307111 GCA_013398855.1 Mohoua ochrocephala | reverse complement strand
AAAAAAAAAAAAAAAGGACTTGTACCATAGCAACTTTACCTGCTCATGACCTTAAGTATATAGTTTTTGGAATGCAAGTACATTTGTTGCAGCATGCTGAGGGCTGGAAGTCACAGTGCACTCATTGTAAAGCATAGCTTTAACCAAAATAGAAAGCCATGAATGGGGCTTGGCAGCAGGGGAATCCCCTTCCTTTTTACTGCTATTTATAACTGAAGGCAAGTAAGGTCATTTCCAATTTAACAGGCAGTTCTTAAAGCAACTTTTTTCTGCAGGGAAGGGGAAAAAAATGAAAGGTACAAGTATTCCAAACACAACATTCTTAGGCTTCATCTGCCAGCAAGACACACTGACCATTTCTACAACACAAATTAATAAAAGTCAACATTTGATGTTCTGGGTATAACTTTTATTTTAATGCCAAATGCAGTGAACTAGGAAGTACCTGGCACTGAAATAAGGAGTAAACAAGGAAAATTAATACTAGCTTCTCCACAGCTTTTCAGCTGAAAGAAAGAATATATTCTGCACTGGTTGAGCTCCTTTGACAATTTGGTTTGGCTGCAACTCTGCTCCATCAAGCAGACTTCACTCCTCAGAAACAACTTCTTTCAAAAGGAATTTCCAGCTTCTAGCTCAACCCAAAGAAGGTGTGCAAATTGATATACATCATTATTTGCTTTCACACAATAAAAGTATCAAAGCCACAGTTGATTAAAACTTCTGTCCCACTGCTAGGCAGAATCTCTCCTAACACTCTCTAACTCATTTAAATCTAAAATAATGAACATAAGAATGCTTTCAATTTTGAAGGCTGAGGAGAAGAACACTGGAAGTCAACTAAGTCTTCTGTTAATACACTGCCCAAATATTTTTTCCTGCCCCATCTCCATCAAGCAGATGGATATTGTACTACGGTCCACTTAGGCTACTAATTTCAGGAAAAACTGAAGCATAGCAGCAGCTTCCCATCAGGAAGCTCATTTGTAGATGTTTCTGCACACAAGAGACTGTAAAACAGTTTTTTGCACTGTTGGATGGGTCAGGAGTTCATCACAACCACAACCATCAGTGGAGAGCTCTGCATTCTCTTTGATCACCTGAAGCAGGAAACAATCTTTGGAACCATATTTACCAGAGTGCTTAATACAGAAAACTGATGAGAATTCTGTTCTTGAAATTTGGCACCAAAAGTTTCACTCCTGATGAGAGACTGTCATAAACTAACAGCAAATCAATATAACTTTCCCTGAAATAAAACAAAAGGGTTTCCAGAGCAAAATACACATTCAATTATACTAACTGTTGATGAGACTCTCTTTAAAACATAGCTCAAAAGTAGAATCCAGATTAAGGGACCAGGAAGTTTGGCACTAGTTGAATGAACATCCTCTCGTGTGGAGTTAACATGCCCCAAGTCTTTCAAAAACTCTGAGATAAAGAAGACAAGTCACCCAACATCAGCACCTCCAGCTTCACAGTATTTCCCACGTGCACAACCACACACCGCGTGTCACACCCACAGCAAGGGCAGATTCCTCCCTGGTTTGCAAACAACTGCTGCATGTCTAAATCCCACCCCTTAGCGTGCTGCAACAGCAGTATTTATGCAAGATTCAATAAACATCAATCCATGAATAAGACCCCTATTCTCACACAGAATAGACAATCTGAGAAGAAAACAGTATTAATGACAATTGCTCAATACGGATGATGCCCTTTGTGATGCTGGAATAAGTTGGTAACGAGCATTCCTTGCAAGATTTGGAATCGGATATTTGTTGCCAAACACATCCCACACTTAAAAACAAGGGTTCTCTTTAGTGCTAGCAGCAGGCAACTGGAAAAGATGTTCCCTATTAAGAGCAGCTGAGGAAGAACCAAAGAAACACAAGTGTCCATCCTGTAATCTGACAACTTTCAAACAAAGAGCTGCTTCTTACAGAGGGCACGTGGTAGCTGGACACAGGAAATTATTTTTATGGTATTCATCCCAAGTGTTGAAACTCAAACCTTGCTAGGGAGACATATTTTTTCCAAGGTCTTAATTTTAATAAAATAGGATTATCTCTTTACAAAACAGAAAGATGGGATACTAATTCTAGCAACGTGTAGAACAATGAGGGTTTGCTATCTAGGCAGACACTCACCTTGCAAGGAATGACCCCTTCATTGCTTAGGAAGCTGGAAAAAATTTAAGTTACATGTCACTGCAAGATGGGGTCAGTTACAACACCTAATACAAAAAGAGAAATATATCCCTGGGGAACTGGAACATTTTTAATTTTTCCTGAATTGCTGCCAGTCTTTTGGCTTTTATTTTTAATAATGCAACAATTTGGACAGATTAGGCTTTTTTCCCTGAAAAAATATATATACTCTTGCAAATTAAGAAAACACTTTTCACCCTATTAATACTGGTGTGCAAAATCCAATCCCTGAGTTTCTCAAGTATCAGAATAGAGCAATTCAGATTTGTTATGTCCATCATGCTCAGTGAGTATATGAAACATTATTGGAGAATGGTATGAGAAAGAAAGGGTAGAGGGCTGCAAGTTTAATAAAGCTTCAAACTCAAGCTGTAGGTCAGAATATGCCTTCAAAGTGAGTATTTCAAATTAGATTTTCAAATCGGAACCTGACATTTCAGGAACTCGGTTTGCTGTGACACACGAAGTTACTTTCCCTTTGCCCATCAAGGTTTCTGCCTTCACCTTTGACAGAGCAATTACATGCCTGTAACGCTTCTGAGAAGGGTAAAATCCCGATCGTTCAGCCAAGCCTGCATACGCAGTGCAAGGAAAAAACTGTTCCTCCGGGCTCTCTGTAAATTGCAGTGTTTGTGGCTGAAGTGGAGGCCTGCTGCTGTAACATGAACACCCACAGCCCATATGGCTACCCAGCTCCGACAGCCAAAAGCCACAGAGGGGCTCCGTGCTGTGGGAAAGTATCAGATGACAGGAGAACTTTGCCTTCAACTATCAAAACCATTTTTCTCCAAAAGAGCATGCAGAAACAAAACCTGGATGCCAGCAATTTATTGATACTGGGTATGTTACGCCATCATTCTATGTAAGAGAATGCTACAAAAATAGTTCAGATTTCAATTCCATGTCTAGACACTTTGTCAGCTGAAGCACAAAGACTACTCCTTGTCTCCGACTCACACTAACTACACTGAAGCACTCAAAATCAACACCATGTACTCCTGGGTCTCTTTGTTTATCCTTGCAAAGTCAAACAAACCATCTTGAAGTTAGATTATTTCCACTCTTCCAAATAAATGTGTATTTATTCTTTCTGACCATCAGCACTAAATAAGTGAATTTATTTTGATGTGAGGGTTGAATTATAGTAAGTAATCAGCTGCCAAAGCCACGGGCTGTATTGGTACTCATTTAGACAGATGTGACACATCATATATGTGCTTATTTTACTGACAAATTCCCTCAGAGCTGTTCCTCCTCATCCTCAGATTTCAATAGTGCTTCAATGACTCTGACTCATGCTTATGTATAACTAAGTGAAAATTTGTGTTCAGTAGATTAGAAGATATCGAGTATATGCAACAGAAAGCACAATTTCACCATCTCATTAACAACTTACATTGTCTTCAAGGGTAGTAACTGTCATACAGCAAGGTTATTCTTTTGACACTTTATGGAGGCAGCCCAGAGTACTATTTATAAGATTCTTTTGAAGTAATTTGTAAAGTGTAACTCATCTCTACAAACCACCTCAAAGGTTTCCTATTGGTTTTTTATTTGAACACTACCACAGTGCCTTTCTCTTGCAATTACGAACTTGGGGTTTATGTTCTATATTGTATATAGTTTTCTATACTGCCTGAAGAAACACTTTTTGCCATTGTAAGCCTAAACCCACAGGGCCTAGGAGTAACCTAGAGCCCTAGGAAGTCAAATATAATTTCCTTAGTTTTCAGGATCCCATGGTCACCATGGAAACCTAAACTATTACTAGCTCAATTTTGCATTTCCAGCTTGTATGCCTGTTAATAGCACCTTAAAAACCAAAGCAGTCACATAGGTATCTCAGCAGGACAAGAATCTGAAACAATAGCTCAGAAAATGCAATCAGCTGGTTCAATAAGAGAAGTTATTCAACATTAACACACACCTCAAAGAGATCTAGAAGTGGGCAAACCTCTTCCTGCCTACAGATTGCTTCATGTAGGACTAAACCTAAGCTCCCCATGTATTTGGAATCATTAAAGAGCAGACACTAAAGCAGGACAACAGACCGTGCACAGGAAAAGGAGAGCATGTGTGAGAAAATAAGATTTTTTTCCAATTCAAGGATTTCAAGGCTGAGTTACTGGGAAGCACCTTTTCTCAACTACCTGCTAAGCACTGTCTTTTGCCTATGTTATTTTCTCTCGAACACTCAACACTGCTCCTTTGTTCAGTTGCAGGAAACACCTATTGCAAGACTTGCCACCAAACAAGCCAAGAACAGACACTTAGAAACCACCAGTATAAACAAACTGAAATTAAGTTGCAGCACCCTGCAGACTTTGCCACAGAATCTCAGAACAGCTAAACATACCAAATTATTTCTTCCAGCCCAAAGAATCAAACTCTTCTAAAATAAATACTTGCTTCAAGGGTTTTAGTTCCTTATTCATTCCACTAGGAAGATACAGCACTGTATTATTCACTTGCAGTGTAATACCTATGTTAGAGAACCTTAAGCACACTCCATCTTTATTCCCCTTCAGTGAGATACCAGCCACCGGCCACTGTGGGTTGAAGAGGTCATTTAAAGCTTTGCATGATAGAGAAACATTGTTTGACAAAGCAGGTAACAAACGGATGCACAAGGCCTTCTCTAAATCTCCTCTTTAGTTAACTATTAGTCAGGATTCCTGTCTTCCACATATCACTAGAGCTTTTTTTGCTGAACACAGCTTCCTTGTCAACAACCCCTTGCACTTCTAGACTATGGGACTTGCACCAAGATCTGCATCCCACTTGAGTTTCATTTCATTGTTCCCAAGACATCCACTATGGAACCAGAGTATGCCTGGCAATGACCCAGATCCACCTGTTCACATTCTTCATCAAGCCTTATATTGTTCCTTTTTTCGTGCAAATAGCTCGGTTTAACCCCATTTTGCATCAGATGCATGTGGAGAAGGAGCTGGTTCCATGCCAGCATTGCCCAATAACAAGAACTCTAAGAGAGAAGCCCAGACTGGCCTGTCCTGCTTGCCCCAGCTCCTCCACCCCATGCTGTTTCACTGCCCAATGGTCACTGATACACTCACACCAACCAAAACACAAGACTGTCTCCAGCGCTGTCAAAAGGCTGCATTCCAGTAACTACTGCCGAGACAGTCATATTCCTCAGGCAAGCCTGATTATACAAATACTAGGCTTTCATTAGCTTACTACTTATAAAGAAGCATTTTCCTATTGCTTAGTTGAATATCCCATGAACGTTGCCAGAAGAAAGCTTTTCTAATTCTAAGCTACTTGGAGATATCTTAAGCATGAATTGCTTAGATTTCAAATGGCAACTCCTAACAAGCACAAGTGTTTCAAGCATCTGTAGACTGACCAGGAAGAAACAAAACTTCTACTAGAGGCCCAGAAAGAAGACAAATTGTACTTGCACAGGTCTCCAGCATACTGATTCATTCATCACATGTCATGGGAGAGGTAGATCCCATAGAACACATGTAAAGAAAAATGTTCCAAATAAAAGCAAGTTAAATTAGAGAGTTCTTACAGAACAACTCAAATTCAGAAGGACATAGCAAAATTATTGAAGACATCAGAACAAGTGCTGATACAAAACACAACTGTTCTATAAGGTCTGTTTCTGTGATGACATGGCTGCTTTCTGTATCTGGTCATAATAACATAAAGAGTATTTCACAAGCAGTAATATAGCTCCAGTTAAAATAGCAAAAGGTAAACATGAAGCAAGAAATTTGGCATGAGTATATAGTCCAGAAAAAAAACCCCAATTAGTCAATACACACTATTAGAAGTCTTCAGTCTTTACAAAGCTGTAACTACAGTTTGCGGGTTTTTAAAATGCTTTTCTCATTTTTCTTTCTATTCTATAATTTTCTGTCTTCATTCTACATTTCTTCCTTTGGTTTTAAGTGTCTTGTAAACAACTTTTTAAAAGCAACTCCCTGTTTTATCTTCTCTTTTTACCCAAAACACAATTATCTGCAATCCCACCTTGCTTTTGCATCTTCTTCAGGGGCTAAAATTGTACTTCACTCCTTGGCAGCTGCAGAAAGATGAGCTGTACATAAAAAGATACAGCTATTGGGTGGGTACCAAGACAGTACTGGTGCTTGATAGCAGATGTTTTGCAGGTACTTGGAATTTATCTGCTGTAGCCTCAGGCAGGATGGGAACTACACAATGTTGGCTGCTATAAGCACACTAGAAGAATTGCTGTCCCTTCTTACAAGTCCCAGATGCAAAAAACCCCAAAACCAACAAAACTCACCAAAACAAAACTTCCATTATTTAGGAATGCTTATTTCTAAAAGTTTAACTGGCACGGCCGAAGGCCACAATCCACAAAGGCATGCTTATAGAAATTTGTATGCTGTCATAACACCTGTGCACCACATAACTAAATACCCTATTTTCAAGCATGGTAACATGAGGCAAATGAAGGCAAGGAATTCTAACCAGGGAAATACACAAATGGTTTAGGGCCTTTAGGGTCCCTCTACAGCTGCAAATCTTGCTAAAATCACCTCTGATCCTGCAGACTCTGAAGTGTTATTATGTCAGATACACAGATGCCAAGACAGATCTTCCTTTTGCTTCAAAATCCATATGCAACAACGGACTTCCTATTCTCAGTACAAGCTCCTTGTCACACACATTATGAGGTAAAACCAACAATCTAATCGGATCTGACAAAAAGTTGGCCAAAAAAGAAATTGAAATTATGACAGTAACTATTTGAAATATGGTTACGTCTATTGTCATTAATGATGAACCCCACCCTAAATACACATTTTGCCTTGAGATATTAGATAATGATAATATGAAGCCATCATGATTAGCAAGACATTTAAAAATTAAGTACCCAGTGAGGTGAGGACAAATATTTACAATTTCTTCAAGTCATGTGATACTTAATATAGTACTTCACTTAAAAAAAACTCAACCACCTGAACTTAATGGCAAATCTTCAGGAGCCTTTTTTAAGGCTTCTTACCTTACAGCAAAAGAGACAAAGGCATATACCATTAGGGAAACGTTTGGGCTTCCTACTGCAGTAAAAAATAGCTGAAACAGTACATGGAGGACAATATGGCACTTTGTCAGCAAATCCTGCTGGAAGACTCACAGAAAACAGCTGAAGATTTGAAGAAACAAATATAAGAACAACTTATGCAGTGTGGGAGGTGTGCTACACTGCTGGCTGACCTTACAGATGTTTCCTACGTGTCTCATCTTAGGGTATACCCTGGATTGTTTCAACAGTGAAACACACTGGGAACTTCTCTTTTGCGAGTCACTCCAGGAATGATGTATCAGAGTAGACTCAATAACAAACTATTTCTTTAATAGAAACAATGTTTTGATAAAACTGTGCAAGTGTACACTTACGGGGTTTTATCTGTAACCTTTACACCGGAATCCTTTTATTTTTTATTCCAGTTAAAGCAGTCGCTCCATAACCACAGGTGAAATTCTTTCACCACATCATTCATAGATAAACTAACGCAGCAACGCTGCAGGCAGAAATGCACCGAGTGCTACAGGATGTCATCGATTATACAATTTTACAAAAATAAGATCTTCAAGCAGTAGAATACCTTGTAACAAGATGGGGAGCGGCCATGATATTCATAGTCCCACAGTAAGTTTTGCTACTTATCTTGTGACAAAGGGCTTAAAAGAGTTGTCAAACTTAATGATATATTACGTGGTTTTTTCAACAAAGACAACTGTTCAAAACTGGCTGATCTTTTCTGTGATGACAAGGGGCTGTCAGTACTATGCTACCTACCAGATATTTTCAAATAAAGACACACCTAAGGTGTCCCTTCAAGGTGAAGCTGACATTTTAACAGGGAGCAAGAGAGTAACTGCTTTTCAAAAGAAACTCACTCTGCAGAGACTGTTTTCAAAACAGATGTTTGGAAACATTTCCGCTGAAAAAAGCCTCCTATAAAAACCTCTGAAAGCTGTACATAATTTCCTAAACCTTAAAATCTTTTAAAAGAACCAAAACCCTGTTTTAAAATCTTCCAAAAGAAGTGCTTCAGGAAAAGAGAAGAATGCAACATTTTCCCATTAGTCTGCAAGAACGACTAATTGACATCAGGGAAAATGGAAATTTAATAGATGAATTCCAAGAAGAATCTCTGCATACTTAGTGTATGGGAGTGGAAAATTAGTATCATGATTTAGTAAGCACAACCCAACAATGCACTTCTTCCACTTGGATCTGTCTTTGTGAAGCATCTCATTTGGCTGGGACAGCCATTAAAACCAAGTATTGAAATAAACTGAACCTAGAAGCAGCCCTTAAAATGGCTGTATACAAGTGATGAACCAACATTTAAAAAAAATTTAGAGAGGCATATTGAATCACGCAGCTCTCACTAAATTATTCCTTAATGAAAGTTAAAAAGGGTTTTGTTAAGAAATAAAACAAATTTTATAACAATTTGTCTTGTCCTATATTAATTTCTATATTTTTGTGTATGTTCTCTAATGTGGATAATAATAGTAGAGTAGTATGTGTGTAAATTTATAAATATTATACATATTTTTGGGGTATGCTCACAAATCTTTTACTGATAAGGGCGTGAGATCAAAAAAATCTTTGGAAACCACTGCCTTAAATGACCCGGTAAGGCAGCAATATTATTCCAGAGAAGTTAAGGCAATGGCTGATTATACTAAGATCCACATGGGAAACAGTGCTTTGTTTTTAGTCTTCAACAAAGTACCAGAGGTTTTTTACCCTCATAGGCAGATGGCATTTGCAACACTTCAAACTGTAATTTATCTCTGAAAAGGAATGATAATAGCATTAAGGCAGGAACACACTGTTCCCACACAGATATTCACACTCATTACTGAGCCACTTTCATAGCCTGGCCTTACAGTTGCTCCGGTACTGGTCTGCTTGGCTCCTCAGGCCACATATACCCTTCTAACTGCTTGTAGGCTTCCCTTATCTGTGTTAAATAACCTCCAACAGCTGCTGCACAAGTAGCTCACCTTAACCACACACTTGTACCACAATCAAGGTGTTTTTCTGCCTCATCTCTTCATCACTAAAGCCCTGCCATTCCCTTGGAAGTAAGATTACAGAGTCAGCTAAAGCTCTGACATGAAAACTCAAAAAAAACATTCTCTGCCCAAGACAGAACAAATTTTCACTCATTCATACAGCACCTGTGAACCATTTGAACTGACCCATTATGTATCCAGGTCCACTACACACAAAGGCCTCAGACAAAACTCATTAGACCCCCTGCAATCCCTCTTCATCTCTGGATTTGTTCTGTACTTAATCCATATTCTGGTCTGCTCAACCTCACGAGGCAAAGTTAACTACCCCTTCTTCACAGGTTTTAGTCTTCCGTACATACACCTACGCTCCTCAGCTGTTTTTAAGTCTGGTTAGCATGACAGTGCAGCTGAACAGACAACCCAGCAACAACCAGCCTTATCTGGACCTTACTCACAACTGCAAACACAGTCACTGATTTATTTTTTTTAAAATAAAAAAATCCAAATATTTTTCAGGGTTGGTACATACTACAACATTTTGAGTTCTTGCCTGGGGCCTGTACATCCTCAGCTGTTGCACGTAACATTTCCAAAGAGTACTTTAAACATCACAACAGAGTGATCTCATTTCCCACAGCCTTTGCTTTTTTCAGCTGAAGCTGGACGTTTATCTATTCCTCCCTGTACCAGTGCCTTTAGTGATACCCTGACCCAGGAGATGTCACTGGTTCCTTTTGCTTGACCCCGTGTGCTGGCTGTGCAGCAGTGACTCCCACTTGATCCTTTCTCCAGGGAGTTCAGAGACGCCCCTGTCAACAGATGTGTCCTTATACCACAACAAAAAATCATCTAAGAAAACCTTGCGGTCAAAAATGAAAGAATTACAAGAATTACAAAAAAACAAGAATTACAAAAATCGCAAACTACAGTAAATTGAAATATTCAAGTTAGGCGTCCTTATTTCATTTATTCATGTATGCATTTATAGGTCCATGGCTAAATTTTGGTTCTGTTGGGGTATCTAAGCATATTTATTGTGTCTAAGGATTATGCCCCTCAGTCCTACACCACCGTCACATTGCTGACACCATCCCTCCTACTACCACAGGTCTTTTCTTAAACAGGCACCATCACTTCTGTCAGACATTGATAATCTCTTTCCTGCTACACAGTGCTTGGCACACGTAAATCGAGCAAAGGTAAATGGTAGTCGCCATAAATTACTTTATGCCTAATTCATGTTTCCAGCTGCACAAATTCAAGCCAGCCATTTTTGGAACTGTTTTATGCTTATATTTATGTCATCTATACGCAAACTTTAAATCTCACATTCCAGAAAAATCAGAGCTTTCCTGCTAGTACAGAACACAACTGAAACCAAACCACAGGATAGGCTGGACTTGAAGTTGCTGAGACAAAGGGTTACTTACCACATTACAGATATCAACTCTCAAGAAAGGTAAAGAGAGATCAGTATATGAAAATAAACAAGAATATGTAATAAGAAAAGCATTACACAACTGAAGACCTTTTCGAGCAGAAGGCAACGCCATTGTTTAAGAGGTTTTCACACCACTACACCAAATACTTCAGCAAAACACTGAACACTTCAATATATTAGAGCAACAAATCTGCCACAGCTGACAAATGTAAATTGTTATTCAACTCGAAAAAGTAATCAGCCCATGTAGTACCATTGATTCTTTATCACCTCAATTGTTATTTGTTGTGATTTAGAAGACTGAGAGCCTCCTCTGCTCGTTCCTGGGTTATATGTCACTTTTTCATGAAAATCAGAAATCTCAACCTTACAAAAGTTGCCATAGAGAAAGACACAAGGTTCATTTACAGTTCACTTCAGCCCATACTTTCTTCCTGCTGCCCAAACACAGAAAGATGAGCTACCTACTGAGAATGAAAGGAAGGCAGTTTCAAGTGCCAGCCTGGCCCACCTTGGCAGGGACTCAACCGTTAGCTGCCAAGTAAAGAGACTACAATTAAGTCAGCACTGTAATACTGTGAAGGTATTTTAAGACAAGACTTACTGCTGTATAGTCACCCTCACCTTGCGAAGCCAGTCAGTGCATTTTCTAGCTTTAGGAAGATGCTTGAGTAAAACGGCGCAGGAGCTTTGAGAATCGAGGGGGTGTATCTCTGGGGATGAAATCCCAGCTTGCAACTGGAAGTGGAAAATATCAAAATGTTATCACAATTGCTTCAAGTATGCAGGCTCATTCAAACTCAACTCCAAGATAAGCATGTGTGCACATAGCACGCCCAGGGAAATGGTTCTCTACTGTGAAATGGGTTTTCAGCAGCATTAGCAGGGACAGAAACCTACAAAATTAATTGTACACAGTTACAAGTCTGGTGTCAAAACTAAGCACAGGCTCCTCACCACCTTCTCATTCTCAAGCATACCAGCCTCACTCCAAAAGTGTAACCTCCCTGCACCCAGAGACAAAAGGCACAATTCTCTAAACACTGATCAGACCCAGGATTGCATTGAATGCTGTGGACCAGCACTCACACATCTAAGGAGCTCAGGCTACCTTCAAGTCATTCATTGTGTAAAAGGAATAGATTGTTTAATCACAACAATAAAAATGAAGCATAAAAGAGCTTAAGACGCAGCATGATGTCCATAATCATAATCTCATCCACAGAGTTGCAAAACCCTAGATTATTCTCCTTAACATAGCCCCTGGAAGTTGTAAGCTAAACTACTCTAAAAAAAACCCTCTGCTTTATCATTTGCATCTCCCTTGCCCCAAAAATTTTGCAGTTCAATTTAATGTGTATTTTCATAACCATATGTGGTCAAAAGCAGAACCCTGGAAACAAAAACCTGCATTCTCCTTCAGGACTACCTGAACCTGCAATTTCCAGCTCCATTTGTCCCAACTGAAACACTAAAATCCAAAAGTAAACAAATGAAACGTAATACTGCCTCATTAAGACAGTCTCCCCCCATTTGCAACAACACTCAACTATTTTGCTTGCTGTTCTCAATTTGCATCAGCATTCTATTGTCTGTAGAAACATGCACAAGCAGACTTGCCAAAACTTTTAAAGATTCAAAAGCAGGGAAAAGAAAAGAATTTCTGAAAGCTGGTACAGTGGTCTGTAAAGACATTCACACTTCTTTCCTAATTAGGGCCTGGTGCAAAGGCAGCATCTGGAAAGCACTGCTTAGCAAGAAATGCCGCATATTAAAAAAAAAACAAATAATATCAAGATGTCTACACATTTGGCAGTTTACCAAAATCTCCAAGGGTCAGATAGGACTGGCAGCTGAGAATCAACTCAAATGGTGTTTTCAGTACTATAATGCTAAAATTATGCATTGGAGGGATACTTTGACAAACAGTATTGCTCATATTTAATGAACATACAACACCGAAATGCCAACAGTTATCTGACACAACAATGCCACAAAAAGGAATGGAGGTGAGATGTGTGAACTACTGTCTAGATGTGGTGACTAATTAAGCACTGCCATTTTTGCAAGCTATCTAGACTGCATTTGCACAGGTTTAATAGATACATCTTACATAGGTAAGCATATCAAGTGACAATCTAAATATTAATGCCTCAGAACATCTTTGCTATGTGGAGTCAAATCTTTGAAGAAACAATACCAAACAAGAGAAAGTTTTCACAGCAAAACTTCTTAAGTCATCATGCAGTTCAAGCTATGCCACAGCTAGACAGTTCTTTCAAGCCCACTCCTCCCACTCCAAAATAAGACTTGGCTCTACTGTAGTGCTGTTTTGTACTGATAGTTATATTTATAACTGTAGATGGATTTCCTAATATAAGCAGAATTCAGTCATTACATTAGCTGGCAAATGATGAAAGAAGTCTAAGTAAAACTGTAAAACAAATCAAGCTCAGAGTAGAATTACTTAATCCTTTGCAGTTCAAATGCAAGTTCATCTTTCTCAGTATTGTCTACTCGTAACCAATCTATCCATCACACACACCACAAAACCTCTCGCCCTCTCAGGCACTACTACAGTGCAATGGCAATGTTTCAAATCAACTTAAATTAGGCTGTACTACATTCCATTACATGATATCATGCAACAGATGTTACTCTAAGAACACACAGGACAATTATTCAGGATAAACTGCTGTAATCTGAATGGTAAAATGAATGGGTTTCCTATATGAAATAGCTGTAGACTTGACCTAACTTTATACTGAGATTCAGAACTTGAATATTATCCAAGTTTGCCATAGTTAAAACCCACTTAGACTGGCAACCAGAAACAAGAAGTATTCTTATCTTACATAAACTCAACAATTTTGTCACCAATAGATAAGCCAGAATTCCTCTAAACCCTTTACTTCTGCAGTGACCAGCGAGTTAAATGAGGCATTATGAAACTCAAATGAAATGCACTTCCAAGAGGCAAGAGACACACCCCCTCCTTCCTCAGCTGTGTGGTAACCTTGAATCTCCCTTGAAAATGTCACATTATGAAAATTAAAGCAGGAAAGGTAGTTCAGCCAACTTAACTCACAGTTAACTCGTCTAACAGCTGTTCTGTTGGAAGCATGGCCGACCATTACACCACACAGACATGAAAGCTTTTCATATACAACAATTTGTAAGGTATTTTTAATTTACACCAGCAGCTTGCATTCCTACTTAAAACACACTGCCGTACACATACAAATAAGTCATGTTTTACGTAACAGCAACCTCTGAAATGTGTTGCTTCTTTGTTTTTAAATCATAGGGACATTGATCCATAGCCATTGGGCTCTCCTGAGAATGCAAAACTCCCCATTGCCTCTAAGTAACATACTTCCAAACCCAGAACTGGCCTTGAAATTTAATATGACTCAAATTTGGCTCCAAAATACAGGTCTACAAAATAAACTTTGACAATATTTGGAGGGAAGTGGACAATTGTTTAATCTGACAAGAGGTTTTTTCAATCAATGAACGTTCCCACGATCTTTCTACCTAGACATCATAGCAGCATTTTAACCCACAAAAAGTATAGCCTAAAAAACCTGAAATGGCTGGTCAGCAGAACAAAAGCACTATAAAAGGTGAGCACAAAGCCAGTAGAGGCCCCAGTGCTCAGTCAGGTGTTCCCACGCAGTGACACTGCGCCGGAGCTCTCCAGACACCCGAAGGCAAGACTCACAGACATATCCGCCCAGAGGGCATGGGAGAAACAGAGGTGTCAGGACACACAGGCGGACCCCAGCCCGGGGCATGCTGCAAGCGCACACCGCCGCCTCGCACCGAGGGAGGTTTTGCGCTTTGCTCAGCCCTGGACACGAAGCCTCACCGGGGCAGGTAGCCCGGAGTCGCTGGACCCTTGCACGCCCCAGGCCGGCCCGGGGAACGGCGAGGCTGCGGAGCAGCGCGGCTCAGCCGCCCACCCATCCCCGTCTGCGCTGCGCAGGGGTGGCCGCGTCCTTCCCTCCCCTCCGGGGTGGCCCTACGGGACCGCCCTACGACCCGCTTCCACCCCGAGCCGTCCCACCGCTCTCGTGGGAAGATGCGGACAGAGACACAGACAGATGGATATAGATCCACGCGTATGCAAACGCGTATGCAAACGCGGCGGGATCGTCCTTGGGAGGTCGTCACTTCACCACGTATTGCGAAAAGGTTTTTTCTCCATCGCGGTCGCCAATAGCGCCCAACAGCGAACAGCTCCGTTCCCCGGGCAAACCCACCCCCAGCCACGCCACGCTCCTCCAGGCATGATGCGAGAGGCTGGCCGCCCCAGCACCTTCCTCCTATTCCTGCCCTATATGGCACAGGGAAATCCCGAAAGACCGCTGTTTCCCTCCCATCCCGGCCCGGTTCCTGACGAAGGATAGGTGAGCCGAGGCCGCTCTCCCCTTGCCAGGGTTCAGCCCGCACGGCACTGGGCCGGGCTGCTGCCGTCCTCCCTGGAACCGGCAACTTGTTGGGCAGGCAGCGCTACCCGCGGGCGAGCCTGTGCGGGCGAAGCGGGCACCGGCGACCGGCGGCTGCCGCTGCTCGGGGGCAGCGCGCTGCC
>VZTA01023789.1:235207-290968 GCA_013398855.1 Mohoua ochrocephala | reverse complement strand
TGCGGAGCTGCGGCAGGGACGGGGCCGGGGCGACAAGCGCCCGGGTACGGTCCCCGGGCGTGGAGAGCAGCCCGGACCGCCCGCGGAGCGTGTCGTGCTAAGCGCTTACAAGTCACGGAATCCATTAGGCTGAAAAGACCTCTGAGGCAATCGAGTCCCAATTTACGACCGAACACCACCTTGTCAAGCAGACCATAGCACTGAGGGCCATATCCAGTCGTTTCTTTGAACGCCTCCAGGGACGCTGATTCTACCACCTCCCTGGGCAGCCTATTCCTATGCTTAATCACCCTCTCTGTCAAGAAGTTTCTCATACTGTCCAACCAAAACCTCCCCTGGCGTAGCTTATATATCCTCTTGTCCTATTACTGGTTGCCTGGGAAAAGAACCCGACCCCCACCCGGCTACACCCTCCTTTCAAGGAGTTGTAAAGAGTGATAAGGTCGCACCTGAGCCTCCTCCAGGCTAAACACTCTCAGCTGTTCCTCACAGGACCTGTGTTCCAGACCTTTCCCCAGCACCATTGCTCTGCTCTGGACCCATTACAGCGCCTCAATATCCTCTCTGAATTGAGGGACCCAGAACTGGACGCATCTCGAGGTGTGGCCTCACCAGTGCCCAGCACAGGGGAAGAATCACACCCCTTGTCCTGCTGGCCACACTGTTCCTGACACAGGCCAGGATCCAACACCAGCAACAAATGAACTGCTGTAGCAGCAAAGGAGACTCAGGGCTTCCCTTACACAGCTGGTGTCATTTGAACAGTTCTAACTGTTAAGAGTTGTGTAGATGGTTTTCTCACCGATATATTGATATGAGAAAAGAAATACCTAGTCCAACTTAGGTCCCTTACATGAATTAGTGCCATATGTACTGGGGCCTCTGTCTGTAAAACTGCAGCAGTTGAAAATCATGCAATTAAAATAATTTCACCTGATTTAGCTGAAGTACAGTCATTAGTAAATATTTTTACTTGTAACCAGCTTAAAAGAGCTGCATCAGTATACAGCTGGTTTTGCCTTTCAGAGTAATCTTGCTCCAACAAGTTAACCTTAAGACACTGAATGTGCAATGCGTCGTGACACAGTCCAACACAGTTACACAGCTTGTATCAACACACTTGGTGGGCATGTTTAAGGCAGTCTGTAGATACAAAACCCAACCAGATTATCTTATACACCCATCCTGCAGAATTAAAAGCATCATAGTTTTAACATACCCTGAGCTGTGCCAGCTTTATCAAACGAACAAGAAGTGTCTGCCCTGTTGAGTAAAATAGAAGCTACACAGGATTTGCCTTATAACTTGCCAATACTTGACAATATATGAGTTTTACAAATGAGTTATTGTTATCATCTGTTACTAAAGAGATACTATCCAATCTGTTATTAAAAGAAGTGATAACTAAAGTATTGTGGTTTAGAGGTACCTTTGCACATGTAAGTTACCAGTGAACAGCTATAACATTTGCATAAAGAGTAGTTTGGGGTGTTTTGGTTTGTTGGCTTTTTTGTTTGGTTTGGGTTTTTCCCTGGCCTTTTACTACCATGATGATAAGCTTCCAACAATGTGGTTTTCCCTGTGTGGCATTCAAGTTAAACTTCCCTCTTAAAAAAATACATAAAGATACATTTCATTCTCCTCTTCATGCAGTATTATCCTATTTCCTGGCTGCAATACTGCTTCAAGAGAAACTTCCTGTACTCCATGACTATACTTGATTGCATTATCTTTTTCTGCCTTCACTTTTAAACCTTTTCCTAACCTATGTGTTCTCTGACATAGTAACATGCAAGGCCACAATTCCAGTCTCTATTGCCTTTGTCATTTCTGTGTTCTTCTGTTTCCTCTCAGCTCACAGGAAGGCTGATTAAATCTCTGTGCTGCATTGATCTCCAAATAGCTCCTTTGAAATCTCTGCAAAGATTAAAAGCACCTAAAAATCACTAAAAGTATCCCCCGCCCCCCAATCCCAAAGAACAAAATTTCACTACAGTATGGAGTGCGATGTCAAGACCTGTATCCCTGTATCATTTCTGTGTCTCGCTCCTCCCAATACATCTGTGTGTCTGGACACATTTACTATCTCCCTGGACACATTTACTATCTCCCTTTGTACCCAGCTAGGGACTTGCTTTGGGGCAAACCAGCTTTTTTTTTTCCCCCTATGTTTGCATCATATCAAATACAAGGTGGTCTGAGCACATACCTGCATTCTACAGTAAGACTCCTTGATAAAACTAATGCAATAATAAATGAGGTATTCTGTCAATCTGTCATGTGGGGATTCCGTTTTGTTATTTTAGTAATGAGAAATATACATATTGTTGTTTCAGTACAGTGGATATAGAGAACAGAACTATAACTTCCTGGTTTCTTTACAGTATTTCAGCTTATAAAAAATTCAGATAGGTGCATTTCCCTTGAAAAAAAATAACAGTGACATTATAGATGGATCTGAAAGCACTCACACCAAAGTATTCGTAAGACTCAAAACTTCTTTAGCATTTCTACAGAAGTTTTGGTCTTTCTGTCCTGTTCAGCCTTTCAGTGGTTTTCTGGAATATAATTGAACTGATTTTACCAGTCATAGCTTTAGAGTTTGAGATCTCAGTATCTGCATGGCATAATAATCTCCTGAGAGTAAATCTGACTCCAGTTGCAATTACCATCTGTGACAGTAATGGTTATGATTCGTTGTGGCTGAGTGGAAAAATAACATAAAAAATAATTCTAGGCTTTATTTGTATTCAGAGAGCATTTTGAAATTAAGACATTTTATTGGTCACCTGACTTCACTTCTAAGGTTATGTTTTCCTGCCATCCCAGCTATTCTAACACCTTATTTTTCCATCTTCTAATTACTGAACCCCAGAACTTTAAGGATAAATGTGTTTTATCAGAGAAAGAATTACAACAATCTGACGTCCTTCTTCAAAGTGAAATGGGTCTGGTGTGTGAACATCAGGGATGTTCTCTAGTGGTTTGCCTTTCCCACGGGTCGGGAGAGAGACCTTAAATGATCTCCCAAAACACTCATGGAGCACCCACACAAACTGTCCCTAAGTGCTGTCATACTTGTCATACTTGTTCACAGCCCTCTGTTAATCCTTGTATTGCAATTACTTTGGCATTCTGGTCCTCAAAATATCCTGTGGATGAGAGCAGCACTGGCATATTTACTGATGTTTGGGGTGAATCAGTCTGTGTGCAGGGACCTTCAATGAAGTACACTATAAACCATTTTCTTATCTGTCATTTCAAATACATTTTAAATCACTGTCTCAGAACAAGGCCATTAAAATGCAGCCTAAATCATACCCAAGCCTGTAAACTAGATTCTGTGTGTGTGACAAGACTATTTTAATAATTACATTGGATAGCTTTGCAAGATATATTGAAGACATATTTATAAAAGTGACCTTTATAACGAATCAAACTTGTCCTTGGTCAGTATTACTAAGCAAAGCTCAGCACTGCCAGTATTACTTCAGCATTAGCAGGTGGGAATGGTTCTGAGTGCTATCATAGCCTTTAATGGCCCTGACCAACCTCACCTGGGGCCTCCACCCACACCCTCTGCCCACGTGGCCCAGGAGCTCCATATAAACTCAGCCCTGGCTGTGGGGCTTTTTGGCTCTGTATTATTGATAGAAGGTTCTCTAGAGGTTTGGGCTTTTTTGTTGGACTTGTCTGCTGTTCTAATGCCTGTCTTGTTATTTTTGTTTGGATACTGTAGGGTGGCTTCTGGGTTTTTTGTATGGAGAGGGAGGGATGTTAGTTGATCTAGTTGGGTTTTTTTTGCTTTGTTAAAATCCTTGGACCAGGGAATAGTGCAGTGTCTTGGTGTAGCTGGTTCTGGTGTTCTCCCAGGCATGTTGTGCTAATTCAGATGGGGTTTTTTTGTTCTGCTCTCTTTGGTCCCAATAAACAAGTAGATTATAATCTAGACTTTATACTTATTGATGTTATAACTTCATAGTTTGAATTTTTTTCTTTGCTCTGCTTGGTTAGCACCTATTTAGGTATTTGTAGGAAGATTACTAATTTTTCTAGGGCTTTTGGTGCTGTCCCCTGAATCATTATAACTCTATGCTTTTCAAAATCTGTGTGGCTCTCTCCAGTGTCTTTTTAGTTTTAATTTATGAATGCAATGAACTCTCTAGCTGATTTCTGCTATTCTGATACTGAGCTGATTAATTTCTAATTGGTATTTGTACTTAGGCTTTTTATTTTCTCTTTGAGCCCCTCTTTACCAGCTAAGTTTATTGACAAGGGAATATATCTTCAGTTTATTCTCATCATTCTGGGTTCTTTAGAGTTTTCTTCAATACTCATAGGTATTTTAAACTGCACTGCTTACTTCTGCTGATTTGGTGTCTTCTTGGTACCATGGTGCCTGCTCTTGTGAGCAGTTCATGGGCTTTACAAAGACTAAATTATCTCTGCTGCCTTGAGCCTTATTGCTGTCATCTGACTTCATCAGAGTCACCACTATCTCCTCCCTACCCTCCTTGGGCAACATCCCAAGACCTCCCTGAGCTGAGGGGCTGTGGCAGGAAAAGCCCCCTGTGCTATGAGTGGACAGGGCGTAAGGGAAGGAGGATGGTTCTGATTTTCTTCCCTGTTACTCACCCCCAGCAGTAGCTGCCAGGCATCCACCAGTGGGTGTCAAATAGCATGTGCTGCATCTTGTGTCCAGCACATTCAGGGAAGGGCTTGCATGTGTGAGAGGGGAGTGAAATTGGGGGTGATAATTTTGCTGCTTACCTGGTGTGCTGTTTGCCTTTTTGGCAACATCTACTTTATTTATTCTATACCATTGCACTATACACAAAAACCATAGCATGACTGTGCTACAACAGCCATGTTCTTAATTTACATGGGCTTCTTTATTCTTGTAATAATTGGACCTTTCTGTAAACTTTTCACTAGGCCTGCTAGGAAGTAGATTATTACTAAGAGGCATTACAGCATTGCTGAATCTTAGTCTTCAGATTTGCACAGTAACTTTCAGAAATTATTTTATTAGAAAAACTTCTCTTTGGATGTCTGTCCTTAAAAAAAGATGTTAAATAACTGAAGGGATCATGTCCATCTCGTCTTATGCTAGAGGATTACAGTATTCTAGGAAATGCACAGTACTGTAGCAATCTTGTCATGATCTAACAATTTTTCCTAGCTTGACTAATTTTAGTTATGATAAAAAGACAATGCATTGTCTGTCAAAGTAGGATCAGCTGATCTTATAGAATTCACTTTTTAGCTCTGTGGTTACAAAATACAATATGGAAAAGAAATTGTATTTCTCTTTTATGGGGGTTGTATCTGCAAAAGAATCAGTCAGTTATTTCTAAATGAGAAAATAATTTACAGGGTTAACATCATTGGGAAGAAACTCTCAAGACCAAGGCTGCAGACAACAAAGAGGATATTTTGGTACCTAAACTTCAAGGAAACAGCTACAAGAGAATGAAGGATAGGATTTTAATTCAGATCTGGTTACCACAGAAAATGTCAGTCCCAGTGAAGTTAATGGGACACAGATTTGGCAATGTGGGAGGTCAGGAGACTAAGAACCAGAGTAGCATCCCTCACAGTTGTGTCCGACACAGCACACGCAGTGACAGGGTCATAAATTGAGCCCGTAGTCAATGCGTCTGGCTGCCCTTGAGCAGCCAGATTTTCTGATGATTTGTATCATCAGAAAAATTCTAACTCCCAAACAGCAGTGTTTTCTGTAATGCTGTCCCTCAGGAGGCAACCCAAGTTGCCTTTTGGTTATAAGTCTCTGTGGCTTCTGATAAACATATTAACACTTCTGTATGCAGCTGAACTGCATTCTGGTCTGATGAACACTTCCAGGTTTTCAAGAGTGCTGCGAGAAGGATCAGAAAATGAACATGAGGACTGTTGTCCACAAACCCACATCCATCTAAATGATAATTCTCAACATGAAGAGTGAGCAGCACAGAGTCTTTGGGTTCTGGGTATTCCTGAGTAGCAATATATGTGCTTTTCCAGGTTTGTTTTTAAAAACACCTACTAATTGTGTTTATTTTTACAAGTCAGACCCTTTCTTGTTTTCTTGTCCATATCCAGAACTTAAAGTTTGCTGTACAAATTACACATGAAAATATTTTATTGCAGTTTTGAAAACAGAATTCAGCCTTCTAAACTGCTTGGCTATTACATGGTGTGATCCAAATTGGATGTGACTTGTATGGAGTTATGCTGAACTTTTTGCTTTGTCTGAAATTCATATCATGCAGCAATAATGGGTGTTTTTTCAATTGCCTGTATTTTCAGGATGCTGATAAAGCACTGGAACAATGCCAGGTATTTTAGGAAATGCATTGCTGTTTCCCTGGATCACCAGATGTTACAATACATTAACTCTGTTTCCGGAATAAAGAGTCATTTTAATTGTATTTCTTTAACTGGGGCGGTTCAGTGTTAGACAAGAATCTTTACCTTTAAAATGAGAGATGTTGTTAGCACCTTACCTTATACTGCATGTTATCTAAATTATTTGTTTGAAGACACGTAACTCCCTTTCCTTTTCCTTCTCTAATCTCCTTCAATGACTGGTAAGGGCTGTGCCCCATTTTTGTTATGTTGTTCTATTGTTCAGCGTTATTGATTATTTATTATTTGTAACAGAAAAAGTATTTAAAAACAACGAACCACGGACTCGGACGTATTTAAATGAATCCAACAGATGCATTGTCTGAGTCTGTGTGGTACCCGAGGACAGAGCTATAGTTGACACAGGATTATTTCCTGCTGGAGTTTTGCCAAAGAAAAATTGGCGTCGTTCGCGCTATTCTTTATTGCGAGTCTCCTCTAATGTGTGTGTTTAATAAAATGCGAACATCTGGGCCCACAGGGTAAACTCCATGTGTCCAAGCAGCGTAACTCTTCCAAATCAATTTTTATTTGCAAACTTTTCACTCAAGCAAAGCCATCCTGGAGTATCCGCTTTGGGGCCATGTGCTACTTTAGTGCTACTTTAGCACTACTTGGAGTTTGTGGAGCTGAAGTATTAGATAAGCTTTGTTCCTTCCTCTGCTTCCTGTTCAATTGCTGTGTTCTCTTTATGGCCGCACGGGGATTTCCATGGCATGGCCCCAGGCTTCTGCAGGCAGCCAGCACTGCTGCAATTATTGATCTCCACTGGAGAGCCAAGGAATGAAATCACAGGAAAATGGAGCTGTGTTTTGGGATGGTTACTTCTAAGGTAAGGCATGTGGTAGGCCAGAGTACAGGAAGACATTTGTCATCTGTGCTGGCAGGAAGCTGCTTACGTGGATTCCTCAGTCTGTTTGTTCCTGACTGATGTTTCTGGTGCTTTCCCTTGTCCTTGTACCTCGATGCTTAACAACTGGAGTAGGTGCTGCAATCGGGTGTAAGGTGAGTGTTGAGATGTGAGCAGGGGCAGGTGGGGTCGTATGTACTGCACTTGTGATCCTGGCCTTTTCCACAGCAAGAGGGAAGACCTGCCAAGTGCTTCTGCTGTAGCACTTACTGGCCTTGGTTTAAACGAACTTTTCACATACCTGAGAATCTGGTTGGGTGTCTTTCTAGATATTTGTATTCCTGTTGGGTGTCTTGTTGGGTTTTTTTATGTGAACCAAATCCTCAAACCTGCTCAAACAGGAGTAGTAGGAGAAATCTTTTTTTCTCTTTTGTTAAGCAGTATATGTACATAAAAGCATAGGTTTTATGTGGTAGAAACATACCAGTGCTTTTGCTCAATGATATTTTACTGTATTGCTGACAAATCCCTAGCATCTGAGGGGGAAAAAAAGGGGGGGGGGCAAAACATAAGGGAACTTTTTCCTGATAGCTGGTGGCAATGCTTTGAATAGTCTCGAGCTCTGAAGGGGATTGAAGTGTGTGGGTGGAATTTTGCTCCATAAACAAAGTGGCTGCATAGAACTACACAATCAGTAACTTGGAGGATAAAAGGAGTTACCATAAAGAGGGCAGTAGGTTCTTTAGAATCTGTCTTCTACAATAAAGTCTTAGGTCAGTTTATCCAATGCTCTCCAAATGGGCGAAGAAGACATCAGGTTTTTATAATGTTGAAGTAGATCAGCTTTTACAAGGTCTGTGTGGGAAGAAAAGAGCCACTTCTGCCATTAAGTGGGAGACTATAATTATACATAATTCATAACTTCTGCATAATGTGTCTTGAGGGTAAATGTGCAAGTGGAGTCCTTGTCTGGCAGTGCTGAGCAAGCAACCTCTACCTGTGTGCATGTTCTTTGTGCACATCAGGATGGCCTGTATTTAACTGAAGTGATGTCTAGATCTTGTGGCATTCTTGTTTGCAGAGGCATTTTATAGACATTTGTGCTAGTGCTGTTATTTCTGCTTCCTGCTCTAATCAGAGCACATCATTTTGTTCATGCATATGAAACCAAGTTTATAAGAATAACCGTCTTGACCAAGTAGTTAATCATTTCTGATTATGATTGTCAAATTTATACATAATCAGCTTTTTAGCCATGGGATTAGCAAATTAGATTTTCCCTCAGCAAAATGCAAAATTCATACTCTTCATATGAAAGCATGGACAGCACAAAATTAATACAATATTCCATGTAATTTGTGTTTTTATGAAAATAGATCAGTGCATCCTTTTTGTGTCCTATGAATCCTTATCTTAGACTGCTTCAAAAGTAAGCTGCCTTTTCTGTGACTTCATTGATAAACCTCTTGATTGTTATGGTCTCTTGTTGATGTATTAAGTCAATTATTGAACAGCCTTTTTAAAATTATAACAGCAGTTACTAATGAGAACTGTACTACTTCTGGCATGCCTGAGGTCTGGGGGGAACATAAATGCAACAGCCATGACTCTTGATTTTATGCTCAGCTGTGCAACAGCTTTGTGCTTTCTGGTTTTGGGGGATGTTTCAGCTTTCAGGGTTGGCCTCATTTGTGTTCAGTTGCCCTGTCTCCTGCTGGCTGGTGGGAAATCAAGGATGGCTGGCACTGCTCTTTCTCCTGCACTCTGCTTTGAGCACAGGTCCCTTGAATTTCTCTAGGAAGCCCCTCTGCCAGCCCTGTGCTGCCATCAACCCCCTTCTTGGGACATTATTCCCTGAGAGGGGCCATTTCCATCGCTTTTCTGTTGCTGTGTAATGCAAATGAAGTGGGGTGCCCTGGGGCGGCTAATGTACCCAGCTATACCACTAGAACGGGGCTAAACATTCCCCAATCTTTTCTTTTCCATTTTAGAGATCTCATAACAGAAGAGTCTTTAAATCTACTAATTGTAATCAGGGCTTGTGTATTTGGCAGTTTTCCCTTACTCCCTAACCAGCTTTACTATTTCTGCCAAGCCACCCCTTCCTTCCCACAGCTGAATGCTGTGCAAGGCTGGACCCGAGACAGATTGTCCCAGCTCTGGAAAATGGACCCATGGATTTCCTCCCACAGATGTAATGAATTCTGCAAAATTATTTGGTCTTCTTGGATGGTATTTATCACATCAAGAGCAAAATTTAGTGTTTCAGTGCAGACTTGCATTCCTTCCAGAATGGGTTAGTCTTCATTGTGTTATATGCTCCTCCTCCTCCTCATCTTGCAGGAAGGGGGAATGAGAGATCTGCAACTTGTGTGGGTAAATCCCTGATGCTTTACTTGCTGGAAAGTATTGCATATGAACATGCACAATTACACATTTTGTGGTCAATTGCTAAGAAAAAAGGTATCCCAAAGCAAGGGAGCAGCACAAGTTCTCTTATATCACTCTAGCCTTGAGCTCATGGAGTGTATTGAGGGATTTCTTAAGTATAGTAAATCTTTTTTAATTATGGAGCATGAACTAAGACTTCACTGGGGCATGTATCCTAATGGGAACTTGGTCCATACTCAGGCTTTACATGCCATTCCACACCCTGCATTGTGCATAACTGGCTTTAGAGTTGGTTGTTGTTTTTTTTTTTCAAGTACCCTTGCAAGAGTTTGATCGTTCAAATAAAGCACAAAACAAGTTCTTTGCCTTTTGAATGCAGTAGAGGTGTCTGTGAACGTGTGTGTGCATGTACATGCCTGCTTCATTTACCAAAGAGAAGCAATTAGTAGTGACCCTGGCAATTTGGGCAGAGGTGTTTGTTGGTTTTTTTTTAACATAATGCAGCAGATTTCAGCAAGAGTTAAACTCAAGGGGGGAACTGGCATGCACTGCACATAATTTTGTTTCAACTTTGTAGACAAGATTATTGATAGATGAATGATTTCTCGTGAGGTGAGGGTATATGCATAAGTAGAAAGCATAGACAGAGTCGGTTTGGGGATTTTTCTTTACTTTTGAATGAGGCTAATCTCTTGGTGCTTGACGGGGCCAGATCTAGGCACAGTCAAAGGAGGCAGCAATAGGGATGGCAGAATGGGCCCTGGCAGAGCCCTGAAAACCAGCCTGGCAGCTGCTGCTGCCAGGAAAGGGGATGAGAATGTATGAAACGGCAGCTACTTCAGGAAAAATGGGTCATGTGAGGATCCTGTTCACTCTTCTGTGGCAGAAAATGCCAGTTCTGGGTGTAATACATGCACTTCATCCTCAGGGCAGTACAACTTAGTTTGCTTATTCTGATAAGAAGCCTTAAGCCAGCTCTGGTGGTTGGCTTGCATTCAATTTGTCTTCCAAAGAGAATGTGTTCACTTAGTCATTAGCCACTTCACGAATCAAACAGATACTGCCTTGAAAACCAACTGTCAGGTAAAGCTATTGATGAATAGTGGCGGACACCCATGGGTATTTACAGACAGACAAAATACTTAGACCCCCATGAAATGAAGTATGAAAGATTAGCAGAACAACTGAGGAGAAACTCATCTGTTCCAACAGAGCAGCAAATTGTGAGCTCTTATGTGGTGTGCAGACAGAAGTGGCAAGATGGAGAAATACGGGAGAATTGCTCCAGATGTCGGAGTTGTGGAGAATGCTCTTGTGCTTTCGTAAAGGGACCTAGAAGTAGCCTGGTCCGCATTGGTGGAGGAAGTGAGGGATAGAGAATAAGCCTATGGGACAAAGAATCAGTCTATGAAGAATCAGTCATTAATAAGTGTTGCTTTTACTTTTCCACAATTCTATCCAGAAGAAATTGTAATAATGTCTCCAATTGTTGCTGAGTCCAATGAGTAAGTAACTTTCTCCAGTGGCACTCTTCCAACCATTTTTGCCTTCTGAGTTTTCTGAGATGGAATCTCTTCCCTTGCCCAGAAGTGTCATCTCTTTTGTGGCCACTAAACTGGATTTCCATGTTGGAGTCTGTACTGCAGATTCTCCCAAGTATCTAAATAAATATAATAGAGGCTTACTTTTACACTGGGTGAGGTGCAGCCACCTCTGTGAGACAAATACTGATGGATTTAGCAGGAATGCTGCCACACCAGGGGCAAAAAAGGATTTGCCCTCACTATTGCACTTTGAGGAATGACACTGAAGTGTCACAATGTACAGCACTCAGTATCTGGGGATAACTCATCCACGCGATTCGATGCCAATTGATCTACATGTTACAATACTGAAAAAACCCCTACTTTGTTAAATGCATTTCTCACAGAGCTTCAGTAACTATTGGCACCTTTAGATCCCTTTCCTATTTGTCAGGATTTCTTTGCATTGCCTCTTTCTACCACTCTGACAAAGCTCTGTGTGTCAGATTGTTTTTCTAGGCCCTGATTCAGCAGCCAGCATCAGGATTGAATGTCTCAGCAATAGCAGCATAGTCAGAGTTGTGACTGTGGCAAAAGTGAAAAGGAAAATCTGGTTAGGTCTGTAGTGGCATCCTTTTTCTTGGAGGAAAAACAGTCGAATGGGCAAGGATCAGTTTTCTAAAGGAGCCCATCACCTAAAAAGGCCAGTAGAACCCTGCTGCAATTTTGAAATAGCTCAAGTCCTGCTAGTCTATGTCCTGTCTGTGGAAAAAACTATCTTTTACTGGTTGATCCTGCACCTCTTGAAGCTGATGGCACAAATCCTACTGGAATCTGTGGGGCAGGATTAAGCATTCCTACAGCTTACTGGTGAGCACTGGCACCACTGCTGTGCTGACAAGGAGAAATGATGCCACGATGAAGTGGTGAGGCAGAGCCCTGTTTTGTGGCTAAGAGGCACTTAAGGTGTTGCTGAATTAAGGCCATAGGATGTGGTGGTATCTGAACCCTGGCCTGCCAGACATCAGCTCTCTCTCTGTGCAAGCATTTAGGGAATCTTAAAAATGGCTGGCATGGTGCTGAAGCAATAGCTCCATCACAGGATTAATTGTCCTGTTTTATCAGGTGTTTTTTAGAGAACTGGGAGCTGCAACTCTTGTGACGCAGCGAGCTGGGCTTTTTCCTTTCACTGCTCCTGAGGTTGCTGGGATAACCTTATAGTAAGGCAGTTGCAGTATTGCAGCAAGCAGTACTAAACACTACTACTAAGTGTAAGCATCCTGCCTTAGGAATGATTTTGGCATTCCTTCAATAATATGTAACAGTGCCAAGCTAGAGATACCACACAAATTAGAAACACAGCTTGCACAGAAATGTTTTGTATCCCTTAAGTGTTTAATTCAATTGTATCCTAATATGAATTTACTCTAGCAGTTCTAGTTGAGTTTTACTTAGTATTACTTTATGCTTATAGAATTGGAATGGTTTAGATATTTCTTAACCACCTAGGGAGGAAGAAGTATCCTGCCTGCAGCAACAGAACAGGCTCTGGCTCTGTAGCTGTGCTTTCCCCTGTCAGTGCCAGCCTTTGCCCTCAGAAGCTGGCATGCAAGCTCTGCAGATATCTCAAGCTTTCCTTAGCAAACAGGACTGCAGCTTCTTGTGTATTGTGCATGGTTGGGGGTAGGGAGGCAGTAGAAAGGAAAAAAAAAATTTTTTTCCTAAGTCTCCTGTTCGACAAGAGACTTAAGTAATGACTTAGAAAAAATGTGGGAGATTTTTTCTGCTTCTTACCTGCCTGAACAGAACTTTTTCTTCATTGTTGACTGCAGCCCAGGAGTAACAGATCAGAAAAGGATTTGTAACTACGCTTCATGTACAGGTTTAGGAACCCGGAATCCATTTTGTAAATGTTATGATACTCTCGTTATCTTCCACGGTCTGGCTAAGTTAATGCAGTTTTGTGTGCTTCTGCTACTCAAACACAGGGAGTTGAACAGGGAGGAGGAGGGGAAGGCTGTGCAGCGCTGCGGCTACAATGTGGAGTCATCTGTGCCACAGCGGTAACCACAGATGTGCGTGCCCCAAACCCACAGCAGAAGGGACAGCTGCCCCTTTGCCTAGGAGGGAGTAAAAGGGATGTCACTCACACCCTGGGAACTGGACGTGGTGGGGCAGCATCTCTTGAATATGCTTGCAGTGGGTTATCTCCTTTCTGTGAGGCAGGTATTGGCCTCATGTAGGATTGGCCAAGAAAACCCCCCAGAAAATAGAGGTTGGCACTTGCTTTACCAGTTTGTGAGTAACTACAGAAGTAAGCTGATACAGCTTTCTTTTAGAACTCAACCTCTTCAAGTAATTGAGCATGTTAGCTGTAAGTAGGAGCAGCCTTTTTGTGTTTTTATAATATAGAATCATCTTACACTTGATATTCACCTCTGTTTTCCTCTTTTTATGCTTTGTACTCTGTTAAGGCAGATTTCCATTTGCTCAGCTGAAAGCTCTCCAAGGCTGGGCCTCCAGTCTATTGTGAGCTAATAAGAGCAACCAGGGTCTTGCATTACCATAGGGCCTTTGTGTTGAGGCACGGCAGGGTACAGGGAAAATGATTACCAGGTACTGAGATAATGCCACCCTCAGACAGGAGGGCATATGCACAGGTCTTAAGTGAGTGTTTCAATGAGTGTCAGAAAATTAAGAATGACATGTAACAAGGGGTCAATCCAGGATGCAACCTGCTGGTGGCTGGGCTCGCTATCACTTCCCTGTTTGTGAGATGGGTTGTGCGTCCTCAATGCAGCCATCTTCAATGCTTATTGTTTCATTCCCCATCCTACAGACCCAGGATCTATCAGGCCTCCACTGGGACTCACTTTTCACTTATCTGAGAAAGCAATAAGTCAGATTTCAAGCTAAACCCAGATGGGGAAAAAAATGCCTCTTCCAGTGAAAAAGGGAAATGAGGGCCAAATGAAAGTGCCATAGTGACTAAGTGCTTGAATAAAATGAAGGTACTTCTGAGTACATGAAGGACTGATGTTAGTGGGGAAATTGAATTTCAAGCTACCATCCGGTTGTATTGCACCAGAATTAATGGAAACTGAAGTGATGAACGTAAATTGTTTAGTCTTGATCAATAAAATAATCTGTGATTTCACCCCAAAGTTTAATTTTAGCTCAGCTCTGTGATGTTCCATGTTAGTAACTGGCTTTCTTACTGGAATTTAAGGAAAAGACTAACCCTATAACACTTATCATTTTAGGGATAAAGAAGAGGCTTTGACAGGGCTGGTCCCTTTTAATCTCCAGTTATCAGAGTCCATCCATGCAGACATACAGCTGACTCCTTAAGTCTCAAAGGCTATGCTGCTCAGATGGCAAGGAGGGCAAGACCCAGGGGCTGAAGATTTGGTGGTTTTCTGCACATCCTGATCAGTGGTTGGAATTGGCAGTAGCTTGTGAGAGATATTTTGGTGTCTTTTCAGTAAGTACAGATGTTCGCATTGCAATACTCAGATGGAGGAGGTTGGGTGAGGTGTGTCCTGGCCAAAATTGGCGAAGGGGTTGGAGAGAGCTGGCTGTTTGACCAGATGTAGCTGGGGAGATGGTGTGTAGCTGAAATCAGTACATTTTGCTGTAGATTTTATTGAGAGCTGAACAGCCAAGGGGCTGAATTCAGGAAGCCATGGAACTGCCTGTGTACATAGACTTAAGCAGTGCAGACTGTAAAAGCACGTGAGCTGTAAGTGCAAGTCACACAATTCAGGTGTTATTAAAACCTCATTTCAAGAGACCCTACTGAGAGTTTATTCCCATCACTGAGTGCGTAAGTACGTTTTCTGCTCTGTCACTGCACACTTGGATCCTTTGTGCTTTGCCTTCCTGAAAACAACCCTAAGTACTTTCCATTGAGCTGCTTTGCTTAGGTCTTATTGAAGGACAGCAGAAATCCCAATCAGCTTAGGGTCCACCCAGGTGTCCAAACCTCCCCCCTGGGACAGCCTGGCTGGCTGTCCAGCATTGTAGGACAGGTACAGTCCAGCCCATCACAAGGTGCTTCCCAGTTGCATGAGACTGGAGATATGTAACAGCAGTGAGTGCTGGGAAAACAGCTATAAACTGGTTACAGTTGGAAATAGCAAATATATTAGACAAGGAGTGGGGGAAGAGAAGGGACAGCATAACATCAGATTTTCTATGCATTTTTGACTGTGTAAGGAGTCAGTTACAACTTTATAGTTTTGCAAGGAAATTTCTGCTGCTTCAGGAAACTTGGCCATGGGACAACAGGGTCTACCAATCTCACAACTCAAAATCCCCTTTTGGCTCTTGGACAGGTTTTGCAGATGTTTCTCGTGTGCTTATACACGGCTTCTGCTAAGCACTTCAATGAGGGAATAGTATCCTCCTGCCCAATACTGACATACAGCCCTTCCAACGGGGGAGCTATGCTTCTCACCAGTTCTGGGGTTTTTCATGTAGAATGTTTGAGGGAAAACAATCCCAAATAAAATCCATGAGGTAAGATGCATTTTGTATATACTCACTGGTTGGAATCATGTCAACAGTGAACAGCTCTCAAGTTTTGTGGGGACTTTCATACTGGGATGCAAAGTATGTTGTGCTACCAGGGCCCTGTTCAACACCTGTGTATTGGGGAGTGTCTCCCCAAGAGGAAGGAGCCATGACTTCAGGGAGCATGGCCAGCCCTGTGCTTTTGTAATAGCATATTCATTTCCCTACAATAACTCGGAGCTGGGTTTTTCCCATCATCGAGCAGTAGAAAGCTGTGATTGTTATCTGCATTTCTACAGCTGACTTGTCAAAAGATGTTAAAATTAAGCTGACACACATCAATGCTTTTGAGAAAGTTTTGCCCCATTATTGATAAATTCAAGGATTGACTTAGAGTCAGTGAGTTGAAAAATCTTGTAGATGATGCAGTGTATCTCTTTATCTCCCTCGCTTTTAAATGAGGTATTCAAGACAGCAGTGAGCTCTTACCATCTTGCCTTTTGGCAGATTTTTGATGCATCGATTGCTTTATAATTTCTTATTCTATTTTTTGGTTTATGAAATTTCCAATTTCTTGGCTTGCTTTGTGGATATTGTTAAAATCAGAAGAAGATTCAAAAAAACCCCTAGGGACAAACAGATGGGATCATGGGCCTGAATCATTTTGGGGACTGTAAGTAAACCCATTACATGTCTACTCTTTCACTGACAAAACTTATGTAAAACATTGTTTGCCAATGATCTTACATTTTCTTCTGAGTTTATGTGCCCTGATCTCCTGCAGTAAATTAAAACATCTGGAAAAAAAAAAATCCCTCTTCTCCTTTACTCTGAATTTGCAAAAATGGAAACCAACAGCTGTTTCAGAGGCAAAAAGAAATAAAAAGCACGTAGCAGGTGGTACCATACATGTATGTCTAATTGCAATCTAACAATCTGCAAGCCAGCTACCAAATAGTGAGGAGTGAGATCATAATTTGGGCAGATGAGGGGAGCAAATACCGCTGGGAAAGTGAGAGTAATAGTTTTGGCCCAGGAAATCTTTATAGAGGAGAAAATGAGTGAGAGCAAAAGAGCAGTGAGTTGTGATATCCTTTTGTTTTTGAAATGTTGTCCTCTTGACTCATCCCTGTCTAGAGAAACTGGCTATAGGTGCCAGAAATAGTGGGGAAATGATGGCATGTCTGGTGCATGGCTCAGTGTAAGTAAACCTGGTGGGTTTTGTCAGGTGAGATGCAGCTCATTGTTCAGAGGGTCACAGGGAGCAATTGCATGTCTGCTTCTGGGGCTCCTTTCACATCCTGTGTGTGTCTGCTCCACATCTACCTTTTGGAGGATTAGATATGTGAACAGCCCTTTTCATTTCCTCAGAAAGGAGCTTTCTTAAAGCGCTGTATTTTTATGGTGTGGATCTCAAGTGCTCCAGTGAAAATGATGTTCTGGGTGGACAGAAAGACTAATGTGGGTAACTCTGGAGTCACAATTGCTAAGGTGGGTCAAAGGGAGTGTGGCATATATTTGGCATGTGCTTCTCTTCTCAGTTGTGCAGTGAAAGTCTGAAGTCAGCAGGATTACACAGAGGTGAAGCCAGAATGAATGAGAGGAAGGAGCACCAGCCCATTCCCAGCTGCTTGCTCTCCAGAGGTCTGATGGTGATTTATTTTAATCCTGTTTTTCACTGACACCCCCCACAAGGTATAATTTGTTTGCATTTTCTGGGATCAGATCAATCTTCCATCTTATTGTCAGCCATTCACTGATAGTAATCCACAGTTAATTCTTTCTTTTAATGCTATCTTACTGTACAGATAACCCATAAAGGATTTCTTTGCCTGGAGGATGTGTGCTACTAACCTGAACTGATTTAGGAAATGCTCTTCCAGAATTTCACTGGGCAGCACACTGAAGGCAGTTTGAAAAAATATTTAAAATTAAAGCATTCAGTACAATAGCACAAGCCCAAGAGTGCTTTTTTCCCTTCCCTGGCACTCCTTTCAGTGGGTGACATGTACTCCTGCATAGTCCCAATAAGATCATGTATCTCTGAAACCATCCTTGAAGGGCTTCTATCAATATAATTGTCATAACAGTTCCCTGTTGCCAGGGCAATACTTCAAAAATGAGAAGAAAAATCCATAAAACCTATAACTTACTTTGCAAATTTCCTTTAGAAAACTTAATCAAGCCCAGGGTCACTAAGGTTCCTCACAACTTCTAAGGGGCTTTGACTTAGATCTAACTGCATGCAGAAGAAACCTGAATTAGAGGAGAGCAAATTGTTGTCAGGTGAAGTTTGGCTGTTGTTGATAACTTTCAGCCTGCCTGAAAGAGCTGACCTTTGAATGGACAATGTGGGCTAAATATTTAGGGGCTGAAGCTCCTCTGGCCTTATTGCCACTTAAGTTGCTTTTGGACTTCATAATCTTAAAGGTCTTTTCCAATCTAAATCATTTGTGATTTAATGAATCACACTCTTCATTGCTTTAGGAAAGTTGCTGAGCAGTAAATTGCAAAGTGTCATATTTTAATCAGTTAAGATCAGTTGTTCTTCCCAACTTCTGCTGATCACAGTAAATAGCAATGAAGAGCAAACAGCACAGAGTAAGGGTGCTGCTGCCATGGAGCTCAGTATCAGGAATAACCAAAGCCAGGCTACTTGGCTTGTTAGTGCCTCGGCCATTTGCTGGCCTGCAGTTTGCTGATGAGTTCTGCTTATTTAAAAGCAGCAGGGACAAGTTGATGGCTTTCTGATCCTGGCCCTACTGTCTGAGAGTGCTGACGAGGCTGACACTGCTCTGGCACAGAATAGAAGAGCAATCTCTGGAGGCCAGAGATGGGATTTTCTCTGTGAAAGAGCAGCTTTCAGGTGTGTTTTACCCCAGAGACACACGAGAGGGGCTGGTCCCTGCCCTCAGCTGATCATCTGCATAATAAATTAATGTCAGGGATAGAAAAAACTGCTGTGCAGCAAGTTTATAATTTATTCATGTGGGAGGAAAATACAGAACCTGCTGGATCACCTGGCTGGTTTCACACTCGGCTCTGAGGATGGTGCTGCCCATCATGAAGGAAGAGCTGTCCTTCCCACAAGTTTGGCCTGGAAAAGGTATCCCCTCACATCCCTCCTTTCTTCTCAATGACCTGTCCATGCAGCTCCTTGTAAGATTGGTGCTAGGAAGAAGCATTTTCCAGAGCTTTCACTGTATTGTTATTTTAATTGAGACAAATTAACGGTGAAAGATACTTGTAAGTGCCAGGAAACAGAGGGAAGCATCTCTTACTTTACATCTTTGGGTAGCAAAAAACCCCACAAGTGTCTTAACAGCTGAAGTATTGGGTTCTGCTTTTGGGTGTGTGAAGCCTCAAGTGAAACATGCCCTACAAGTAAATTGCAGCCTGTTTTCTCTTAAGCACTTGGGGTGGAGGAGGTTCCCAGAACACGAGTGCCGTGTGTTCCACATTGCCTGCTCCAGCAGGAGCCTGCTGGCCCTGGGGCATGAGGGAGGGAGGCTGAGGCAGGATTCAAACTTCAGGCTTGCCTCAGGGGAGTGAAAGGATGAGGTAGCTAAACAATAAAGGGTTTCATTTTGTCCTTCTCACTTAAGCAAAGCTCCTCACCATGAAACCATTTTTACCAAGTGCCAGAGAATCTGTTATAGCCACATGATCCTATTTCTACTTTTCCAATGGGAATATGTGTGTGACAGCAATAACTGCAAATTATTTTTCTTTATACAGTAACATCTGGCCATATGTTTAAACTCAGTGTTTGGTAGCAGTAGTTAAACAGTTTGTTTCCTCATGCCTATGGATTCCTGACTTGAAAGGAATTTTGTCAAGGAAAATCCTTGCATTTCTGCCACTCTTCTTGCTTGCTGCTGTGAGCCAGTGTTGTTCTCCAAGCACTTTTAACCTAATTTGCTACACATCTCTGGTTGTAAACCATTAATAGCAGATATGTAATGTGGGAGTGCTGGGGTGTGATCCACAACATGCCCCAGAGCTGCTGCTTTATCCCAGGATATAATTACAGTATCCTGTGACTTTTCTTCTAATTTTCCTTTCAATGAAATTTCGGGCAATCCATTTCCTCATGGTAACAAAACCCTCTCCCTGTCTGTTTTCAGCCTTTCTGCTCCCAAAGACCAAAGCCAGCACCTCCACAAAATCCTGAGCCCTTTTCCAAAGCTGCCTGAAGTCTACAGGCCTCTTTACATTGATTCCAGCAATCAGATTCCTCCTACCAGTATCAGTTTAATTGATGGATTTTTTTTCCCCCCACCACTGATAGTCCAAGGGACTGTTGTTGTCCAGATATTATTTGGGCATTAGGAGCTCTGAGATAAGGGAGGGAATCATAAATCCTCTGTATGAAGCTTTGCAGGGTCAGGGCCATAGCAGGCCCTGTTTTTAAAATGGAAAATAAAAAGGAAACACTATCTCATTTCTGAAAATACTTGTGCAGAAATACAACTTAGGGGACAGAAAGCCACAATCTAGAAATGTGGAAATTTTAGAAAAAGAACTGTCCTTTTGTATACAGAAATGCTGAGGACAGTCTGAGGGTGAAGAGTCTAGCTTTGAGCTTTGCTTTGAAGGTTGAACTTCAGTGTACCAAAAGCAACATCTGTTTCTTAAAGAGATGCTGCTGGTTAATGAAACTACTCTGAAATGTATTCCACTTAAAGGTATGACTCTCATGATTACATACCCATTAAGATATTGTGGCCAATTCCACCAGTGAGCTGTGCCACCTTCACGTAGAAGAAATGTTCAACTAAATTTTACTCTTCAGAGGATACTCTTCAGCTATTTGTGAGTTTTCTTTTTTAATGTTTAATTTGCAGTGACTAGGTGAAGCTGCCTGGAGTGGCTCGTGGCCTTCACTTGCTGCTAAGCAGGAATATTTCCCAGTGAAATCTGAAGTCAAAGTCTAGATGAAAGCTGCTATAAACAACTACAGATTCACTGTGAATGGTCTGGAGAGGAGGAAGTCATCTGGAGGCTGCTGTTGTTTATGTACTTTACACACCCTTCCATGAGCAGCATTAGGATCCCTCTGTGAGGCAGCTCTCCCGCAGCAGAATTCCCCACCTAGTTCTTGATCTGCCTCCCACTGGGGCTGGGGCTGGGGCTGAGGGAGGAACAACAGAGTCTCCACACACAGCTCCTTGGAGCTGGGCTCTGCTTATGGGCTCTCACAACCCATCACAGTATGACTTCATGGCCTGCAGGCAGCTGCACTTGTTGTTAGGGCTGAACTCAGAAACTCTCCTCCTGCAGTGACACCTCGGTCTTTGTAGCTCATGGCATGGAAAACGCAGGGAAGTGATGTCTGCCAACACACCTGTTTTTGAAGTGTTAAACACTCCCAATCAAGATCCAGCATGTTTTGACAAGGTGAGTTATCCTTTTTGAAATGTCCTTGGCTTGCTGCCTTGTTCCTTCTCGTGAGCCTTATTTGTACCAGCAGGTTGCTGCTTCAACACAGACGCGTCATCTGGTGCCTTTAAGCTTCATACATACTGTACCTGCAGGACACACTGCAGCCAGCCAGGAAGTCCTGAGAACATGGATTTCAGGAGCATTACAGAGAGATCTTTCCTCTCCTTTGCAGTTTGAGGTTGCTTTGGATCCGTGCTCTTTGGGGAAGGACTCCTGTGGGTGTGACTGGGCAGGGAAGAAGGTTATTAAGACTTGTTTAATAAAACCTGCCAGTAAGTGTTTTGCAGTGCATAGATCAACCCTGCTGTACTTTTGGAAATCAAAATTACCTTTCACAGGTTTCTGCATGACTGCAGGGGTATAATATGGCACAGTTGTAGAGGAAACTCTCAATATTGTTATTTGTGCGAATCATGGGGCACAGCATGTGGTGTCTAACTTGGCAGTTTTAGCCTTGTGTCTTGAAGGAAGATGGCAAGCAGGGAAATCCTGGGAGTTATTCTTCCAAAGAATAACTGCTGACACTGTGATGCCTGGTTAAGGTGCTAGTAGTAGATAATTATCCATTTGCTGACTCATGTAGTCTTCCTTTGAGGCATAAAATGATGTCTAAAATGATAAAATCAGCACAGAGATCCATAGCTTTTCTCAAATTTGACTTTTTGAAATGGATGTAAAAAATACATTCTTTGTATGAACAAATATAGTGCCAGGACTGTGTACTAGGAAACTAAATCTGTTTCCTTCTTTTTCTCTTTAACCTCGATAGAAGTGATCCTTACTGATCTTAAGGTTTGTGGAGACTGTTTTGTTTCTTTTTACAAAGCCTCATTTTTATTTGAAAACAAAAATTATTTTTAGCTTTTCTCTTTCATATTTAAATTTACTTTAAGCACAGAGAAGATGGGGAGAATATCTTTTCGCTCAATATGTGTGATTCAACTTGCAGGTGTCAATGTAACTTTATATGGAATTAGTTCATTTTGGTTACATGAGAACTACCATCAAATTAGACTACATCAGGCATGGGACCAAACTGCAGAAAATATTCTTCTATCAAGGCTACCAGAATACAGATGGTTGCACGAAGTGTTTATTTATGCTTTTCTGTCTAAGCAGGGAATCTGAAATGAATGTAGCTGAGGAGCAGCTGAGGACACTGTGTTTGTCTCCTTGAAGAAAAGGAGGCTGAGGGGTGACCTCGTTGCTCTCTACAGCTTCGTGATGAGGGGAGGCGGAGAGGGAGGTGCTGAGCTCTTCTCCCGGGATCCAGGGGCTGGATGTGTGGCAATGGCTCAAAGCTGGGTCAGGATGGGTTCAGACTGGATTTTAGGAAGAATTTTTTGACCAAGAGACTGGCAAGTGTCAGACACTGCAACAGCCTTTCTAAACAGGTGGTCAATGCCCCGAGCCTGTCAATGTTTTAAGAGGCGTTGGGACAAGGCCCTTAATAACACACTTTTACCTTTTGGGGAGTCCTGAATTGGTCTGGCAGTTGGACTGAGATGATTGTTGTAGGTCCCTTTCGGCTGAAATATTCTGGTCTATAAATTATGAGGTTGTACTGCCTGATTTTATTTCTATTTTTACTCTGAGGAAAATACTAGTGCTAATTCTCACATTTTGACAATGGGGAGATATCCTGCTCTAAGCCACAGCACAGGAACTCTGCAAAGCCGTGACATGAATGGAGCTCGTTGCTGCTGTAACACAGCACGTCTCTGTGAGAAGACCTAATCGGTTTGGTGGACTTTTTTTCCTGAGAATTCTAAAAAGCAGTTACCTGGCCTAGTGGGAGAGGCCTGCCCTGAAATCGAGCTGTTTGACACTGTAATAAGTTAACCTTCCACAACAGAAGAGTGACCTGAACAAGGCAGTCTAGGGGCAGTTCTGCTTTCACCAGATCCCAGAATTCTTGAAAGAAACACAGTCTGTAATACAGAGCTGCAACTGTGGGAAATGTCATGGGAATTTTTAGGTGTGATCATTGTGTTCAGCCCTATAAGACTTAAGTGAAACATCCACTAACAATGCAGTTTATACAGCAGTCCCTTGGATATGTGTTCCTTTTGTCCTGCTGCAAGGTTTGCTCCCGCCCAAACTGCACCTCTGCCACTGCCATGGCTTCCAGAATGTGAATTAAAGGCACTTGCAGAGTATTCCATGAAATCTAAATCTTGTAGAGGAAATGCAATTTCCATTCTTTGTGTCTGCATCTGTGTGACTTGGCTGTGACCTTATGACTGGCCTCTCAGTGAGCATATGTCCAGCAACAAAACTGTGAAATTATTTTCCTGATTGGACATCCTTTACCTCTATTGAGAATATTAATTCCCTGGAGAAAGATCAGACACTTTCACCCTTCAGAATGGTGGCCATACAGACACAGGGGTAGCAGCAGCCTCATTTTGAGCACCTCAGTCCTTTTCCCCTTTGAAGTTTAAGATTAATCACTGAAAGTCACTGAAACAGCACGCTGAAAGGCAGCAGTTTGCCAAGCCTTGACTGAGAGTCAAATGTGCCTTCGAAGTTGGAGCTGTGCAGCACAGCTCAAAAATCCCTGGTTTTTTTCCAGAAGCAAGCAGTCTTTCTGCCTATTGTTTTTTGTTGTTGTTTTTTTGTTTTGTTTTGTTTTTTTTTTTCTATTAAGTAACCTCACTTTCTTTTGTCTTCCTTTCTTAAGCTAGTTCCAGTCTTCTTTAGGATCCTTTCATCAGCATACCTAAACTGCCCAGGCTGTCTAGTAAACCCTCTGGGGCTAGGAAGTCTGCTCCACTTTGCTGTTGAATTTTTATCCTGGTTATCTATGAGTGGAAACTTGTTTTTTTGGGAAACTGAGTGGCATTAGGAACGGCATGCCTTTCTTGGATTTTTACATGGCAGTTCTCAGCTTCTCTTCACAGGGTCATGCAATATGCTATCAAGAATGAATTCTTCAGTTCATACCTTTAGATTTTTACAGTTCACACTGCTGTGACACGAGGTACTTGAGATACTTGGCATAAAGTCCCCAAGTGCCTGAAGGGCCCTGCAGCTCCTGAGCTCCTGCTGCCAAGCAGCACTTGGGCATCTGTTCGTTCATTTGTTCATTTAAAGGAGCATGGACAGTTCTTGTAAAGCTATGCAGAAACTTGTCTTTGCTGCTGAGATAAAATATAAGCTACTCTGTGATACAAAAAAAGAAAGGTCAAGTTGTCAGATTAGTTTTGCTGAACCTCTGCTGCTGCTTTGCTCTACTATACAAGTAATGCAGAATGATTTGGCCACTGACTTAGGCCAGAAATGGTGAGCAGTCTGCTAACAGATATCTTTGACAAAGTTTGTCAAAGTGACAGGAAAGAATCACTGTGCTATACAATGTGCTATATTTGCTCATAATATCAAGCTCTAACAAAAAAATGTTTCTAAATGCCTCTCAGTTGATTGAAGTCTCCTTTCAAGAAGCTACAGCTGAATTACTGCTGCATTCTTTAGGAAAATAAAGCTTTACTGGGTTCTCTAGTCTCACAAAAGCTTGGGGAAAGTTTGAATATTTAGGTGATATAATGCACAGCCATTGCTGTTGCTTTAAGAATGGTGAGCTGTTATGTGCTGTCCCTTTCACGGCAAAGCCAGAAGTTTTTTGTTTCTTATCTTTCCAGACATTTTGACTGGGCAAGGAGTGTTCCCCCTCCCCTGGTGCCCATCCTCCAAAGGCTGTCAGCTCCTGCAGCTCTCCTGCCTCTCTACCTCCTGTAAACCACTGAAAGGGTTCTCCTTGCAGTTCCAGGCTCTTGAACCAGTCAGCTTCAACCATGCTTTGGATACCGATGCAGAGGCGGGGCCGGCAGGGGCTGCCCGGGACCCGTGGCCAGACCTTTCCTGAACCCGGGTCACTGTGCCCAGGGAAGTCCGAACGGCAGAAGATAAATAATATCAGTAACACACTAAGGAAAACTCCTGACTTCCTCCTCTGCTGGTAGGGAGATTCCATTTTGTTACAGCTTTTCCAGCCCCTGGCCAGATCCCAGGGTTTCACCTGTTGTTGGTAGAGGGGTTGTAATAAAGCCTTGCCCCGAATTATATCCGGTTTAAAAGTGGATTATTGCAGACACATTCTTTATAGCAACAGGAAGCCTTGTTGGCAGCATATTTTAATTATGCTCTGAAGCTAATCAAGGAAAGAGAAATTGTTCTGAACACAGGAAGCGACATATACACGTTTGAGTGCCTGTTTCCACGGGGGAGGTACAAGTGCTTAAGTGTTGCTGAACTCCCAGCACGCGAGCAGTCTGTTAAATGGCTATAAAGCGCAGACTTTCATAGGAAGGGGAGGATGCACCGCACAGTGTAAGGCACCTGCTTACTCTTTACAGTCACCGGAGGGAGACAGGCAACTGTGTTCAGGAGACTCTGATCACCTCTGGAAAAGCCCTCTTTTCCCCGACGACAGAGGAAGAGTAAAGAGACTGAAGAGAAATCACGTACTGGTAACAGGGTAGCTATTTTATTTCATCACTGCCTGATGCTAGCTGTGAACTTAGTACACCTGAGGCTGGTTGCCGTGATTGCTGTGTATGAACTACTTCTGTGATCTGTCACTGGAGGCAATAAGGTTTCCACTAAAAAGTGCCATTTCCTTAATTTTTCTCCGTGTTTAGAGTAATATTTTTCTTTGGTATTAAAGGCAGAGGTGTATGTATTGGAACAAGCTCACTTACTCTTTGGAAACTACATGGTATGTAAGGCAGGATCTATAGTACGGTATTGCCTGGTCTGAATGGATAACAGCTATATGGTGCACATACTGCTTCCCAAAGGAGAGCATCCCAGCGTCTCCAGTTACTCCTCTTACTACGCCGCTGAAAAGTCTCATTGGCTGGAGAAAGTGCAAACCGTCTCCAGAAGCCTCTAAATTAGATTGGAGATTATTTGGAGCATACCCTCATCAAGTAAATTCATTTAAGTAAACTACAAGAGCTCCTACAACTGGAATGTCCCTGGGATGTTTGGGGTGTCCTGAACCTTTTCACAAAGCACGGCAGAAAGAATTCTCTCAGATTTTAATCTCTAGCAGATTGTTATGCAAATGAATCTTAACTGGTATAAAACAAGCAGGAGGGAGGCAGGGCTTACACCCAGAATGTGTGTTACCCAACTTAATCTTTCAGCAGGTTCAAAATGTTCCCTGTCCCTGTTGCCCACGGGATTTGTTTTCTCTGAGCACATCTCGTCTATTTCAAGCACTCAGTAAACACGCACTTTAGCTCTTCAGCGGAAAAGGGAAGAAGAATATTATTTGTCTACTATCCCTGTGTTATAGGCTTCAAATGAGTATTTAGCTAACCAGTTTGGCAGGTCTTCCTGGCTCTGCAATAAAGATTCCTCTTTGAGGCTTGCAGAATAATTATAGAGTTTGCGGAGGTCCGTTCAGGCTCTGCTGCATTGGTGAGGAAGTTCATGGATCCCACCTGGCTCTGTGCAGGGTCTGTTAAGCGTCACGCGTGCCTGGGTTTTTGACACGCTGCGTTTCAAGGTGCCTTGCCAAAGCATTTTGTGCCTTGTCTTTCTCCTCACTGCTTTCCCGTTTCTGTTGTTGCCCAGGATCAGCGATAAGAACACTGTGTCAGGGCTCCGTCGTCTCGTGTTCTTTGTGAGTAACGAGGGGGTGGACACACATTCAGATGTAGAAGGGCAGCAAAGTTCTTTACAAATGAGCTTGAAACCCGCAATCCCCACTTCCTACTGCTCTGACGCTGGAAAGCTGCCAGGATCTCCAGAAGAAAAGAATCCCCAAGACAATGTTGCTTTTGTCTTGGGTTTGTTAGTTTTCTCGAAACACCTCGGGACGCCTCTGTAAGTAGATATTAATCGGAAAGAAACTGGACGCGGGGGGAAGGACAAGGGGCTGGGGCCGGGCGCGGGCAGCCCCGTCCCCCCGCGCTCGCAGGCGAGTGCCAAGCGCCGGGCGCAGCTGCTGCTCTGCGGGGGCGAAGGGAGACGGTCCAGAAGCGCTTTCCCGTGAGAGGCCCCTTTCGCAAGTCCCTCCCCGTTGCTCCGGGCACGGCCTCGGTGCCCAGCAAAGTGTCCTGCAGGGCAGCTGCGGCGCCGCTCTCCCTCCTCTTCTCTCCTCACGATAGCGGGAGGTGCGGGCGGCAGCCCCCGCCCCTTCCCTCCCTCGGCCGGCGGCGCGGCTGGGAGGCGCCCGGCGCGGCTACAAAAGGGCCGGCTCGGGGCGGGCTGCGCGGTCCTGCTTGGAGCTGCTGACACCGAGCCAGGTTAGCAGCGAGCCGGGGCTGCTGGAAAGAGCAAGGCTTGCGCTTGTCAAGGTACGTCCTCTGCTAAGGGAGAAACACGGTAGGGATTATGCGAGAGGGACGTTTTCTTCTGCTGTTTTCTCTCTTAAGTGCTTTAGTTCCGTTTCTGTGCCATTTGACTTCGCTAATGGTAATGTGCTGGGCAGGGGCTGTTTTGAACATGGGGATTGAATGGGCTTATGCTAGTCCTGCCTCGAATGGCACCCTCCGTGCCTCGCTTGGCTGTAATGTGTCTAAGAAGGATGTTCATGAACTTTTTCCTCTCTATGTGTCTGCAGGTGGATTTGTCCCTCAAACTTTTCCCCTTTGAGGACCTCCTGCCCAGTTACGGTGATGTGGTTCTTGGAAAAGATCAGAGCGTCACATGAAAATGGAAATCTCCCCAACTCTTCCTTCCTGGGACTGCCACACGGCCAAAATCTGCCAGAAAAAGCCCGACTGGGAGCTGCTGCTTTTCCAAATGTGCTCACTCCTGACAGAATCCCTGAATTCTGCATTCCCCCTAGGCTGACCAGCTCTGGCTCCATCAAGGGCAGTGGCTTCCACCAGGATCACAGTTCAGTGGATGCAGCTCTTACTTCTGATTACAGCCTCAGGTCTTTCCCACATCTCATTCAAGTGGAAAGTGTTGAAGAGGAGATCGCAGCCCTGGAGGAAGAAAGCACCAATGCGGACCCACAGTCCCAAGCAGCACTCTCCCTGCCCCACTTTGCCAGAGCCCCCACTTCCTATGGCTTCTGCACTTTGCTGGAGAGTCCCCACACCAGGAGAAAGGAGTCCATCTTCCATGGCGATCCACGTGGTGCTTTGCCCAGCCTGAAGCTGTCTCGATCCAGAGCTAACACCTTCAGTGGCAAAGGGAGTATGTCTAATCCCATTGCTATCAGCTTTGCTTCTGTGAGACTGCCTCCCAAGCACCTCTCTCTGCAAAGGCAAGGCACCTGTGATAGTGACACTGCCTCCTCTAGTGATTCCTCTCCTTTCAGTTCTCCACTTCTCAGCAGGTCACCTCCCAGACCCTGCTCCCTGATCAAAGCACAAAGTCAGGAGGGGTTGCTCTGCAGAGCACTGAAAGCCAAGAGCAAATCCAGTATGGCCAGGAACAATTCTCTCTCTACAGAGGAGAGCAGCTCCACTGATAACAGCCCCAGTGCCATGAGGAGGGCCTCAGAGGGGCTGCTTGGCATGCGGAGCTTTAGCACCTCCTGTTCTCCCATCTTTCCTCTGGACCTGACCTGCAGTCGGGAGAGACTGGTGGGAGAGAACACCGTGGTGATGGACAAGGGAGGCGTGCTGAGGCTGTCGGCCGAATACTGCTCAGAGAACGAAAGGCTGCGGATCCGCCTGATCAGTGCAGAGGGTTTATATGATGACTCTGTAGAGCCCAAAAACATAAACTGCTGTATCTCCTTCTCCCTGGTGCCAGGGAAAACACAGAAGCAGAGAAGCACAGTTATAAAGAGAAGCAGAAATCCCATCTTCAATGAGGACTTCTTTTTTGATGGCATTGCAGAAGAAGAGCTGTACAGCCTCTCTGTCAGGATGAAAGCAACAAATAAAGGGTGCAGTATGAAACGGGATTATACCTTAGGAGAACGGGAATTGTCTTTAACGAGTATGTTGTCAGTGTAATGTTTCAAATATTCAAACAAATTGTCTTCTGAAAGTTTTCTACTAAATAAAGTTTTAGGTTGACTTTTATGTTGTTGGTTTGTTTTTTTTTTAAAGAATACTTAAAAGCACTGCATTGCTTGGTGTTACTGTCATGGTCTTGTGCCTTGTTTTGCCATTTAACACTTCAGTGAGGTATTTGGTGTTCAAAGGTGGCTGTGGAGAAGACCTCTGCCTGTAGAGTAGGACAGGAGGAGGGAGAAGGGCTAGTTTGCCTTTAGGATAAAGGATTAGGCTGTTACCAAGTCAAGGCTGTTCCTGTTTATGGCTTTCAAGCCATAAACTTCAGGTGGAAGTGTTTTTCGCTCTTCCTGGTCCCTAAGTGGGTAACAGCCTGTGCACACAGTACACCCTGAACTCTGCTGCAGCTCCTTGGTACAACATCAGTTCAATGGACCATTTTGACAGCACTCATATTTACACAAACTAATGTTTTAATGAGCCTTGTATTCGGAGGGAGAATAAGGTCTTTTACAACGGATGGATTTGGATTCCCAAAGCTGGTGTAAGTTTGTGTTGAGGGTAACAAGATCAGCTTCTGAGCAGCAGCTAAAAGCCACTGGAGGCGGGGCTCTCTTTACACAGACCTACAGTATCAACACTGAACAGGCTGCTGCCTGGGTGACAGCTGCAGCACAGTCAGCATCTTCATTTACCTTCCCTTTCCATGGTCGGTCTCGCAGCTCTCAGAATCAAGTTGCCAGGTAATTGTGTTTTGGTCAGGAATGTACCTGAGAGCTACAGCCCTCAGCAATTCAGCTATTGAATCATTTCTGAAGCCGAAGCAGATAAGGTATCAGAGCAGCAAGGGCAAAGGACAGTTTGGGATCATGCACTGAATTCCTGCTTCAGCTAATGACTTGATGCATACCTTGCTCAAGTCATTGTCATACAATTAGTGTAATCAATCTGTCCCGTCAGCAAGCCCTGAGTGACTGCAGCACTGGCTTCAGCACCAGGGGAAACACAAAGGTGCAGAACTCCTGCACGCTTGAGACCATCTTCCTCTTTTTTTTAATCTTGCTGAGGTGGAGTTGGGGCTGGGTGAAATGGATAAATTAGTGGGAGGAGGCAAAACTGTCTTGAAAGTCCAGGCCTGTTGCTGCCTCCCTTGATTAAGTTGCAGGCTTCATTATGTGAAGGTAGATAAGCCTTAATGGAGGAGCAATCCATGAAGGCATGATGCAGAGAAAACAAAGGTTTACTTCTGTGTTCCCTTTGAGGCTCTAGAAAGAGGGCCTTGCTTGTGCCCAAATACACATCTTAAAAGCTATTTCACAAAGATTTTAGCAGAATCTCCCCCCGCCTATTCTGGCAAGAGTCTAGTTGTCTGCAAATCATAGGACTGCTCACAGGGAGATTGTGGTATTCCTTGGCCAATGAATAATTTGATTCTGTTTCAGACTGAAGCACTTCAGGAAGGATAGCAGAAAATGTGCTGATAGAAAATTCCTTCTGATAGCAAAAAAAGCCCAAAGGATGTTGACTGTGACCACAAGTGCTCAGAAATGCCTACTGTTAATCCTTGATCCAACTCACGTGAGATGCTTCTAAAAACAGAATCCTTGTACAAAGGACAACTCACACAGGTGAATGGCTGGGTGTATTCCCAGAAGCCAACTGAAATAAAATGGAATAATAATCCCTTTGTGCTAAGGGAAATAATTAAATGTACTGACACACTGCTCAAATGGAGGCGATACACTGTCACTTTTATCCTTGAATCTGGGAAAATTGACCATAAGGGAAGACCTAAAGGAAGTGGGGAGAAGTGAAATTAAAAACTGTGACTTCAAGGAAGAATCAATAATGTTGCAAAAACTTAAGCCAATTTAATGAGTTATTGCATGGGGTCTCCTGAAGGAAGGCAGAGGCTCCCTCTTCAGGCTTCTCACTTACCCACCATCACAATTTTAGTTCTTAGGGGCTTAGGGTCTCCTCCCAGGTCTACTCACAGGGAGAGATTGGCTGAGATAGTACAGAACAGTTCCAGGCCTCAGAGGATCCCCTACAGTCACACTGTGGTGGGTGTCTATCTGCCCTGGGCCATGTGCTATGCCAGTGCTCTCCTGCAGGGACACAGAATGCTGGGATGGTTCAGGGGAAAAGGGCCTTTGGGGATTATATCACCTGACTCCTGCAGGAAGCACAGTCAGCTCCAGCAGGTTTGGGTTTAGAGAGTCTCCAAGGATGGAGACTCCACAATCTGCTTGGGAAACACAGTCCAGTGTTTTACCACCCTGACAGCACAAAAGTGGGTTTTTTTCCTGCATAAGTGAAATTTCCTGTATTTCAATCTGTTCTCATGGCCTCTTATCCTGTCACTGGGTACTGCTGAGTTGAGCCTGGCTCCATCCTCTCCACTCCCTTCCAGCAGATATTCATATATATCAATGAGATCTTCCCTGAGCCTTCTCTTCTGCAGTCCAGTGGGCATACTGCAGTTACTGCCATAAAAGAAATGTGCTTCTGAAGTCTCATCCGTTATCAGGCAGGGAAGGAGTTAAGTCCTTAAAGAAAGTTCTCCCTTCCTGTCATAGGAAGATAGGTTTGCAGCTGGGCTCATCCAGTCAAGTGTTTAAACAGGTGAAGGCTGCATCTTTGATTGGTTGAAAGGAAACTGAGCTGGTTTTAGGGCTCTCTAAAAAATTATATATTTCTGAGAAAGCCTCCTCACAGAAGTTTGATGATAGGCCTGCAAGTTAGAGGGGGACAAAGCAAATCAGTAGAAGACTTGCAGACCCAATTCAAAGGCAGAGTTTAAGCCTGGGAAGGACAGATGGACTCTGGATGTTTCTCTGGTAAATAATTGAGCTTCAGGTTTTTCTTGATAATTTTGTTCTTTAATACAAGAACTTTGAATTAAGTGCCTATTCAGGTACATTAGACTAGACAAGACTGCAACACTAGATGGAAAACAGTTTTGGTGAGGTCCCTCCCCTATTTTAGTGTGTCTTTTTACATTTCGGGGTATTTGATCCCTTTTGAGCTTTGGGGTGTTGCTTATCAGGTGTTATTAACAATGCAAATCCATAATACAATTTGAACACTTCAATTTGCTTGACTGTTAGAGGGCATAGGACTTGTTTTCCTGAGCTCTTAGAGGTCAGCTAAGCTGTAAGTGGTGAACACCTACAACGCTGCCTATGCTGCAGCTGCTTTCCGTAAGCGTCAGCCTTATTGGGGCAATTACGTAAAACACCTGCATAAGCAAACAAAAAGGCAACTGGATACTTCAGCCTGGAAAAACTCATGATGCCTCAATGCTTATATTAGACTCAGCAGCAAGAAGAAAATCAATCTCCCGGCATTAGCAAACACCTACTCAGAGTTAAGAAATATTATCTTCATAAGTTTTTGGAACTTCTAAAATATCATGAAAATATGGGAGCATAAATGACTCTTTCAAGCAAAACTCCTGTTTTGGGGTAGTCTGATCAGCTGTCTTCAGTGGTGCTCACTGGTTGGAAGATCACATCTTAATTTAAATTTAAAAGAAAACCTCAGACAATTGTTTGAGGAAAAGAAGGTCTTCGTGCCAAGATCCTGGACTTATGTTCTGCTGAGCAAATATTATTTGTTTTAGCTGCACTGGAAGCAATACTGGTACTGGCCTTTTCAAACGCAGTTATGTCGAGCACACCTCTTCGGTTCTGGAGAAACGTTACTGCAAAGCAAGGCTTATGTTTTTCTTTCCAGACATCCACTCAGGTTATCTCAAATACAATTTGAGTTGCAATATACTGAGGTACGGTCGGGTAAAATGCAATTCCTGTAACTGAGCTCCTTTTCAGGTAAAGTTCAGAAATAATACCGAGGGAAGCAAATACATGTGACCTAAAAAGCCTAACAGGACAGACCTGTCGACTGGGGATTAGGCAGCATAGTGTCTGCAGTATCAAATTCTGTTTATTGCATCACTTCTTCTAAGCTGCTCCCATTTCTCAGACTGGCTTTGGAGAGGCACTGCTGAACACAGCATCTATGCTGCTTCTAAGTGCTTCATCTGAGAGGGCTTTTTGAGGAGGGTGGTACTTCTGCTCCTGGGGCTTGACTTTTCAGTCAGCCACAGTGACTGTGGTGAAAGACTGAACATATGATGGGGCCTAACGGGAAAAAATACTTCTATTTTCTTAGTCTAGGTAGTAACTCTTGCTGTGGGTAACTCTTAGTTTCCTCAGAGAACTGAGGAAAGAACAATTAGATGAATGTATGAATCTGTGAAAAGCCTGTCTGTGGGTTGCCAAGCTGGGGAAGTTGTCCTGGAGAAATCTGTGTCAATGGGATTGCTCGGTGTGAGGACCTCTCTTGCAGGACCACTAGGGACGCTATGCCACAAGCTGTGCCCACCAGGTTGCCCCATGCTCGCTGGGCCTTTCCCAACCATTGACTGCTGGGCAGTTGTCCTGTGTCAAGGTTGGAGCTCCAGCTTGCATAGGTGCCTGAATTGTGGGCCATGATATTTGGCCAGGGTAGGAAAGGTAATGAGTCACATCTATTGATGGCTTTTTGCAGCAGGATGTTTGATTAAAACAAACAGTAGCCTTACGCTTGCAAAATGAATAGCATAATCAGATGCTATTTGTTTTCGAGTACTGTGTGCTCTGAACAAAAAAATGCGTGTAAGATTAATCTGCATATTTAAATGAATGGCATTTCAGTACAGACTTAATGCTGGTGACTGGTGATGAAACATACTCTAATATTATTATTAATAGTGTCTTAGAAGCAAAGGCTGATGCTGAACAATCTGTCCTCATAGCAGAGGTAAAATGAAGTTTAATGTTGTAGAGTGTCTGTGAACTAACCTACTTTGCATCAAGGAGATTGATGTCAAACACAGGACACAGAGTGGGAAAAGGGGCTACATCCTTTGAGTATTTTGTGCCTCCATTACGATTGATAAGCAAGTCATGTGCTGCTGCATCTTTGCATTTGAGGTATCCTTATGAGAGGAAAAGAGCTTCCAGTAGTTCTCTGTTCCTGTCAGGAACAGAAATAGCTACAGCCCAGGTTCCCGGTAGCATGTGGCAATTGAGGCGAGGTACTGGGAACTGAGCACGGTCAATGAGGCGAGAGGAAGGGTCCAACAAACAGGAGTGAATAGAATTCACAGCCCCTTTTGCTTAGATAACCACCACAGGTGACCAGACAGCTCTGTCTTCTGATTTTGTTACTCCTTTTCCTGCTACTTTTCTATTTCTGTCTATAAATATTCTAATGCTGCAAAATTAGCTATCCTGAGTGGTACAGTGAGAACCTGACCTTGTCAAGCATTGCACGTTCTAGACAGGAAAGAACGGAACAAGATTTTCCATTTTGGCTCTGTTCTGTTAAATCTAAATGATTTTTCTACTTACCTTTCTCAGCCTCTTCAGTGCAAAGTCAGGAAACATTTGAAGGAGCACGAGGTGAAAGAAGGTCATCTGAAAAACCTTCGAGTTGCTTCTTTTTAGTGGGAAGACCAGACAAAATTCTGTGTCTTCATTACATTGCTATGATGAAGAAGCACTTACAGGAAAGCAAGTCACAGCCTGTCTGTTTAAATTGTCGCTGTGAATTAGAGGAGGTCACACAAGTTTAGTTTCCTGATGTTTGCATCCCTGTGTGCTGCGAATTTCATATGGCTGTCTCACCACGTTCCTCGGTTGCCTGTAAGGAAGAGCTTTTCCCTGTCTTAAGAGGTGAGAAAGACATTGAGAAATGTCACTCAGATAAGAGGCTTATACTAAAAGTGCTCATTTGCTCACGCGCAGAGGCGAAGGATGAGATGAAATAGCTTAGAATGGCATTGTATGAATATTCAGGATCCTTTCTATAAGCCCTTTATGAAAGTGCACAGTTCCAGAAGGTGAAACTCTTGAACTCAAATCTTTGTTCTGGTTTTGGTGGGGTGTTTTGCTTTTTTGAAGTCAAATCTTCCTGTGCTGACCACTGGCTGTTTTCAGTGAGCAATAAACCTGAATTTACCATACCAGTAAATATAATAGCAGTAACAGACGTTGTCTTGAAATCCCAGAGCCAACTTCAGCTTGCCTCTGAGGTTTCTGTGATTCCACCAGATTATTTTATTTACGTAACTGTGATTCTAGAAGATACCCTAGTTGTAAGCATGTGTTGCTTGATCCTTTCTGGCAGCCCAGTGCCCGTAGCAGAGCTGTACCTACCAGAATTACCTTCTGTTGAAATCCCAACTCTTAGGTTTTGCGGAAGGAGTTGGGCATTGGCCACAGCTGGCTTTTGCAGTGCTGGATGCCAGAACTTCAGCTGAGCTGGAGGCCCTGCTCCTGCATGCACTTGAACAGCATGACACAGCTTTGGTGTTAGACAGGCTCAGCATGACCTGCTGCCCAGCCTGCAGGGACTGCTGTGCTGAAGCTGACACTAAAGATGGAGCTGAAGTAGAGGAGAAGGGGGATCACCCAGTAAAGCTTGTTAAAGGCAAATAGCTCATGCTGAGTGTTGGCAAAAACAATGTCACAAATGGTGAAAAAGTGACTGTGGTGGTAAATGCAGACTTTCACACCCCTAATTAGCTGCTGTCAAAGCTGATTCAAGACAGTAATTCAGCTGTGCAGTGTTGGATCAGCTGGTCTGTGGGGGAAGAAGGAGAGTCAAACCTCCACAGATGATTTCTAATGGATAGAAAAAGTTGTGTAGAGCCCTAAGTGCTGTTTGTCTGCCATGTGTGCTCCACCAGTGATGGAGGATGGCTGGGTTGGGAGCGAGGGCATTGTCAAGTGGGAGTCTGTAAAGGAAAATATCCACCCTTCTCCTCAGATGGATGATTAACCCTGTGCCCTGACAGAGGATGCAGCGTACTGCAGAAATAATTTTGCATTTTTAAGATAAAATTTCTGATTTCTGTTCAGAAAAGTTGCAAAACCTATCCTACAGCTTTGTTGCTTATTAACCCAACTGTCTCTTTAACAGAATGTTTTGCTGGGCTAGATCCTCTGGTATAATCCAGAGGAATCTGAAACAAAACCATTAGTAAGAAAACGTTGGTGAAACTGAGAGCTACTTTAACCCACTGGGAACACTGAACATTTTCCAAGTCTGCATAAATCCTAAGCACAAATCTAATCCAATAGTGTGTTTCCTAAGACTTGTCCGAAATAGGTCTCTTGGAAAGGAACAGACCCATCTAGTAAATGTAGACAAAGAGGTATGGGAACCAGCTGGAATATTTCTGTATTGTCCATGTGGCTTTTTTTAGCCATCTCTTTTGAAGACATCTTGCTAGGAATGAATGAGTTAAGGTTGCTTCAGGAAGGTGGAAGTTATGGGACAACAGACATGTCCAGCTGACAGGAATTATTTGTCACCCTTGGAAGTTACTACATGGGCCCAAGAGATGAGCACAACACTCGAGAATTGCACGAATATGAACAAAAACAAAGGGAGATTTAATCCGTGGGACTTTTTAAAAGGTCAAAATGCAGCATGATCTCAGGGAAGTTACTAGAAGAAAAACTGATAAAGTTAAAAAGCCAAAGTGCAGGCTAGGACTATCAGTATGGAACTAATCCGTTCCACTTATTTATATTTCCACTCAGTGTTTGTGTTGTAAAGAAATATTATTTGAAGACTGACATTATTTGAAGACTCATATTTCACTTTTGCTTGATAAGAACTTTTTTTCCTAAAGAAAAATAGTCCTTGTTATGGCTTTGGCCCATGACTTTTGTAAACTTAGAATCGAGACTACAGCCTCTCTGGGCAATCTGTCCTAGTGCTTCCCCACCCCCAAAGTAAAAAAGTAGCATTTTTCTCCTCTTCCTTCTCCCGTGTCATCTTTTGTTTAAATGGAATTTCCCACGTTTCAGTCTGTGCCTATTTCCTTTTGTTCATTCTGGTTGCACTGAGAATTTGGCTCTTTGCTTCCTCATATCACACTACCATTGTTCCTTTTATTCAGTTTCACCTTCCAAACACAGGAGATGACTTTTCTGTGCTTTGCTTATATGTTTTGCTAATACCAGAAATGTAATAATATAAGATGTCTCGTGAGCCCATTTTGGCTTTTTAAAAAAAATATGACAAATACCTGTGGTCTGACCCTGCTTACATTGTATGCAAAGGGAATCTCAGAATGTCATAAGTGCCAAGTTAAAAACTTTTAATATCCGTGTGAGATGCACTGTCATCAGTATAAAATGCAAGTGTTAGAAAACTAAGCAAAGCTTAAAACCTGAAAAGTATATTGATAACAATAATTTGGCAAGGCTGAAGTCTTGCTTCTTTGATAGATTACCAGTGCATAACATGGGATTCAGTCATGATCCATTTCTCATCTCATTACACCTAAATTAACATGATTTTTGACTAAAGGATGTCAAGTCAAAGGATGAAAAGATTTGCAGTATGTAATTCCAAATGCATCGCCCAGACTGACAGCCGTTTAAAAGTGAAGACAGGAGTTGTTAAATGTTTTCCTGGAGAGTGACCCTGAACCTTCATTGCAAAACAATTTGCTAGATAAACATGTATTATCATACATGTGATACAGCAATGTCCGAAGAAAAATTTTGCCCAGAATACCTCAGAAGAGTAAATTCTTTTTGCAATGGTCACCTACATGTCTCACAGTGCCCTAGTGACTGATTTTGAAAATGTGGGTTAAAGTTCTCTGATTTGGAAAGAGCTGGCAGCACACTGCAGCTTCGCTTGTTAGTGGTGCTCTTACACATTGCGTGGTGGTAGGTGCCAGGAGACTTGTTAGCCACACACATGTGGTTAAAGTTACACCGGCCTGTGCCACCAGATTTTCTGGAAACTACAAAAGGAGACATAATAGGATGTAAGGGGAAAGGAGCAATCCAGTACACCACACAGAACTCTAGTTCTACAGGTTTCTTCTACACCACATCCATTTCAACGTCACTGAAATATAAACATTAACAAAATCCACTGACAGAGCAGGACTTGCTCGGGTATATGAAGCAGAAAACATTTAATGAGGAAACCGGTGATATTAAAATACATCATAAACCACAATTATTGACCTCCTAATTTAATGAAGCATTGTACCTCATTGGAACAAGCAGTTTGTGCAATAGAGTAGTTTAGGAAATAAGAGACCTATTTATATCTCCCAGGAGTTTAAAATGGTTCTGGGGGTAAAAACAAAACAAAAAAGCAAGGCCATAGTGATGTCAAGCTAACTGTCCAGGTGAGGAAAGATTTTGGGTTTGCTAATTCACGATGTACCTTGACCTCATGGGGTTTTTCCTCCCTCTTCCCCCACCAGTTTCTGAGCCTCTCTAAACAGGCACCAGTAAGTGTTGCCAATAACGTAACAGAGTTCTACTCTGTACACGTGAGAGGGAAGCACACAGCCAGACTGTGTGTCCCTGCTCAGTGTGTACGAAAGCAGATTCATAATTAATGCTGCTGCTGATTAAGTCCAGGCAGCAGTGCATCGCAATGATTAATTTAACAAAGCTTGCTTAGAAATGACACCATAAGTGATAGCTAATGGCAGGTTATTTCACTCTTGCAAGTGCATATTAGCTGTTACTTTCAAGAAAGAACAAAGGACTGAAAGTCTGTTTTTCCTAGTCAGTCTGACAGATAAAATGGGAGGTTGCATATTTCTGACTTTTCCCACGTAATTGCTCAGGTGTGTGTCAGCTGCTTGAAGCAGCTTTGGCCTGCAAAGGAGAGGGTAACAGTTTCCCTCTGTGCACGATCAGGGCTCAGTACAATGTATAATCCAGGTGAATGCTTATCCCTTTCATGAGCCCACGGTGGGTACAGACAGCAACCAGCCAGGCTGCCCGTACCACCAGGCTTACTTGGTTTGTTTTGGAATTAACAGTTGCTCCACACGTGGGACAGAGTACCCAGCCTCCACGTGCACCTGGACAAATGTTTTGGAGAACACTTTGCAACTGTAACTATGTGCCTGTCAGCCACTTCATGCCATGAGCTGCTGATGTTTCTTGGTGCAGCTTTGACTTACCAAACAGGTTCTCGAGGCAAGGTTGGCCAAACAGTTTGGTTCATCAGCTCTGCAGTGAACATACTTCCCAAACTGCCTCAAAACAGTCAGATCACTGGACCTGCCATGAAGACAAATTAACTTGATATAAAAATACTTTTAACCTGTAATTGAATGTTTTTGTCAGGGAAATTGCCGAATCCTCATTTCACATGAACAGATATGTGAGTCATTACAGTTGAGCATGTTTATTGTACATGGCAGTTCTTTTCAAAACACACATGTTTAAACAGATGGCTTATGTTGACTATTAATGCAGTTCCTGCAATTAAGTTCAGTCTGAGCGAAGTCGACGGAGACTGACATTCTATTGACATCAAAGCTGTTGTATTGCATCTTCTCCCTATGAATGTTCAAATTTGGATCTGCTCCTACGGCCTTCCTGAAATGTCAACTGTGATAAGTCACGATGCAACTGAAGAGGAGAGATAAGGTACCTGGCATCTTGCTAAATGACTTTTTGACAGGGATTTTACTATTTGCATATTCATGGTGTTACGTTTCAATGGTGAAAGTCCATGTTTGAGCAAATTACTATAAATAAACACAGCAGTAGGAAGAAACTTGTCCCTCTGTCTTTATCCACGTGGTGGGCTCAAACCACGGGCAAGTGAACTTGCCATACAGGGAACCCAAGTGCATGGTGGTGCCATGCTCTGCTCTCCATACTGCCCACAAATGCTGCTGTCAGGTTTGTGGTACTGCAGGCAAATGACAGAAAATAGGAATGGCCACACACCTGGGGAAACTCAAAGCTCTTGTAGTGCATTGCTGTGTTGAGACAGGATATTGCAATAGTGACTGGCAGAGGAGTGTGAGAGCAGCTCAGAGGACACAGCCCAGACTACAGAGCTGAGGTTGCTTTGGGGCTTTCTGATCTGCAGCCCATTTCGCTGTGTTTAAAAGTGCCAGGCAGGTTTCTCCTCTAAGAATTTTTTGCAGAGTCTTTGGAATTTATGTAAAATTCCATTCCTGCAGCACAGTGCTTCGTACTTCAGCTGCATGCTATGCGAAAAAGTGTCTCCCCTTCTTCTGAACTAGCTACTATCTTCATTTGATAATCTGCAGGTCTTTCATCGGAACAAACACTGAACAATTGTTCCCTACTCACTGTCTTTTGTCACCATTGATTTTATAAGTCTATTCTATCATCTGATGTGTTTTGCAGCCTGAGGGATTCTATGCAATTTTTATCACTTTCTCCTGTATTAACTCATAAGTATTTTACTTACCTATCTCAGTCATTTCCAGACACCTGTCTGCAGCAGGTAATGTGTTGGCCCTGAAGCTGGATTTGTACGGCTGCAATTCAGCAAAGAGGGTATCCAGCCCCTTGTGATCCATTTAGGAGTTGTTGACCCTGGCTTCTGAAGTCACATAGAAGAACAGGTGTAGCTAGGTTTAGTGAAACAGAGTAACAGGAACAGCTTAACAAGCATGTCATGTCTATTAGATAGTGCTTACCTTTCCCTCCTCCTTTGGTACTCTCCTGAATTCCATCTTTACTACTTCTTCTATTGTATTGTTGACTTTAGTTTAGTAGTGGGAAAACATACATTTCACATATGTCTTTAGAAAGAGAAGTTTTCAAATGTCCTTTCATTATTCAGTAGCAACTTTGTAAACATGCACGGGAGCAGCATTCATACAGCACAGAGCTGTGCAGGAGTTATGCTGTTTTTCCTATCTGCTCTAGCAGGGCCTGTGACACACATTCTTGAAAGGCCTCCAAGTGTCACTGCGTGATGCTGGACAAGGCTGAGGTTGAAGCAGAACAAGGTCCCTTCTATTTCCAAGTCTGGCACATGTTCAGCATTGCCCGGCAGTGAAACTGCCTCCATGCTGGAACTCCACCGCCTGTTGGAGAAGAGAGGTTGTTTTCTGTCACACTCATGTAAATACCCAGGCAGCCATAGTCAACAATCTAATTAAGCCTGAACATCGATACATGCAACCTAAACCACAAATAATTATCATTCTTTGAGTGGAATTCATTGCTGGAATTAAAAAACCCCACCGTATTGCTGGGAAAGACTTATGAAAGCTCTCTGAGGAACAACATGCAGTGCTTAAATCTCCTCTGATTTTCTTTTTTAATTAGCTTTAACAAAATTTACACCACATGAAGAAGAGGGACAGCTATATATCTCATTACATAAATTCTGACCTTTCATTTCAGTGAATATATTATAATAGAAATTAACTTTAGAGAGTTATTATTTCGGCACTCTTGGATATTCTGTATTCTGTAAAAATCAAACAAACTCCCAAAAACCCCACACCACAACCAACCCCCCCCACCAAAAAACCAACTTCAAAATCCCCCAAACTCCCCAAAAATCTAACCCAAATAGCACTTCACCTTAAACCCCTGAAAACCCATATACACTCTTTCGCTAAAGCCAGTGAAATATGCTGGCAATAGTAGATTTTCTCTCTAAAAAGCTATAGTTAGCATTTTAGCTGACCCAGAGCTCTAGGAAGGAAGTCTCAAACCCAAAGGGAGAACAGCCTGGATGTTTCTCCGGTAAGACGTAACTACAGCAACCACGAGGCACAGCTATTTGTCTTTATAGAAAGAGAGAAGCAAAGTTGTGCTGTAGCTTGATTAAATATTTGTGAAGCTGATTTAACATCCTTTCACCAGGTGAACGTATAATGCTCTAAACAGCTGTGTAAAAATAACCTATGAAAGCAGATTATTTTTATACCTTTTCTTGAAAAATGGCTCCAGAGAAGTACAGGTAATGAACAGGTACCACAAACATTAGGAAGCTGATTACAATTGTAGCTCATAAAGCTGGTTATTTAGGTTGCTTGATATTTCTTGTCATTGGAGCTGGATTTCAGTCATTGGTAACTTTGTCAAATCACAAGTTTTTGGTCTCATGTTGTCTAGCCTGGATGTTAACCTCAGACTGTATTTTAGTGAGAAAATTATTTAATTCTTCTTGTTTCTGATCAAGCTGTGTGTACATGAACTCTAAAGAGTAATTAAGCCTGATTCAGCTCATGCATGCAAATAGAGTCAGACTTTGCCCATCAAAGCTGCTCTGGGCCCAGCACAGAGCCTGGATTTTTTGTACTTACATTAGTCCTGTGCTAGAACATAATGGAGGTATGATAAGAAGGAGGAGTGAAGACCAAGAGGAGGGAGGGGTCAACTCAGGGAGCTGGCAGGACATGGCAGCCCTCTGCAGGAGGGGGTTATTACTCTGGGAAGGCAGTGGTGGCTGGGGAGGACCAGCCCAGCTGGCTAAGGACTCGGCAGGAAAACAGCTCAAAGAAGTGGGGTCTGAGAAGACAAAAGAAGGAAGAGAGTCAAACTAGCAGAAGAGGTAAACCAATGGAGATTTGGGAGGGACTGTAGCTGCACTGGTCAAGGTAAGAAAATCAGCAATAGCAGCAATTTCTCAAGCAGCAGAACCCGTTTTCTGGGTTTGAGGATAAAATATCCCAGGTTAATAGAATTTAATTTTTTAATGTGTGTTTTCTGAAAGTTAAGTTTTAAAACAACCTATTTCAAAAGGATAACATTAACACAATTGCTACCATCACAGGAAGCATTCAGATCTTTGCTGGAGCAGAAGCTTCCCAAGTTATTTCTGAAGGATATTGGAAGTGGGAAATTGTTGGTCAAAGGGCAGGGGATGACGGGGGAAGGCAGCCCGGGTAGTCACTTTGAGTCACAGGAAATCTGATGAACTCTGTTCGTCAGCAGTGAATGCCTGCAGGTTACATGCATTCATTGAAGAATTTCTCAAATCCAAATTATGGAACAAAGTGAAGGAGAAATGATCACCTTATGGCCACCACATTTCTTGACTTTTCCTCCCTACTGTGTTAAACAAATGATATAATTTTGCTGGTGCCTTATTTTCAGCTTCCTGTTTTTAAGCTTACCGGCATTTCCTCCAGTCCCAAAAAGGTAAAACTAATTTACTGAGAGATTATAGAGTATTTAGTTTGTGTTGGTTTAGGCAGACACTCAGATTGTGTCTGACATTAAAGACTAATCTCTACTTCCCTTTGGCTTGTGGATAAATGCAACAAACTTTCCACAGTCACACAGGTAAATAAGGATCTTTACAGATAAAGCAAGACAATTAGAGCACTCCTCTTTGAAAAGTTGTATCATACTTCAAAAGAGCAGCTCTCATTGTAACCTTGTGTCTGCTGAGCATCAGTGGGATTCCTGGTCTGTGCTTCCATGTTCTGTGCTGCCAACTATGAGGAATGGAGGTCTTTTTGGCAGTGGCCCTGATAAACTGGTAGGCCATCAAGCTTGATGGTCAGACAGAAGTAGATGTGAATGATGATCAGATGTTTATTTTGTGGTTTGTATTTGTTTTGAGGTTTGGTTCTTCCCCCCAGCATTTGCTACAAGTGAAAAGATTTTGCTTTTTCCATCTAGTGGCAGTCTGTCTGCATGTAACAAAGCACCAACAGGTTTTTTCCTTACTTGTATGCAGAGTATGAACCATCATTCAGGGAAAGACCTCTTGTGAGGCATCCTGGCCATGCTGGCAGCTGTGGCATAGTAGAGGTATCCTCTCTCTTCTCTGTCATTTGGCTTTGGCAACTGAGTGTGTAGAAAGAGGTGGTGCAAGCAGGATACACACACTTTTAAGCTACAAAGCAATTATTTGTTGCCTTATGCACATAGTTGAGAGTGACAAGTTCCCAGGCTAAGGAGAGCTGGCAGGGACCTGGCAGTGACAGGGGAAAACAGTGTTCCCTTGTTCCCTGGTACAGGCTCACCCCCAGAGTTGCCAAGTCGCCATCCTTGAATCCCTGTTTTTGATGCAGGGCTTTATGCCTTTCCAGGAAGTGACATTCTCCATCTCAACAACCTTGCCTCTGTCTGTAAAGTTATCTTTCTCATTTTGTCCAGCTGACATACGGTCTCACAGCTCTTGCTCACAATTTGATGGTTTTCTCGAAAGTCTGAGTGAGGATTATGTTGCTGTGCCTCAAAACAGAGCCTCAGGTTACAGATGGCTGAAACAAAAGGAGAAGGGTAACAGAGGAGGTGCTGCCATGAACTCCACTATCTGTGGCTGTGTGCTGAGCAGGTTGGTTGGTCTGGGAAATCTGGCACACCACTGTGCCACTGTGTTGGCACAGAGCTAAGAGCCCATACCTTGGATTAGGTAAAACTGCATGGAAACCATTTTGGAGCATCATTAGTGAAGAAAAGAATTAATTCTTTCAATTGTCTAATATTGAGACAGCCCTATTTATCAGGATCTAAAAGAACCACCCTGGTACTGGACAGTTTCTGTTTGCATTAGAAAAAGAGTTATTCATAAGTATCTTCAGAGAAAGTGCTCGTCCAGCATTCCTGATGGAGGAGAGAACAGAAAATTTTCGTGGCTAAGCACTGCAGTTTAGGGACAAATTTGAGCTCACAGTGAGGAAGAGGCAACCAGAGGATGTTACAAGCCTGTTAAGGATTGATGAGCATGTAAGAAGTCTGTGCCAAATATTTCAAACTCTAGTCTTATGTTATAAAAATTGATAAGTCTTGTGGTTTGTTTTTGGTTTTTTTTCTGTGTGTAGTTTATTTTTGGTTTCTTTTTTATTGCTAAGGATATGACAGCACTGAAATTCAATGAATTGAAATGCTGTGCTTGAAGTGAGGGCAGTTGAAGTAAAATCATCTGTCATAAAATCCAAAGGGTGACCATGAAATTATAACAGATGTGAGACTGAGAAACTCAAGCTGCCTGGACATATTGAGTAAATGCCATGCTGGGACAAAGGCAGGGTAATTGCTTGGTTCATCAAGTAGCCAGAGACCCACAGCATGAGAAATCAGTCCTGACATACTCTTAACCAGTGTGCAAGATTCATAACAGTGAATGAATAGTTCTGATTTGCAGTAGAGACCATCATGTGCTCAAATACCAACCTCGGAGGAGGAAAAACATGATTCACTACAGTAATAAATAAAAGAAGACAAATGAAGAGGCTTCTGAAAGGAAATTTAATTTAAGCTGTGCAGAGAGGATTTAAAGACTGCTTATCAAAGATCTGGATGTATGCACCCCTGTCTAATGTGTTTTCAAAAAGACCAAATCACGAAGAAAGCAGTGTGGCTAAACAGGAATGGGAGCTTTGTTAAAGTAAAGAAACATCCTCCAAAAAAAAAATCAGATCCAAATCATAAAAATTGAGAAGACCTTAAGCTCTGGTTTTAGAATTAACTTCCCCTCAAAAAGGAAGCTATAAGAACTAAGCTGTATCCCTATCATCCTTCAGTTTGCTAGCCAAGCTCTTCTATTATTCTCCTGTAAAATATGTTCCCCTGCCCTCCGATCATGCTAGTGCATACATTTGAATTCATCTTTCTTGGCAAGGGGTGACCTACTCTAATGAAGGCCTTTGTTTTTAGAAGTCCTAACTTGTGTTTCATGAGAAACTTGCAAAGGGCTGTTAAATATGAAGACATAATCTAGTTCTGTGTGCTTTTTTCATATTTTATTATTTTAAATGATAGGGGTAAATATTAGCATCACAGAAGCACATCACATAGGCTCAACTAGCATAAACTTAAAATGAGCAATATTATAATCAAACCAAAATGACAGTTCAGATTAGATCGTGTGTTCACTACTTTATGAAGTCATAAAGCTAGCACAGTGTGTAATTAAAGTGTGTGCCCAACAAAGAGAAGAACTGCTATTTGTTAATTTGCATTGAGTGTTTGAAATAGGAGTTGTTTCCCTTCGGTAAAGGCCTGTCTGTAACAGAGGACTTCAGCAACCTGGGATTGCCAGGGCCGGGGTTTGCTGGACAAAGGGTATGGCCTGCGAGAGAGGATAAAGCCTCTTTAGCCAGACTTAAGGAACTACAGAGATCTAAGCAGGCCCTTTGCCATTTTGTGCTCCAGCACTTTCTCCTGAAAATCTCATTGCAATTGCAGAGCTACTGTTTACCCTCCTTCATTATTTGTTGCCTTTAGCTATATGAGCACAAAGCTTGCCAAGGGTTTTGCATAAAGGTTCTTCTCTGGACCAGCCTCGGGACTAACAACCATAGGTCAATACGGCCAACTTTCAGATCACTCTGTTTTGATCTCAGTTTAAACAACAGGATTATGAGCTGAGGTGTGCTTTTCAGCTAATTCTGGACTGTCTCTACAAACAAGTACTGTCTGATATTCTGCGCCGGCTGACAGTCGAGTTAATTGTGCACTTTGGACACATTCTGTGGGACACAGTCCTCTTCAAGTGTAAAATCTTAAAACTTGTGTCCTCTTCAGAGCTGGTCTTCATCCCTCTATGCTACAAAGGAAAATCTCAGAAAGAATCCAACTATCTGTTTTAGGTTAGGTAACTGGAAACATTCTTCTTTTTTTATTTTTAGTTCATATGAGAACATGTAATAATTTATGTGCCAAATGTATTTTTCAAGATTATTCTTCGGTGTCCGCTGAAGTTTTTGAGTTTCTATGTAACCTGAACACATTGTCTTTCATAAAAAAAAAGTAGAAATCTAAACTGCTGTAAAGGTACCTTTCTAAGTTTCCATGTCTTGTCTTTACAGTAGGCAAATAGGTTGTATTTCGGAATTTGAACTATTCAGATCCCAGTCTAACATTCTATGGTTACATATTCTTAGTGCTTCTTATATTCAGTAAAAACTAGTGTTATGCAAAGTATTTTGTAAGTGAGAAAACGTATTTCTATACAGCCTATTAGCATTAACTATGGAACAGAAAAATTGGGAAAAACCTCCTTTTCCAATCACAGCCTGAAAAAACTCCTATATGATTGAACTGACTGATGCCTTTATTAATTATGATATGCTTTTATCCTTTCCTGACTACACCGATTCCCAGAAATAGTGGTGCTTCTGCACACAGTTTAACTCCCTTGTAAACACACCCATCTGCTCAGTGTTTTCCTTCCCGCATAACTTTTACCTCAGTGGTAAAAGCAGCTGACTGAGGGCATTAGGCAAGAAATACATCTGTTCCTGCAGACCGCCTTGTTAAAATGGAATGGGAAATCAGGCAATGGTGATTCTCTCAGACGATCCCTACGCTGACAAATGCCAGAGTTCAAGGATGCGGGTGACAGGACACTTCAGTGACTATACCTTAAGTGCTTATGTGTCAAAGAACATTTTTATTTACTTCTTGGTACCTCTGCCTTGGAGAGTGTTATAATTTAAAGTGGCTTTTCTCAAAATTGTGTATTCTCAAAGTCTATAAAATTCGACGTGATTATTGGCCAAGCTGTTGTGCCACGGAAATCATTATTATTCCACTGACTTCAAATATTGTTCTTGGTCTCAAGAGAAGTAGCGTCATCTTCAGATTTGACCATTTTAATGGCAGAAGTACACACAGAGTGTTCCTATGGAGTTTAGAACAGTGGAAGGATCGTTTCAAACTCTGATAGAGACTGGGGGTGGGCTACTTTCATGCTGGTGACAAGTTTCAGAAGCAGGATGCCAGCAAAATTCAGCTCACCGAAGGTACTTACACTGACCGGCTCTGTACTTCGTACACAAAAATCTCACGCTCCCGGTTTTATTCCGTGGAATTTTCCAAGAGCAGCTAACTATCAGTTTCACAGGTCCAAGAGCCTCTACAGGGGAAAAATCTCACTGCAGACCAGACAATTTCAACAACACAGTCATAATTCCCATGTTATTCTTGTGCTGCTGTACTCAAATGCTGAATACAGAATCTGGTCTGCTGGTTGCCGTAATGGCAAGTGTTTGTTGTTCTCCCTGTTCCCATGAAGTGAACACAGACAAACTACATGGATTGTGTGTTTTGTGGGCAATTGTACCCTTAGGCATGCTCAGCTGCATTGATCCTCATAGGAGAGCACTGTCTCACCAGAGAGTTCAGCTAGCTTGCAAGCTGAATTTTGCTTGGAGGCTGTGCATCTCAATGATGACTTCAGCTTCTTCCAGAGGATCAAAAGATATCTTCCATATTTGGCAGTCCTTGGTTTTTAAAGCGAGGACTGACTGTTCTATTCTTACTAATTTTAACTCTGTGTAGATCTTATCCTGTGCATTTTAGAGGAGAGAAAATAAAAACTGAAATGACACAGACTGTCTGCAGGAGAAATGCTTCATGTTGGGACAAAACACCTGGGTATCTACCCAGGACAGAATTTGGTATTATATAAAGGTGAATAAGTCGAATAAGGGCAGCATGGACAGGCCAGCTACAAGATGTGTTGGAGACGACTATTTAGAGGTGTCAGCTGGATCAAAAACATTTATTTTGGTATTTTAAAGGATTTTTAAACTGAAATTAAACTAAAGAAAGGTTTGAACGTGAGCAGTTTCTGATCTAGCCCTGGAATTCAGACGGATCCCAGTGTCCATGCAGTTAACCCCTTTATGTAACTAGGATTTGATATAATGTGTAAGGTAACAGGCAACTTGATGTATGTCTGTAGTTCAGGATTACTATTTCACATTCTTTAATGCATAAACCAAGAGGTTTGTCATTCCACTAATCTGATTTGCGCAGACTCCTGCAGCAGAGCACGCGAGTGCCTAATTCAGGTACACCTTTATTATTTAACAGAGTACTTCTTTGTTATAGTAACACCGAAAAAAAAAGTACATATGGTCCACTGCTGTCAAAAATACAGATGTAGAAACATGGTAAGCAAAGGCTCCTAATTTCTTTCTCATCTGCCAAGTACAACCTTTCACCTAAAAAACCCAATCACCTGTAGAAGGTAGTTGTCAAGCTGTTATTTTATTAGGTATTATTAAATAGCTTCCTCTTGATAAGAGACAGCTTACAATGTGTACAGCAACTTAAAATCCAATTCGTATCCATAGGCTTCAGCCTTTCCAAGTCACGTATGCTGACTGTGCAGAGGGTTAATGTTTCATGAGAAAGGCAAGCTTCTGAAATCAGGCTAATCTATAAATAGCTTCATTATTGAATGTTGGCATTTAGGGCTGTGGAATATTCTGAAAATAAAGGGTTTGTGTTTTCCAGTATTTTCTACAAAGAGTTAACACATAGTCTAGGCCAGGTTGCCTTTATTGCTACCTAAGCAGCATGCAAGAGGCTGTGGGGACAATCCACTTTGTACCTAAGAGGTCACAAAGACCGGGATACAGCTAGAACTGTCAAAAAATCAACCTAAGTAGGATGTTGCCAAAGAATTTGATTCTTCGGTAAGTCTCCCTCTGTTTTTATGGAAAGCTTTTTATTCATAAAATATCAAGTGAAGGACGAGGAAAAGGAAGTGGCACTTATTTGTAGGAGAGCTGTACCAAAGAAGGAGCCTTTCTGCTGAGAAGGTGACCGTGACACTCCAGTGCCACTTTCTGATTTGGCACAGTTGTATTACAGCCTTGAAAAACATGGGTTTAGCACAATCTGGGTGTCAAACTTGACATCTACAACCATGTTATGAACTATCACTATTAAAGTTTCCAATGGAAGTGAAGTCAGGATTTCACTAGAGCAGTATCAATAGGTACATGAATCTCCTGTTTGGGTGGTGGCAGTGTTGCACTGTCGCATTGCCTGCGGGGAAAAAAGTTGCAACTCTTGGCTACAGCTTTAAGTATCTGAATGTTAGAAAAAGCCAAAGAATACTAAAGTTTCAGAGAAGATTGGAAGGCCAAATATAAGAGTGACATTTGAGGCAGACTTTTGCTCTTAAAATCAGGCTTGAGCTGCTTAGTATCTCTTAGCGGTTGAGAAGAACTAAAGAATAAAGAATTTAAGGGCAGATATTTTGTGTTTGAGTTCAAGTATAGTATTCAAATATGTTCTATGTTGTGAGCTTCAAGTGCCTCACTTGTGGAATAAGTGATAACCTACTTACATTTGGCTACATACCAACAACTTCTGTGAGAATCCTGGTATAATAAATACCCAGATTATGCATATAAAACAATAAAGTTGGAATGGTAAGTGTACTTATCTTCAATTGAAATACAATAAACTGAATTTAGATAAGCTTTAAAAATAACACTCAAAAGTTAGTACCTCATATGAAAGTTTCATCAATTAAGTGGCAATATAAAGACCACGTTCTTCTGTAATGAGAGATTACAGTAACCCTCAGTCTTTGCAATCTTGCTGAGGTGGGTGGAAAGGTGTATCCCCAAACCCAGCAACTTACCCTCTCTTGAGTGTGGCCGTTCAGGGTCTGGAGAATGTGTGATCCACTGGGGAGAAGCCTGCACAAGTTCAGCTTTGAATAGCAGATTTTGCATCCCTTGAAGCACCCAGCCAGTGTACAAGAGGGTAAAGAAGAAAAAGAACACATTTGTATTTAAAAGCTGCTCAGTAGATTCTATAATTCTCTCATTTATGACTTAGTGGGTTTTGCTGGAGGACTGTTCCAAAGTCCAAGTGAATGTGCAAAGAACTGAAATTTTTAGGAAGGGCGATGACTTGGCTTTGGATTAATAGATGTTTATGTGTGCTTTCACAATGAATAAATTCAAGTCGTTATCCATGAATGAAACTACACTTATAATTTAAAATCAAGTATGTTTGGTCTACACTAGACTATTATTGCTTCCTTCCCCACTTAAAGGCAGCCTATTCATTAAAATAAGCACATTTTTATTTCAACCAATTTTCTACATAACTAGCGGCACTTTTATCTTCCCAGCACATCACTGAAGCAAAAAGCCATGACTCTCAAAAATTCTGTCAAATTAAGCCCTCATGAAAAATGAAGTTTGATTCTTCTTATGATAGAACTCAGCTGTTTTTTGAAGATTCCCTGGCTCAGGATAAAATACAGCAATGTAATTTATATTCCAAACCTCAGATGGTATGACATGCATGTGATCAATACCGATAAGATAGACTAAGCCTCCTGGTTTAGAAATTTCATGCAGGAATGCAGATTCTATAATAAATCTCTTAGATGCAGATAAGGTGCAGTAGATAAAGGAAATGATTCTTCAAACTCCCTTGAAAACCACCTGTCACAGTCAGATTGGCCACAGAGCTGTCCTCATCTGTGGATAAAGCATTATTTCATACCATGTGGTATTTACACTTTGCTGTCCTTGTTTTTTCTAATCACATGAAAGCTGTAAAGATCTTTGGGTCTAGGCTTTTAAAAAAGGTCAGCGGGAATTCCACTTTTTAAAATCTAGGTTTCTCTGAAAACTTGTTTATAGAAGCCAGTGAGGATAATTTTATGCAAGGTTTTTCTTGGAGGATAATGGGAAAGGGTGCACATTTAGTTATTTATTTAGAAACAGATGTGGCATTTTTATAGGAGGGAAAAATATAATCACTGTGTTAGGATTTCGACAACATGTCCGGCTTAAAACTATTCTGAGAAACAGAACTGGGGTTTCTGCAGATGATTGAAGTTATTTTTATGAATAAGAAAGGCTTCCATTTGCATATCATTTAGTTCTTACATATTTGTGTGTGGCAAGTCTTTTATAATTTATTGTTTGATCACAGAGAGAAGGGACACACAGTGAAATAGTGTCACAGCTTTTTGCAGATGTCAGATCTTCTCCACTGAGAACGGAGACTCTCCAGCTGTCACAAGGGAAAAGGGAAAGCAGATTGCCATGTGTTGGCATCTTCTTAGTGCATCGGACATCCTGATATATCTTAATCTGTTGGGTTTACTTATTGCTAATAAGACCAAGTATTTCAAAAATTTCTAAGAATTATCTTAATTGTTAGCAGTTTTCTAAGTAATAGCAGTTGTTTTAACTATTTTGCTAGTCTAGTTCTTGTAATTTGGGTGTTTATTTTAGTATTTGACATAATTGTTTAAGCACCTTTTATTTTCACTTATTGTCTACAAGTGCATTTGGTGCTAATGAAATCTCCTGTGTATTACTTAGAAACAAGATTAAAAACAGTGCAAAATGAAGTTATTATGAAAATTTAAAATCAAAAGATAAATAAGACTAACCCCAGTATCAAATACTACTATTTTACAGCATACTAAACTTTTTTTTTAGAAAAGGCAAAATGGCAAGATCATGAATATTGATCTTTTCCATCTGTTAGGTCCAAAAATATGTGCTTTAAATGTGTAGTTACTTCTGAGACCGTAACAATCCAAAACTGTGACAAGCGAAATCCTCAGTAGCTGGAAGGGAGAGAACATCCTTCATAATCAGAGTCGACAAGGAACTGGCTGCTCAGAAAGGCTGTGGCATAACTGCTTTTTGGAGATTTTCAAAAGTTGTCCAAACACTTTTGGCTTTTGGCAACCTGATCTAACTCACCACAAAGTCCTCTTATCTCTGTAGACTTTGTGATGAGAGTTGATGCAACATTACCTGGCTGATTTCCCAACTGCTAATAGGCATACATTCTGTTTAGTGAGGTACAGTGGATAAAATTTGCCATCTGTTCCCTTGCCAGCAGTCAGAGGGTAGGAGCTGAGATTTTATAATATTAATGCAGTAAAATAGCGGAAGAAAGCTTGCTATCGAGCGATCAACCCATGTACCTACCTCGGATTAGCATTGGAACTGCTGTGACTATTATTTATTTATGCATACAAGATTGTGTAACAGGCAACTCTAAACAAATATTTGTTGTTGCAGTTATTCATAAAACTGAAGCTTTAACTGATACTTTTAATGCAGATTTCTTGTCCTTTTTTAGGCTTCATATTTTTGGTAAAGGTTTCCCTAAGAAGTTCGATCAAATCTTGCCACATAAAATGGCAAACCCACAAAGCTGAGTGTCACAATGTTGTATTTATATTTTCTTTTCAGTAAATTAGCGCAGGGATGGAATCATCAGATCCTCTTATTTAACAGAGTGCTGCAATAATACAAAAGAAGGCTTTATACACCAACTGGAACATATTTTTGATGACTTTCAGCTGAGTAAAACTAATTATTCAATTCATATTTATCAAACCAATCCTTAAGAAAAGGCAGTAGGATGCTTGGGGTTTTCCCCAGGGCGAATGAACATTATCTGTGTATTCAATGAATGGTCAGCAAATACCAATATTTCTGTTTGTCCTGGATCTGTTCTCCTAGATACAGAATTCACACGTCATCCAGCTGTGGATGAGGGGGTTTTGGGGTTGTTTCCCTCCCCCCCCCCCATTTTGGACTGTTTACCTTTCTCATTGAGAACATACAAGGAATGGCGCCTACCAACAGACAGGGCAGCATTAATGTCATTTTTGAGTGGTATCTTATCTGCAAGGGAGGCTCAGGCAGATTAACGAAGGATTGTTGGTAACCAAGGTGCAATAATATGTCTTTATTTTCAAGTAATATTGCAGTGCTTAAACCACACATATGGTTGATAAAATATCTATTAAATCGGCTCACAGGTTTTCCATTCTTAATTCAGTTTAATTTTCCTTTTATTTTTAAAAATCTATGTAGGATTTACTGAAATGGGATATCTGACACAAATGTGACTAGCTGGTGATCTTTTCCAGGTTAAGTCACATGCCTTCAGGAGCAAATTTTGATCCACTACGTCTTATACTTATGTTTGCTAGGAAAGCATAGAATCTTTTATGTTGGAAAGGACCTTTAAGATCGAGTCAAACCTTTCGCCCTGCACTGCCCAGGCCACCACTAAACCATGTCCTCAAGAGCCACATCCACAGGTCTTTTGAATGCCCCCAGGGATGGATACTCCACCCCTTCCCTGAGCAGCCTATTCCAGTGCTTGACAACCTTTTGGTGAAGAAATTTTTTCTAATATCCAACCAAAGCCTCTCCTGGGGCTACTTGAGGCCATTTCCTCAAACAAGATGATTTTATACATTCACAGAGTTCTTTAAGTTCTTTAGAACAACACTTTAGTTACTCAGGATGTTATCTAACCACACAAAACGTACTTTTTTGTGGTTTTTAACACCCTTTATAGTTGTGATTAACTTTTCTTTGGGGTTTTTCTGTGCAGAAATGATGACCATTATGAAAAATGAAGTAGAAAATGGATATATCATCTTGGCTATATTGTGTAATTGTTACAGAGAAAATTTACTACCACTGATTTGCACAATTGTTCTTAAATTGACATACACTACGTGCATGAACTGCCCCTGATTAGCCAGTACTTTTGCTTAAGCTTTTGTTATTCAGCTGTGGTTTGTATATACAGAAATTAAAATCTTTCAAAACTTCATTTTAAAAAAACATAAATGAAAATTCATTACCTAACAGAAGGGCAGCAGGAGGTCCATTCACAATTTCCTGACATGTTTTCTTCCACTGTCTCTTTCCTATGACGGGGACAGCCAAGACTGTACAAAACAAGTAAACAAATAAATTGAACATAAAGGTAGGCATATATATATGTGTATATATGTGTGTGTATATATATAGTCATGAGGTACAGGTGTGGCATTTGCCTCAAAAGTGTGTGAAAAGGTGATAAAACCTTTTGTGCTGCTTGCATGCTCTGGACTGCACTCTGCGGTTTACCACATGTGGTTTGATAAACTGAAAATGCATTTGCCACATGCATGTAGATGAGGGTGAGTGTCCACAATTCAAATAAAGCCAAAAATGCTCCTAGCAAAGCTCTCTGGATTTACCTCAACTGCAGCAAGAGGGAGCTTGAAAGCCTGAAACACGGGCTGTAACAGAGCCAGAGCGGTAACAATTGCTGATGGACCTTTCCTTTGTCAAACTTAAACCTTTTCCTTCAACTTTGTGGTTTTGTAAAATCTTCTTGCACTAAGCTCCACAATATATTTGAACGCTGTTTAAAGCAATATTTATCTCACGCTGATCATATTTATGTGGTGTTGATGTATTTTCACATACTTTTAAGGTTGAATCCTACTGCTAATATTGATTTCTCCTCTCAGGAATACATTTTTAGACCGAATGTGCCATTTCGAGCTACCAAGTGCTGTGCTTCCATGAATAATGGAGCTCCTACGAGTTCAGAATGACGTTACAGAACCAGTTTGAGATTCGAGATTTAAACGCCAGAGATTTAAACATTTGTTCCAGGGTTGACACTGCTACCTGCAGGTTCACCACACGGAATAGCGTGTTCTTACCTACTTTCTCTGCAGTGCTATTACCTCTAGAAATCTGGGGTTTGCGATTTTTTTCTCACTTGTGTTCACTTCCTCTGTGACCTTCCTGAACCGCTAGATTAACAGTTTAAACAGTTTAATTAATCGTTTTTAAATAATAAATAGTTTTCTTAGGCACTGTAAGCACAAGCCAGGTTCCGTCAATCCCAGGTGAACTGACGTGAACAATTCGCCCTGGGACGGCATCAGCACGGGCAGGGCCCCAAATGCGGCCCTGCGGCCCCACACAGGCGAACGGGCGGTACCCGAGCGGCTTTCGGCGGGAACCGCCTGAGGGGGAACTGAGGGCCGCCGGGCCGGGCGCCTTCCCCGTACCCCCGCCAGCCTCCAGCCCAACGCGCACGGCTCTCCGGGGCTGCTGAAGAGCCGGGGCACGATGCCGGTGACGGGACGGTGCCCGCGGGTGAGGAGCAGGGGCGCGGTGACGGGACGGTGCCCGCAGGAGAGGAGCCGGGGCGCGGTGCCGGTGACGGGACGGTGCCCGCGGGTGACAATCCGGGACGCGGTGACGGGACGGTGCCCGCGGGTGAGGAGCCGGGGCGCGGTGCCGGTGCCGGGACGATGCCCGCGGCTGCTCCTCCCTCACGCAGTCTCTTCGCCCCGCAAAGCGCCGGGGGAGCCG